>BOPP01000016.1:977412-1006179 GCA_017312745.1 Gryllus bimaculatus | reverse complement strand
TATATAAGTTAAGTTTATGAGTGAGTTGGGCTGAAATATTATTATAGTATAGAACGATCATGGATACTCACAGCGACCGACAGACAAAATAGAAAAAAAATCAGAGCTTTCGATATACACATATATTAATTAACAAAGAAAAACAAAAACACAATTATATACACACTTAATATCTTACCTTACACCCTGGCTCTGATAGACCTACTACCACCCTGATCCGCGGGAGCGATCCAAAAACCGATTGAAGATGGTTTTGATTGTGGCATTCGCCACTCCTACTTTTGAAGCAGCTTCATGTTGACCGAGATGTCACGCTAGGACAACACAACGTCACGTTCTGGCGCACCAACGGCTGGTTTTGCTCGATCGCAGGAGCGATCTTATCCGATTGAGAATCGGCGTGAAGTGGCACTCAAACCACTTCTTCACCGTCGGAGCACGCACACAGCATCGCTGCCACGTGACCGCAGTCTAACCTCAAGGACATAAGTCCGCAGGCTTCGTTCAACTAGTGACTCCAGCCATCGCGAGCCTGGCTCGCATGTGACACCGTCGTGGCGCCAAGTTTGTAGCACACGACACGAAGGTTCTCAAAGCCGTGTCCTCCCAGAACCCAACCCACTGGACTCTGTACAACGATAACGCTGTTATAAAAATAAAGGCGAGGCCCACGTGACGCTAACTACGTCACGAACATGCCAACAAAGCTTGTTATAAACCAGTGACATAGCTCTATAAAGCGAAACTAACCAAGCCTGTGTCTCCCAAGTTTCCGCGTTTCTTAACCTTTAACGGCCACTGTGGCAAGGAGCTGATCCACTGCCAGCGTAAACCCAAAATAAGACTGCCACGAGCACGCTGACGCTAATATCGTTACAATAGGAACTGAAAGTGCACTATAAAATAAGTATTACAAATACAGTCCAATTATCAAATTATAACAAAGAAAGTTAGAAGAGTTGACCGGGAGACAGTGGTTCAAGAGAGGAATCAATTGATGTCAATTAGCAGAGTTTGCACTCTTTATTAGCAATAAGGACAACATCATCAATAGTAAACATTTAAAACTACGTAGACATTCTAATTAAGAAAGGCAAATGAACAAAAAACCAAATTCAAATATTTTTAAAAATAAAACTTTTATTACAAATATTTGCCATGCATTAGTACAATAAAATTAGTTGGTCACAAATATTGCGATTTTTGCAATTACTCCACATCCTATAAGAAAAAGTATTACGAGACATGATGGCAGGTTAATTTTAACCACACAATGAAAAAGTGATATATGATCGAAATTGTGAATGGTTGAAACTTTATGAGCAAATGAAAATATAAAAAATTGATGAAAAGGACAGTATCCAAAAAATAATTACTTTTAGAACAGAGACTGGCCCGAAACAAACTCCATCAAAATCTTAGAAGAAGCTCAGATATATAATACAAGCCATATAACAGTTTAATCTTTTAAAATTTCATAACTTTCCTCCAATTTTATAAGTAAAAAATGATTGACGTAAGGATGATGTCTGCATAAATAAATAATATCTCCACTTGCTGACAAGCATATATGATCTTCTCTATACACTTCTTTAAGTTTTCCGGTCCTTTTGATAACTCTCATGATATCAACCTCCAAAGACAGAATATTAAAATCTCCCTGTTCACAGAAAAGTAATCAATTCTTGAAGACATTGAAAAAGGATAGCCTAGTGGTGATTTCTGAAAGAAAAAGGAAGATATTTTTATTAATATAATATTTATTATATTTAAGATATTTCATCTTCTAATGTTTTCCAAAATGTTCAATTCACAATTGCATAATTAATATAGTTTATTAATCAACACTGTTCCATTACTCTTTTTGCCTCCATCAGTAACACTTCAGTGCAAATAGAGATCAATTTGGACAGCTCTGTCTTCCATACATGAATGCAAAGGTAAAAGTTTTAGGTTTAATGCATTTAGCGATTTTAATTTGCGATTTTCCTTGGTTGGAAAAATCTAAAAAAAAAATTATTATAACACTATTTACCAATGCTAAATTCCTCATGTTAGTAATTAGATACATAGTCAGTATTCCTTTAATGGAAAAATGGTTCTTATATTTTGCTATATTATCAGCGATTCTTTTCTAATTTTTTGTCTTATAATTTCTTATGATATAAAACTTCATTCTTGAAATCTATAAAGTTATATAAAATCTATGAGATTGGAAGAGTCCCACACATGGAACCATATAATTTTTTCATTTTCATTAATTTGATAAATATTAAATTTGGTGGTACAGCACACCCCCCTACCAAACAAAAGAAAGTTTTCTCTGATAATTGAGTTATTCTACAAAGCTTAATAAATTCTTGAGCTAATTAATTTATTGGAATAAACATTTCCCTCAAAAAAGATTAAATACACTAACACCATCAAGAAGTTTTCCTCTTTTGATACAAAAATATAATTATAAAATTTACATTTGTGGTTAAGGATAATATTTTATTAATCATGGTTAAAATTCAGTGAGAAATGAAAATACTAAGGACATCAAATAATAAAAACAACACAATTTAATTGAGATAGATTATTAACATGACTTACATCTTGTAAATAATTCTTATCTGAAAGCAAAGGGGAAAAGTAAATAGTAGTACATGAAACAAATGAAGTAGAAGTATTCAGAGCGAACATTAACATAGTTGGCAGAGACTAAACCTTGGAGAAAAGTTGTTATCTGTCTTCAAAGGCAACACTGACTGATTTGGACGCTCCTTGGTTTCTTTTACTCTCTCTTTATTTTTCTCTCTCTCTAAACGTATCGACTTTATTCCCACAAATATCAATTTAGATTTAATTTATGGATTCTAGTAAAATTTAAAATATTATATTTTTTAAAATTATTTTCAGTTAAATATCACTAATTACTTACAAATAACTTTCTTTAAATACTTCACGGTAAGTGGAAAAGAAAAGGTTTAGAAATTGAAATTATAGATTAAGTATTAGTAGAATCTATTTCTACAATATTATTATAATGGTCCTAGCTAGAAGAGCATACAAAGAAGATTGAAAGAAAAGTATGATACATTGACAACATTATTTTTAGAATTAATTTTTTTGTTTTTTATACTGGACAGATACTGAGAAAAATCTTAGATAACGTATTCAAACTTATCAATTTTGGAAAGCACATTTATTTGTTTAACAACAAAATAATAATATCCAACTGTACAATGAATGCTCACAAATTAATACAAATTTAATCTTGTTATTAATTTTGAAAATAGATATTAAAATACACAAATAATATTCCCCCCAATATTTAATGAAATCAACTTTTCAATTTGTCTTAAAATGTAGAGAGAGGTATGACAAACTGGACCATTTATCTTAAAATGAGAGAGAGAGTGAGTGAGAGAGGGGGATTTCTAAGTTTACGGCGTTGTTTAAAAAGGGTGGAAGAAAAAATATTTGCACAGGTGCAACTTTATAATGAACCTATAAGAAAACTTCAAACCATTGAGAAAATTATAACACTTATACCCAAAATTGAATAATATAATTAGCAATGATATTCAAGAAAAAATAAAATAAAATTTTAATTTGAAAATTAAGCTGACGAGATCTACATAGCCTCAATTTAAAAAATCACTCCAAAGCAATATTACCTGAAAACCAATTAGTTAAATGTGTATTCGACAACAATAAAAGCGCTCCAAAATATTAAATGTCCTTTCCTGAGTCATTACAACAAAATTCATGAAATGAGATGATCTACTAACTCTTGAACTAACACCTCTACAACTTCAAGCAATATATTTTCAGTACAATCATTCCCTAATGTTTATGATATCATAACATCATCTTTACTTTCAGTTAATTTTATCATTTTGCCAATTATATATGAGTTGATGTAAATGATAATAATATAATTAATAATATCATAATATTAAATTATTACTAATTACTATTATCTACTATTACTATTATTCACTATTACTTATTTTCCTACAATCCCCAAAAAACACCCATTTCCTCACAAAATCAAGAAGTCAATCATTCAAATGAATTTTAGAAACAATAAGATGCATAATCGACCATTAAATTAGCACTGATTTTACTAATATGTTCATTATCTAATTATATTCATTTTAAATACCAGGATATATTTATGATTTTATGAGAAGAAATCTATCAAATCCTTGCACATAAATAAAACTACAGAATGTCATACGATGTAGATATGGTATACTAAGATTGATAAAATGATATGAGAAGATAAAGTCTTACCATTGCCTCAACCAGGTATGTATGATTTTTAAATACCATTAAATATAAATCAGCTCTCATATTTTAAGATAAACTTTTTTTACAATACACAGTCAACAATATTTTCTACAACAGCAGCATCCTATCTATTCCAAAACGGTCAAGAGTTTGGTTTCCCAATGAAAGCACCTATTCTCTCGTATCTATTTATTTCAGTAAACAATTTTTCTCAAATGTGTAAATTGTGTAAATGTGTAAAAATTAATGGAATTAATCAAATGTAATATACATAGATAATATCTTAACTACACCTACAAGTTCAAAAAATTAAAGGAATCTATATCAATGAAAATTTTATCCTACTTCTATTGTAACCATTAGTTTGATAAATCCTTAATCCTTGAATTCAAGTCTCTGGAGGAGCTGCACTGATAACTGGTGTCTTTAGGAAAGCCTTAAAATGTAAGAAGAAAATTGTTTAATCGACTTTCCTTTTAAACTTACATTCAACATTTAAAAACAAAACAAAAATCAATTATAACATCATCTAATGTTATTTACAAATGCAAACCAACATCATTTAATGTGGATTCCTAAAGAAGTAGAACACAGCGCCACAAGGAAGAACTCTGGAGTTTCAGGCCTTTCCAAGTTGTACAACACAATAAATTTGTATAATAATTCATCATATTCCAATAAAGGTAATTTTAAATAGTACAGTATAAAACTTAGTTTTACATTCAGCATAAAATACAAATTCTTTATCAAAGGAAAACACATCAAGGCAACTGAAACAATGACACTTTAAGGAGATAGATTCCACACAGCACAAGCTAGTTTTGAAACACAGCCCAGACATGGTTTCACCATCTTTCAGACTTGGTTAACAAGTCAACCATTTACAACGGACAGCTCAAGACATGGAACGGGCACTTGTTTTCATTCAAGAAGAAAAGAATTGAATTAAAAATTAGTTCCTTACAAATGAGGAATACAAATTATATTTGATATTACAAAAAGCTGAAATTAAAAAAAATCATTTTCTTCGAATAAGGATATATTGAGGAATAGATTGCAATACGTACTAATGGTACCACGTCAGCAAACACTTTCTCGCATTATTTGTGACGATTGTATAATTTTATAATACTACTTCCTCAGTGTTTAGCGCGCTGACTTCGCAGTTGGGAGATCCTTGTTCGATCCCCGGGCCGACCACCCTGACCGGAAATTTTCATGGTTTCCCTCGGTGATAAGGTGAATGTTGGGATGGTTCAAAAATGCCACGATCACCTCCCACCATCATCCCTCACCATTACCCTACCACTTCATTTCAACATTCCCTGCAAAGGGTAGGAGGTCCTTGTCATTAATGGAATCTTAGTTGGCTAATAATTATATTAATTGAAAATAATAGTCACTTATTTGTTACGAAAGAATGGTGAGCGTATTAACGTAAGTTTTGAAGTATCTGCAATTTTAAAAATTTGTTTTTTATTAACTTTTTTCATGAAACGAGTCATTCGTAAAGTAACCATTTTTGCCACAATGCGCTGCCCGCTTCGCTCCACCGCATTCAGCAAGAGACACTTCAAATTTACTGCTCCCTCCTCTTCCCCGCTAGACTCGATAGCGACGGCAACTCTCCCCGAGAGAAACGGCAGCGAGCTAGGCGGAATGGCGTCAAAAACTGCAAAAGAAACTATTAAATCAAAAATAGATATTTGAAAAACGCAAACGGAACTGTCTTTGTTTTGACACAGTAACTAAAATGGACATTCACAAGGAATAAGATCGCGCTCCCCATGCTTCAGAGGCAGTGGCCAATGGCGAGGCGTGAAGGGGAATGGAGGGGAAACGTATGCTGTAAGGAAGGGCTCACTACGGCCCTTGTCTCCGGCGAGAGAGCAGCGCCGTTCGGCTGTCGCGGTCATTGCTCGAGACTTCTGCGAGCGCAGTCTGGGGCGCAGTGCGAAGCGGTGAGTTGTGGGGAAAGCTCTGGGCAGGGCGTCGCCATCGTGTGGGCTCTCGCAGCCAAACCGCTGCCCCTTGAGGGCACGCTGAGCCCCCCCCCCCTGCATCGGCTGTACATAGGGAGTGCGGAAATGTCAAGGAAGGGCTGGTTCGAATGTTTCATGAATGTTCTCGTGATGTGTTCTAGTTGTCATTGTTGAGTACTTCCGAAGTTGACTTTTGTAAGTGGAAAACATTTAACTGTGAAGCTTGAATTTGTAAAAAGTTTGTTTGCATATTTTTAATATCTCTACTTCTGAGTAAAATTCAGTCAATTCTGAGTCAATTAAATACTTACTAAATGCTTGAAGGAAGGCAATCGATGAAGGAAGTAAAATATTCGTTCCAGCTCTTGCTTTGCAGACATGTAGTGGGGAATTGGGAGGGATATACAGCCACCGCCCTGCTCAGTTACACTTACCGGGGCATCCTGTGTTGTATTAGTCTAATACTTTTATCCTCAGGAAAATATCATTCGCCGTTGTGTAAATCTGCATTCAACCCAGGCACATCCCTTTAACCGAGCATACGCTAGGCGCGAATTTCTTGCTAGTTAGGTCTCTTTGCTAAACTGTGGGAGGACATTAGGGATAATTGTATTGGAAGTACCCCTGCAGTCTGGCTAGCTCAGAGCTCATCGTTGCTAACGCCCTTCACGGGTGTTGGAGGCGTTCTGGAATGCTTTCCTCTTAAAGGTTCGAGTTGCTTCTAATTTTCGGTGGCTGGCCTTCCTTCGGAGCAAAGCGTTTCAGAACGACCTTCCACCGCGGGAGTCCATGGAAATATCTCGAGACGTCGTTCTCGCACCGAGGGACTTGCGCAAGGAAAGTGCCTAGTTGTAGGTAGACATGACACAGGGGCGGGGAAGGTCATAACGTGTTCTTTTATTCCTTACGTCGAATTTTGTAGCCAGAAGTCTTCAAGAAATATTGCGAAATAAAGTGAGTATTGGACCACGAAATACTTAAAAATGTATTAAAACGTGCAATCCTTATTCTAAAATGGAAATTGCTTCCAGGTTCGTCCACTGCAGAAAATGTGCAAATATGAGGAATCAAAGAGTTGACTGCTTTCATCGACGGCAGAGGAATCTTAAGAACCGTTTGAACCTCTTCGTCGCTCAAGAATATTTCAGCGAAGAAGTCGGGACAGAGTTAACGTATCCGTTTCTAGGGACGGTTAACTGAGTGGTTTAGTTTATTAGATCACAAGAGATCGAGGGAGGGTGGGAGGGACAGACAGGATTACTAATCAGGGGCTGCTCTTGGTATTAGGAAGCTACTGTTACACAGCTGTCACAACAACTCAACGGAGCAACTTTCAACTGATATCTTCTCCGAAGGCGTTTTCTCCTTTCTACACCATGCTCTCTTTCTCCTTTTTCCTGTTCCTTTTTTTCTTTTCCAGGAATATTTACGGCGACTTGAATTGATGTCATAGAACTGCCGTGCTATTGATTATCGCATCAGGGACTTCTACAATAAAACTTACTAAGTGTTTGTATAGTTTTACTGATTTTTTTAATAAATTAATTTGTTGATCGTAGTACTGTATTTCTGAACTGCTCTTTATTCAGATTCACATTACAGAAACGTTACCTTATTTTATTAAACTAGTCTGTTTTTTTTGTAAGCTTATTCACCTCCAAATGATAACTTTCATTACTGTTCGAAAGATTCACTGTGAAGTATAAATTTAAGTTTGTATATTGGAAGTGTTAAAATTGTCGAGCAACATAATAAAATTTCAAATATTTAGCTGTACTCTTTCCTACTTACAATTAGTTCTCAAAATTCCTACAAAAGTTTGATCAAGATGCTTGTAAAATATAATTCAAATTCGTTATCACTGCATATTTAAATACATAATTGTACTGTTATAATGGGAAAAGTAATAAGCTAACACTGAAGCCTCAACAATTATTTTTCTGAACATGTTACAAAACTAGTTCGTTCTCAGGGATGTAGACTGAAGGACTAGTAATTTACAAAAGTGCGTATTACTTGTGAAAATGTTACATATGTCACATTCTCAAGAGTTTAGGCCTTTGAAGCCTGACGTAAAAATAATAAAAATTAGAATATCGAAATATATGAATGTATTGCTGAAAATTCACGATTTTAAATATTACAATAGTCATAAATTTTTGCATGGTTCCGGAGTGCACATTTTGAGAAATATTTAACTTCGATTTGCATCCATGTTTCAGCAGAGTAAAAAAAAATGTCTGTGAAAAATAACTCACTCTTATGTTACAGCAGAATTCTCTTGTAAAAATACTTTTTCCATATCCCACTACTATTACTACATATAGCAAGTCTTGCATTTGGATTTGTAACCATGCGTTTCAAGTATGGAAGTTCGTATGAAACAAATGTGCCAATGGAAAATATCACGTCTCGCATAAGAAATACTTGAGAAGTATTACAAATTATCATTATTTACTGGTACATTACCAGCGAAGGTAGTTCAAAGCATCATCTGATGTCTCTACAGTGCCTCTCGCCGGGATGACGTAGGGTTCGAGTCCCGGTGGAGGTAGGATTTTCGACACTAGCTAGGTCAAGTTCAGCCGCTGTCTGAAGGAGAATTCTAGCGACCGGATGCTTTTATCTGCACCTATCCGTGCTTTCTCCGTTCAATACCAGGTGAATGCCGGAGTAGTACCATAACAATCAGGGTAGGGACCGCGCACGATCTTTCCTTCGTTTTCCTTGTCCTATCCTCGCCCCTTACACACACTTACACTACCACAGAAATCGGGAGTCCAGTCGGGAGCTTACAGCTTGTACCGGGTGGTGTGGTGCCCGACTGGGGCCGGTGCCCGACTGGGGCCGGTGCCCGACTGGGGCCGGTGCCCGACTGGGGCCGGTGCCCGACTGGGGTCGGTGCCCGACTGTGGCGGTGCCCGACTGGTGGGAGACCTTGATTGAGACCTTTGAGGACTTCAAAGTAAACGAAAGACTGGAGCGACATGAATCAACATGGCTGCCACCTCGCGTATTGACAATGATTCCAAGAGAATAAACTTGTAACAATCATTGTGCATCCCAATTGGAAATGCATTCCAATCATCTAGCTCTAAACCTACTTGAAAACAGCCAAGAAATTTCTCGACTGAATAGAATTTCCACTCTTGATCTCGGCCTCTGTTTTAATAACTAATATTTTTCTATGCTTTTTGTTTTGCTCTAACATTTTCATATTTTCAAAGCATTTTATTCGTGTTTTTATTATAGATTTGAAAAGGACCCCAAGAAAATTGCCATTGGGTAATTTTCTTCCTTTTTATTTCATTTGTTATTATTACTCATTTGTTATAGTATTTACTTATTATTTAAAATTTGAAATAAATTGTAGATATTCTTGGAATAAAAAATAAATTGTGCTAAAAAAAATACGCAATTCGCACGAAAGTCTTTGGCTTACTCTTTCAAAACGCCGAACTTGGCTCCTATCGACACCTCGTTCTTCAACATTTCATTTGTACACCAAGACTCGCTTTTCTGCACTATTTACGAAAATAATTATTACTGCATATAATGTATATTTTTAGTGTTTACTTGTACTATCATTCTTTGATGTATGAGTGAGTGACGACTGAACTACAATAATACTCAAAAAATTACAATGTACGTTTCGACTACCATTCAGGGGGTGCAAACTGAAAGTCTACGCGCACTTCTCTTGGATTTTTGCACTTTTATGAAAACGCTTAAGACTCATCCAGCCCTACGCAAGGCCACGCTCGCCACGTGCAGTGGAAATTGTAGGTATTCATAGTAAGCAAGTTAGGCTAGTGAAATCGTCCCTGAAACGCAGATTCTTTGTGTAACGCATTACAAAAGTTCCTATGAGCTATTAAAATACATATTTATTTCGCTGAAGAAATAATTGTTTACAAATTGTTATTATCTCAATTGCCCTACAAATATGTGTACTGAAAGCAAATTTATGAAGTAAAAAGTGACATTTTAAAGTATTCATATTTAAGACGACTTTGCACTTGGAGACGTATTTGAACGTTTTAAAACTGATGAAAACTTAAAATGATTGGTATATTATTTCAAATAAAATATTTCGCCTAAACGTTCTAATCCATCTTAGCAATTATAAAATTCTTATGAAAATGCTACATGATAGAACAAATCAATAAGTCCAATATTATTAATACTTCAGGAGAGAATTTTAACGTTGGTGTGAAACTCGTTTCATATGAACTGACCCTGTATTTCCAATCTGATAAGAGTATTGTAATGCTTGTGTCTGAAATATGCAAGGCTTACAAATCAGTTCGGTTTTGTTCAGACTTTATTTCTCGTACTCTTCATATAATATAGCGCATTGCAACTTCAACGCATTTTGTACCCTTTTCCTTTACTCGTACTAGACATCGTAAATTGATATTTCTAGGATTAACTTGAAAATGCAAAAGCATTTACATGCTCAACGTTAAACTTAATTTTCATCAAAATCGTAAGAATATCCTTTTAAAGTGTATAGAACTGACGAGAAGAAAAACGCCGTAAAAATCAGTCCCCCAATCGTCATACATAGAGTTCCGGAATCTGATACGAAACCTGAGTCTCGTCTGATTCCCACGCATCGATTGACCGTTCCCCATAGCAACCGTGCAACCTCTCTGACAACCGAATCAACAACGTCGCGGCAACCCTTCTCCGAGAGCGAAGGCAGCGCTTGGGGTCTACGAGCCACCGCCGGTGCGAAGGCCACCGCATTAAAGTAAGAAAAAGAAACGAAGGAGGAAGAAGAGGTGTGATGTCGGAAGAAGAAGCGACGGCGGCGGCGGAGGAAGAGGCGGGCGAAGCGGAGGAATCTGCGGAGCCGCAAGGGCAGGAGGCGGAGGCGGAGGCGGGCGAGGCGCCACCCGAAGGCGGAGAGACCGCAGGCGAGGGCGAGGCAGACGAGGCTCCTCCGGAAGGAGACGAGGTAGCAGAAGATGAGGGCGGTGAGGAGACAGGAGTCGGAGAGGAAGACGAAGGTAACGCTCTGCAAATGCTCGCTTAATGCTTGTGCCTCAGATATCGGGTAGCCAGGCACGTAATGCACCATTGATTAATGATTTAGGGCTAACTGTAACTGTAACTGTTCTGTAAACTGCTAAGGTCATTATTCCCATAAGGGTAGTGTGTGTTATTGCGGAAGGTGGCGGTTCCCCTGCTTGATGGCGAAATCCTTGTAGGATGAAGTAATTACCTACACAGAGCAGCAAGATTTATCCACTTTTTTGTTACCAGGATTGGTTTCGATCGAAAGCTCGCAGTTTTCCGGCGTACGATGTAGCAAAATAAGTCGAGGAAATAACAAGGAAAGAAATGCGTGGTACAAAACGAATAGGGCGGGTGTTCCTAGGAATTTAGCAATTGCAGCATTCTCTGTCTTCGAAATTCGGAATATGTTATGTTAAGTATGCAACATCATAGAAGAGAAGTGATGTCGGCTTATCACTATACGAAACGTTAAAAGGCCACTTGTTGCCTAATTTTACCTTGTGAAAAATTATTTTCGAAATAAGTATGGTAAGACATTTTATTATACTAAGAGTTTGGAGAGTATTATGAAAGATGACCGTAAGGTCAAGTTTTGACAACCAATTGTGTATTGTTTGTCAAGCTGTGAAAGTTACCATGTGCAATACGTACAGCATTGTGTCCCCTTTGTAAAATTCCAGTGTTTTATAATTCTTGTTTGAAGATGATATAATTGACTATGCATTTTGTGAAATATATTAGTAGTTATTAGGGGGCCATTGATTGTCGAAACACTAGTTTTCAAATTACACTTATCTTGAAACGGATCTCAATTAGGGGTCATCCAAAATGGGGATGCTAACATATTCCCATATGTAACAAACTAAATTATCGGTAAAAAGTGTTTGAAAAATATTTCGATGTTAAGTAGAACTTAGACTCAGATGTTATGTAGAAAACAGAAATAGCGGTTTTTGTGTTTACAAAAATATTGACTTCGATGCAAAAGTACCAGTGAAAATGCGCAATGGCCCCGTTTTGGACAACTGGTTGGCTAAAAGGGGGATCTCACATTAAAATGATTGAAGACATTTATTACAAAACATTTAAAAAGCCAATAATTAAATTAAATAAACTATGGCAAGTACTAAACATAGGAATAAACATCTTGTAATTTTATAAATTTGTTTTTTATTGACTTTCTAGCTTGTACAGGAACAAAATATGGCCGAAATCACGCAAAAAGTCACAAATAAACGTGCCATCCCTTCTTCGGCATTGGGCCATGCTTCATGTGCCCAGCTTTTGACCCCCTTGGAATTTGTCTAAAGCTCGTTGCAGAAGATACAGGCATCTTCAGCCTTCTCGGGGGCGTCCCGTTTTGGGCCAATTCAATGTCCCCTTTTGAGCAGGCCATGATGACAGCTAGCGAACATGGCGTCTTTTTACAACCATGCAAGATAACGTAATAAATTATATGTTAAAATGCACCTTAAAACTTGGAGGATCAATGCTTTACTCACCCAAAGTGAACGACAAAAATGAGCTTGTAAAGATCCAATATACTAGGTAGATGAAATCGTTGCGGTTTTCAACAAAAACTTTGAAACTTTTATTAAACAATTACAAGCACATTCCTCCACAACTCCTCTGAAACTGACAGGCACTCTAGTATAGTACCACGCTTGGCCATCCTAAGCATTCATTATCAGAAAGAAACTGAACGGCTCCCCGCCTTGGACCTGCCGCCCCCACTTTGAACAACTTTCCCCTACGTAAAGTTTCACTAGATTAACGAAATTGATCATCTACTTTATGAGTGACTCAGTGAAAAAATTAAACGGGTTGACAGGTGCTTCAGTGCAAGAAGTTTGCAAAGAATCCAGCCTCGAATAAAGTTATTTCCAAGTTCAGACCTTAAACACCGTATCCGTTGAATAACTAAAAACACATGTTAAGTTTTTCAAATTAAAGTACAACAAGTACACTCAGACTACATCGCGATGACGAATCGCAGCGTTCTGAGTCGCTCCCGCCGGGAAAACTTTCTATCTCAGCGTTGAAAACCTATGCTTCAAGCAGGACCGGGTACTTGATGTTCAGTCTCCACGCGTGGGCTTCATTTGGATTCGAGCAAAGAATTTGCTCTCAGAAAATTAAACCTTATGTCCCTAATAAAAGTAGCCCCTAGGATTTTCCATTCCTTGCTGGCAAGGCTGTGAGCGTCTTCTAGCTTCGTCTTTAGAAACAAACTTAGAACTGAACAATAATTTGCCCTCTAGATTTTATTTTCTCTCTTTTTCTCGTGTGTTTTTTTATTAGACAGATGATGGCTACATTGTCTCCTCTCATGCCAAGCCACCTTTTGTTATTTTTGAAGTGCATTGTCCAACGATGCATTTTTACCATAAAACAACTCCGTTGGTTACTTTCTTTCGACATTTACAACTAAGAGCTTATAAAATAACAACGCAAATATAAATCCAATTATTAAAAATTACGGTTGTTCTAATTTTTCTTATTGAGTTTAGGAACGAGAGTAAGTACAGTGATATCCGACTTCCTTTAAGTTAAAATGTTCCACCATATACCATCCGTTTTTATCGGTGGTTCTGATACAATCCAATATTGTTTTTCACAAAGCGCATCGGGTGTCACGACCCTCTGGTTATGAGCCCCGCTCACCACTAATAAACAGACCCTTCTCGACTTGAAACCCGTAGAAACAAATCTTTCGTTGTGCATTTGCGAACAGTTTGGTTGACCCTTAATTGATTTACGACCCCTGCGTGAGCGACCGCTAGTTAACGTCCCATCAACATAATGTCGCATTCGTACCGGTGTCATTTGAAGCTCTTGGATATCGATTTTATCACACGCAAAGAGCGCCAATTACGTGATATCAAGAGAAATTTGGTTGTCGAGGATACACCGCGCCCTAGACATACTTGCCAACGTTTGCTCGTCGTTCAGCGACTTTCCTCAGGGAGATATGAGAAAGGTCGCAATATGACGGCCGAAACGTCAACTCTGCCTAGGACGCGGCGTCTCCGGATGTTTCTGCTGACTCCGACCGCAGGAGCGAAATATTTTGCGTGGCATCCGTAGACCAAAGGTTCTAAAGCTGCAGGACACTACGTCCGGAGACATCCACCCCGGAGATCCGACAGCTCCCCCATCTCGATCAGGTTTTATTAAGTTTCCCTGATTCATTGAGCAAATGCCGAGATGACCCCTTGTTTTGCTTCTGGACGTAAATGTTGCTTCACGATGCGCACGTTTTGCTGAGCTCTCCTTTTGCTTGTAGTGTTGGAGTAGAGGTAAGGGTGAGTTACTATTGTATTAACAATGCAGAAAAATCAAATGTACAGTTCCTTTACTGTTGCAAATGAGTTTTCTAAAACTCGGGAACGAAAATGTCTAGTTTTTCAAATGTTGCTATTCTCGCGCTTCTTTAAATTTCATTTCTATTTATTAATCTTTAACTTTTACTCATCCTTCAACTATTAATAGTTAAAACAATGGGAATAGATTCTGAAACTCAAGGAAACGTGCGCAGATCTTCTCCTCCATACGTCACATACCGTTTTTACTGTTTTTTGAATACATAAATCTAAATCTATGCCTTGAGGGAGCCGCTAGTGTTCTGCCGCCGTTCTAGTGTACCGAAAAAGGTGACTCAGAGCATCAAGTGATGCCACTGCAGTTCCTAGGCTTCGAATCCCAACGGACCGCCCGCGATATTTCCTTCCTCTTCTTTGTCCTATCATCATTCCTTACTTACACACACTACATTATCATACATCACGGGAGACGTTTGGGAGCTTCGAGTTTGTCTCGGCTGCCCCGCTGATGGGTGTTACCGCGCTGGCCGATAGGCAGGCCGGCGGCGGATTTCACCATCGAGCTAGGGAAGATCACCGCCCATCTCAAGAAAAAGCATTTATTACACTTAAGGGATGAATGCCCTTAGCCGCTGACGCGCCCGTAATCCTTTACAATAATCACTAAAACAATCACTAATAAATCGATCGTTAATAAATCGATCGTTAATAAATCGATCGTTAATAAATCGATCGTTAATAAATCGATCGTTAAATAATCGATCGTTAATGAACATCGTCGTTAATTATCGACCAATCGGTTAGTCAATTGGACCAAATCGGATTTAGTCAATTGACCAAATCGGTTAGTCAATTGACAATCGGTTAGTCAAATCGAACCCAAATCGGTTAGTCAATCGACGCAATCGTTAGTCAATCGACCAATCGGTAGTCAATCGACCAATGGGTTAGTCAATCGACCAGTCGGTTAGTCAATCGACCATCGGTAGTCAATCGACCAGTCGGTTAGTCCAATCTGACGCCATCGGTTAGTCAATCGAGTCAGTCGGTTAAGTCAATCGACCAGTCGGTTTAGTCAATCGACCAGTCGGTTGGTTCATCGATCAGATCGGTTGGGTCAAATCGACCAATCGGTTGTCAATCGATCCATCGTTTGGTCATCGACCAATCAGTTCTTCAATCGTGTTATATAAAAATCTGATCGTGTTGCAAGCGGGCCGCGAATGTTGGTGGGCGGGGGCGGCGGGGTGCACGCAGGTGGCGAGGAGGGCGACGCCGAGGTGCCGCGCGCGAGCGTGCCGGCGGAGCGGCCCAGCGTCGTGGAGGAGCTGGACGAGATCGACGACCCGCGCAAGTCGGTGGGCGTGGAGGTGGTGAAGTCGGCGCGCGGCGAGCCGGAGGAGGAGGTGCTGGAGGAGGTGCGCTCGGAGGGCTACCTCTGGGAGGGCCCCTGCGAGAGCTCCTCCGCGTCCTCCGCCAGCGGTGCGTACTCGCCACCGGGCGTCGCGACGCGTCGCGAGCTACGCGAATTCGGGGGCGGTTGGTTAGCCCCAGCGCACCTCGGTGGGTGACGGGCTAGCTTTCTGAATTCCTAGTGCGCAGGTTCTATTCCCGTAGAGGTGCGTGGATTTTTGATGGGCGGAAAATCCTCAGTAGCCATGTCATTCTTGTGGCATGTAAAAGAACCCTGGCGGATGCCCGGCAAAATTAAAATCTCTCCGACAATATCCCTCCCTAACGATACAACACATCATCGAAATAAGAGGAAAATGGACGAAGAGTCTCATTAGAGACATGCGTACCAGGAATAAACACTATAGATCCCTAACGAGATCTCACTATCTCCCAAACAGATTGCTAGGATATCGTTAACCGCGACCAACATCTGCCGGAGAAACACCGCGACCAACATCTGCCGGTCACACCTCAGGTGCATCAGGGAATCGCCCGCAAGTGGGACCTACTCACAAGACCTCCAGACCCGCGTCGGAGGTAGGCTTCAAAGAAAGCATGGGTCGAAAGAGAGGTTGTCATCCGGAACTGCTTTGAATATCCTCTTACGGGGATCGCATGCGATATATGCGTTACTCCTACTAGTTTGGCCTTAGATTACAAGCATTATTACAAAGGCGTGGTCTAGCAGACTACTTTGGGTAAAAATAAAGAAAATCTCATTTTACAATGATAGACTGAATTCAACGGATTAAACCTCTATGATGTGGAGTTACAAAATGTATTTTAAAGGTTTTTATAGATGCACCTAAATGACTTGACACTCACAGCACTCACTTGTTGGTGCTGTCCACACATGTCTTTTGAGAGGTATCCACAGAAGTACCTTGTCACGCGACTTTTGTTATGATCGCTATCGTCCCATTGTGATTGCTAAATGTTCAGAACAAAACTGTAATGCTATAAGGCAAGTAGTTTGTATTCATTATTACAATATTAGCCAATATAGCGGCAAAAATATCACTGATCTAAATTCAGAGTCGAAGTAATTGGACGACGCGTGTTAATATATCGTACATCGCAAATACGCGCACGATACGTGTGTTTTGCTGGCTAGTCACAAAATGAAGGTACACAGAGTTTCATAAACGCCGGTGAGGGGAAGAAACTTTCGGTACGAGTTACGTCGTCTGACAGACGACTCCCTTGTAATCTACTATTAGAGCCGTTGAGGAAGCTTACTTGTAGATAAAGACAGCATTTATATTACTATTTTGATCACATGAAATTAAAGATAGTTATTTTTGTAAAAAATATTGAAGAATCCATTAACCGACATTCGTTTTGCTCTACTTTGTACAACGTTTCGACAATTTTCTCTTTTCTTTTTCAATGACTGAAAGAAAGTTATTATTTCTTCTCCGATTACATCTATGGTGACTACAACAGTCATATTTTAGTAAGATAAAATTACCTAAAATATGACTGTTGATGATTTCTTTTGAAGGATGCAGTCATTGAGACGAAACGTTAATATAACAACCCCTTCATTCACTGAAGAATAATTAAATGTTAATTTGTAAACAAGTGAATATTTTCAACGATCTATTACTCCTAAGTCTATTGAATTTAAAAAAGGTTAACCTACGTTAAAAGCAAAATATCTGACACACGCAATACCAGGGTTCTAATTTGTGGCGTACTCATGGAGGACATCGGAGACATACCCCTTCCCAAACAAGAGCCTAGAGAAAAAAAATAAAATGGGAAAAGTGCAGAAAAAATAAAAATAAGTTTACCTTCCTTTATTGGGTAAAATTGGTTCAAATATGTATGTTAGAATTATGTAATAATTAAAAAAATATATCATATTGTATCTTACGCACACTGCAAAAATAATATTACTGCAAAAATAATATTAAATATAGTAACAAATATGTTTATTATTTAACAAAGATCTATAACCCCCTCAGATATGATCGGCTGGATTTGTCCTCAGTTCTAATCTTGGTCCCGTCATATAGAATTTATGGTGGACTTAATAGGTGTGTTGTGTTGTAGATTTTCTGAGGGATATCAATATTTCTCGGTCTCTCATTTCATTACCTCCTCCATCTTTCTGCACATTACACAATACCCCTCGCACCATTGTCACCACCATCGTCTCCACCTGCACCTCCGCATCTGAACGTGTGTGACGAATCGGTCAGTCAAGACGAATATCGCGTTGAGATTCTGGAAAAGGAGCGAAGTGGGCTTTTTAAATACAATATCAGATTTTTCAATGCACAAATCAGAACACATATTTTTTGATCACAAATAGAAACATTAAAATATGGAATAAAGTTTATATTTTGTAAACTTAAGAGTTTAAATTGCAGTTAGATTTTTGTGAGCTTGCACCCTCTAATTAGTTTAAAATTCCTCTTTCATTACTTGCCTTTTCAAATTATAAATAATTAATCAAATTTTCAGTTTCTCTAGAGTCATCCAATGTATACCTTGTAAATAGTTAATTTGGTGTTTGCATCATTCTGATTGAGTTATAATCATAATTATTATACATTTTTACAGAGGAAGAATCCTCAGAGTGGGAAGAAGAAGAAGAAGAATTTCCTCGAGAGGAATATATTCAAATGTACAAAACACTATTTTATGAGAAAATAAAATTAGGAAAGAAGAATATAATCTTACAGAAACAAATGCATGAGTATTGTAAAAAACGCAAGGTATAAAGTATCTAACGAATGTAAAATTTGTTGAAATGTTGGTATTTTTTCTGATGGTGTGATTTCATTATTTTCCAGTTGGATGTTTATTTTGAAGAAATTGAAACTCCAGATCCAAAATTGGAAGCAAAGTATACAAGACAACTAACTGCATTTGAGGAATTTGTAGAATTTGAGAAAAATAGGCATGTAACATTAAAAGAAGAATTACAAAAATTAGAATTGGATAAAATTGAAGCGGAACAAGATCTAGATCGTACTATAGAAGAACTTATTGCAATAGAAAAGCACACAGGTTCAGGTTTGATTTCTGCATCCAGTGGAAAAGCTTTAGGAGAAAAGGTATATCTAAGAGTATGAGCAAGTAAAATTAGCTAGTTTCAATTATCTTATCAGTAGTTTTTTTTAAATTCTGAAGTAGAGTTCAATTGTTAATTCGCTTTGCTTTTATGTTTCTTCATCTCGCCCCCCGACTGTTTGCCCCCCCCCCACACACACACACTCACACACAAATTCAGAGGAGTCATGTCATCTCATTTTCTCTTAAAGAGACATAAAACCACATTATAGATAAATTCTGTGTAGAGTGGAAGAATGCTGGGGCAAGATTTTTAAGACAAAATCGGTAGTAATTTCTGAGATATTGTTTTTTACGTGTATTTGTGAGCATTTGTCAAAGAGAATAAGATGAGTTAAGGCAAGATGTTTAAGATTTTAAAACTTTAATTTTCTATTAATAAAAGAAAAAATGATAAACAACGAATTTTTTTAATACCATTGAAACAATATGGATTCACCAATCTCATTAGGTACTTTTTCATGTTGTCTGTATTGATAAGGTTTTTGGGTCTTCTTTCTTCAAATACGTCTAATTCAAAAGACAATGTCAAATTCATTCAATGATCTCTCTCTTTTAGACAGTGGATAAGTTGTTAATAAAACAAAGAAAAACGATACAAGATCTTTACGAAACGCGACTTAGATACATCAAACTCAGAGATACCTTAGCAGGAAAGGAAGCAATATTGAAGAAGCTTGAAACATTGGGAGAAGGTTTACATTTGTTGGATTATGAACAACTCAGAATGGAGAATCAGAGTTATAGTGATAAAATTGAAGAACGCGACGAAGAATTAACGCGTCTACGGAACAGTGCAACATCATCAATACAAATATTGGCCCATATCAGAGAAAAAGCTAACTCAACATCATTGAGTATTGATGATCTTTATGATGATCTTGAATTTGTTGAAATGGAAGCAAACAGAGTAAGTACAAAACAATTCCATTTCCAAAAATTTTGCAGTGATGAATTGATATTAAAATAATGAAAACTGCAAAATATCATAAACTTTGCAATGAATGTAATCAACCACAATATTAACATTGAAACATTAGTAATAATAAATCTTATTTCAAATGAATCGGTTATTATAAAACCCCGTAAGTCAGAAAATGTTAAGTTGTGCGTAAACAAGAAAAACGTAATAATTAAATCCAAATATAACTTTTTTCTGTTTCTTTTTATTTCTGATGCATAAATCTTGATTGACAATGCAATAGAGACATGTAATTTACTTTTATCAATAGTACAATAGTCGCTGGTCTTATTTTAAAGTGTGTGACTTACGGGATTTCAAAAACTAATCAGGAGTTTTTTACCTAAACATGTAAATAACTACACATTGCAGTTTCACTTTGTAATTTGACACATTTATTATAATATTGTTTCAAAATACAATGTGAATTTACATCAAACATTGAACTATCTCATTCATAAGCCAGAAACACTTGTTTAAATATGTGATTCTATGGTAGTACATAGAAATATTTCCGTATTGAATATCCC
The DNA here is from genome assembly GCA_017312745.1 of Gryllus bimaculatus. NCBI lineage: Eukaryota > Metazoa > Arthropoda > Insecta > Orthoptera > Gryllidae > Gryllus > Gryllus bimaculatus. The sequence goes on along the minus strand of BOPP01000016.1, from coordinate 985,538 downwards.
TTTTAGCCAATCCCAATCTCTCTGTCAGTAATACCTGTCATACACACTGTACACATACATACACGCACAGTTATATATACCTCGCAAGTCAATGATTTACAGAGTTTTAAAATCAAACCAAAACTTTTCAGTATCCTCTCGGCCATTCTATTCATCTTGTTCGTAGGATTTACACATGGAACGATGCATCTACCCTGCAGATTTTCTATTTTCTCACAAAAAATGAAAATTCAAAAGAGAGTGACTTAAGGGGTTTTAAAAATAACCGATTCAAATGTCGCTCACAAAATAGTTCAAATTAAAATAATATAAATTTATCATTTCCAAGTGATGTAAAAAGTGTGAATCATTTCAAATTGAATTGATTAAAAAAATAAGTTCACTTTTTTGTCAAGGTTTGATGAAATATTTTAACCGTGTAACGTAATTCAAATAAGCAATACAGATTTGCGTTTTTCCAACGGGTACTATATAATGAGGTTCTCGACAAATTAACTTTGTAATGTCCAGAAGCTTGTGCTAAAGAGAAAATGTACTTTGAGCTGGTAAAACGCAAATTAATGAATTGACATAATCCAGGGACGAATAATGACATCTCTTTATCAAACCGGTATAGGGTGAAGTTATGACAATATCTAATGCCGAAGTACAGGAAGTGCAAGTTGGGTTTTCGAATATTCAAATGACCTTTCAAGTCTATTAGTGCCTCTTTGTGTTTCGGAAAAGTAGGGTTTCCTGCAAGTGTTGTTCCGGTTCCAGGGACAAAATCCAAAAATTACGCAATTCCTTTCTACGAGCACTAGAGCTATTGGGCAAAAAATAGTATTTATTAGTAGAGATAAGAGGAATTGTGTTGATATTTTACCCGTCAAACGACTCGGCCTGTACACATATATTTTCTAACATTAGCGCTGCTGGTGGACAACGTAAGTCTCCAACCGCTGCGAAAATCTCTCTCGGCTGCCTGCTAGCAGCGCTCCCGCGACGTCGACACAAAAGATGAATGCTTTTCTGTCACTTCATACTCGTCACCTTACTCCGCGTACAATCCAAACACCAATGGTGGATTTGTTGTTAAGATTAATAAGTTACAGCTTGGTACCTCAAGAGACCAAGGTGCCTCAAAAATGATAAAACAAAATTGGAAATTTGCTGAAAAAAATTGAAAATATACAAATTTATAATTAGATCCCGTACAGAAATAAGAAATTAAATAAATTATATGAACACTCTCATGAAGTTAAAACAGATTTATTCCAAACCCGGCATTTTGATTGTCATATTGTAGTGAATCGTATTATCGCTCTTATAAATTCGCAATATATTTTTGCTCTTATAAAATTTGCAATATACAATATATTTATATTGGGCATGACATTGTAGTGAATTGTAATTTCTCTTTATAATTATATCCAGTATATTTTACCCCTACAATTTCTTTCAATTTAATCTAATGGAGTGACAAGCTCTAATTTTTATTAATGTTTTGGGCAACTGCATACTTACGTTATCTGTCTTTCTCGTGGCCTAGAAAATTCCGCTCAAACGAGTATTCGGATGGTGATGATTTAATTTTGTTAGGTAATATCCTTAAACTTATATCAAAAATCAAACAAATTGTAATTTGTTACAGAATTGTCATCGACATGTCTCAGCTGACATATTAAGTTTTCAATTTTCTATTGTTTTAAAATTTGACAATCTCATTACATTTTTCTTATTGTTACTTTTTTCTTATCTATTTTGATAGCCATTGAATATCAAATTAAACATTCTTTTTCAAACTTAATATTATCTTAAAATTAAACATAACTTGGCCTTGCTAAAATCTTTTTAATTTAGTATTTTTTTCACTTTATTGTCTAAACTTTCTTTTGCGAAGATTATTACAGCAATATTGGTATTGTGACGAAATCGGCAACTATTCCATAATTTCATGCTGGAGCTCTTCTTATTACCACACTGAATTAGCTTTTACGTTTTCCTACCATTCGCGATCAAAATATATCACAAATATTTCTATTTTCGGTAATCCGTTATTGTTCATTTACTTCCCTATTCTTTGGTAACTGGGGACACATGTCCATTTTCTGTCTCACACGAACTAACAACAAAATATTTTTTCTTTACGCCTTGACGGCCATCGATCTTCACACTACAAAATTCAACATAGTTCTGTCCTAAGGTGTTTATTTTCACCTGCGACCTGTCTTAATCAGTTCACTTGTTTGAATGTTATTACTTTTAATCGATTTAATCGACGAGGGGCAAAACAAACTCAATTCACTGGCAATAATGTTCGGTCAAAATAATTAGCTATGGGCTTTTTTTTCGACGATACTACTTCGATTTTGTGAACAAAAAATATCAGAAACGGCATTATAGTCAGTTTTGGCTTTATTAATGATTAATATACTGAAGTGTTGAATTACATTGCAGTTGTTTGACTTATAGATATTAATGTGTTGTAGACGATTGTTATCAATTTTTAAATTTGAATAAAATTATTATTTTATGGCATATTTTATTTAATTTTGAATACTTTAATTAATTTTGAGTAAAAAGCCCTGTTCTCAGTCATTATCACTCAGTAAAACGGGGGCCTCAAAAATATTTTAGCTTGGGGTCTGGCAAATGGTAAGTCCGCCGGTGCCAGACACCTACGAAAACTATAATAATTATCAATAAATCTAAGTAAACTCATTTACTTGCAGTGAAAGATGTAAAAGATTCTTTCTCCAAAATATTTCTTATTTGAATTTTTGTTATTCTGGCTCAGCTCCTTCAGGAATCTCTGCTGCAGCGCCTTCTTTCTGTGAGAAAATGGAAAATTCAAGGGAACGTAAATAACTCGCAAACACCCATACATTCCTTTAAACCAGTAGTTTCCAGAGGTGACGGTAACAACCCCATGGGGGTCTATTAAATTTTTAAGGGGGTCAATGATGACTAAGGGGATGTTTGGGGGGTCTATTGTCGAACCGGCGATTGATCTATAATCAAGATCCCAATGATTACAAAAAAATGCTTGATAATTAATAATTTTCTGATTTAGAGCAACAAAACATAATGATAAAATACATATTCGCTTCTTCTCTCTTGTACACGTCATTAAATCTTAGGATAATGACCTATCACAACGGCTGTAGGGCAGTAGCTGATGCAATCCGTGCTCTGTACCGATCCCAGGAATTAAGGAACCCTTATTAGAAGACCCCCCGCGGATGTTTATCTGTAAAAAGTAAAACAAATCACACTCCATGCTTATTTTCTCCATTTCGCCATTCATATTCATATAACAATCAGATTTAAAACACTTAATTTCTCGTTTATTGCTGATAGAGGCCCCATTTCGACTTATTACACCGGGGCACCGAGAATGTCTTTAGGGTTTTTAGAGTACTCAACGAATTATTACTTCATGTATTCACAACAATACTCTATTGCGGAAGGAAACACACCATCCAATACACACTACAGAAATGTTATGGTCAGTTAAAAAACACGTTGAAACCTTAGCACAACGACGAAGATTAGAAATGCAACTACTTAGAAGCGTAATAATCTTGTTATTGAAAATATAGATATTTTTCAAACTATTTGTCTATGAAAAGGTTATCATTGAGACATTAATATACAATTCTTTGTATTTAATTATGTATGCTGTATATTATGTTGTAGAGAATAACTTATGGGGTCGATGAAGCAAACAATTCTTTTAAAAGGGGTCGATGAAAGAAAAAGTTGGGAATCCCTACTTTAATACAAATCACATTGATCACGTTTGTGAAATTCGAATCTCCATCCGCAGAGTACTTTAGAAGCGCCACAAAAACTCCTGTAATTGCGCCGGGAGATCGAGGGAGCCTTCCTGGCAGCCAGCGAAGGCACGGAGTGCCACAGAGCACCCTCCGACGGTTTAATCTAATCATTCTGAAAGCTTATGTCGAGTCGATTGAGCCAATAAATGCCGCCGTCTTTTTCCTTATATCGTGTCCGAGCAATTAACCTATACTTGGGGTTTTAATTGATTGGCGCGTGAGGACCTGTCTTAACGATGATCGCCATTATCGCCATGGCTGCATGATCACCAACCCAGCTTGATACAGTCGCGATCATGAGACATCTAGCGGCACTACAGAAAACGACGCGAAATGCCATCGGGAAGACCGGTTCTCATGCGTCCAATACTCTCGGAGATTTATGAAAGTGTCCGCCTCTGCTTCGTTTTTTCGCAACACTCTGCTCTTATATACATAACACAAATATAACGAAAAGTAATTCTTAACGGTCGGTGCCAGTTAAGAACACTGAAGGACGTCCGATACAATTTAGATGATCCTAAAAAGGAACGAGTTGAAGTGAAAGATGCAGCATACTAGTTTTTCAAAATATTTCTTATTTATTTATTTTATTCTTACGAGGAGGCAGTATTACGAAATAAAATGGCACACGAACGATAACACAGATAACAAACTTCGCTGGTAAATATCGGTTATCACATTTGCTGAACAAACTTGAACCACAGTCGTTATTTATTTTGTATCATCCTAATGGCGATAATAACCACTACAAACTTTGTAAACAATTCGCATTTGAGTCAAAACCTGTGTTTTTAAATTGAAAAGAGCTACATACTGTAACTCACTTTAGGTCGGTCAAGACTAGAGTTGTTTGATACAGTTTTTAGAACCAGTTCCATGCATTGACGAACATTATACGAGTATTACTGCTAAGAGTTCACTAACAAACAGCAAGGCTAATAAGTTGCACAGAAAATCAGAGTGACAATGATTTTACATTATTTAGGTTTCTGCTGTTTCTGTTCACTCGTGCTACTTTGGGATACTTAAAAAATCTAAACATCCAAAATATACAACTGAAAATCCAAAAAGATACCATTTACGGACGTAGGCAACCTAAGGTTTCTGAGTTGTGCTCGACGATCTGAAGTTGTAGATTGTATTTCTTCTTTGATAATTTACGAACTGCGAATGTTTCGTGTTCTGCATAATGCTTCTCAGAGCAATCGTTTGCCTCTCCTTTCTCGACCAATGCACACGACGCAACTACGTGCGTGTGTTCGTGCAAGCGCTGTTTTTTTTCTCGGTGGTCCTGGGGACACCTCTCTCTCTCTCTCTCTCTCTCTATATATATATATATATATATAATATATAATATATAAATAATATATTATATATATATATATTTATATATATATACTATATATTATACACACACCCCTTCACTGGCCGCCGCATTTACCAGCCACAGAAGCTACAAGAATACACTTGAGCTGGTACAGACAAAGTTCTACGGCTCATAGCACGCCCTCCGTTTCGGAAACGGTTGAAGGTACTGAGGAAGGAACTCGATATCGAGTCCTTCACTCAATGCTTGAGACGGCATTCGCTTAACGAAGCTCATCAAGCCTTTCAAACCGACGAAGCTCCGGCTACGCTTAAACAGTTAGCTCGACACGTCCTTACAATAGGACAAAGAAGACAAGCACTCCCCTCTGATATTCTAAGGGGGTAGTGCAACACAAAAGCCGATTTGGCTATTGACTAAGGTCCGACACGAACCCACACCAGCCACTTACATATAGCAGTAAAATGCAAAATTGCGTGCGCACTGAAAAACCCACAGTACACAAATATTTGGCTTAGCGAAAAAAGAAGCGCATTCTCATCATACAACACTACACTATGGAACCACACAACACTATGGAACGACACAACACTATGGAACCACAGCGCCCTACCCTATACTCCCCCTCAATACCAACTTTAGTTGATGCACTATCGAGCGAAGTAATCTTGTAAACATCTTCAGCTATCTGCCGAGCATAATAATAAATCATAAATAATAAATTTGCTTCATCCCCACTCTATAGTAGTCTGTGACTTTCTATATGACAAGAAAGTCTATAATTCGCTGATAGGTTTGCAGCACTATCGAATATTTTCATATGTTTGAAAAATCGCATCAGACTATAAATTCTCATTCAAGAAAAAATACTCTCCTTGAGGAACCGTATGACCTCGCACTAAGTTATTAACTTTATTGGGCGGATAAAGACATATATGAAAACAAGTCTGACTGTATGACATGTGTCGTTGAATACTTTACGTAATATCATCTTCTTATAAGAAATCATTAAAATCTTACAATCATGTAAACAAGAAGTTCCTTGAATAAGAATACTCTTTCGCTATATTGAGCTAGAACGCATTTGTTTCCATTGTTCATAATGGACGGCGGACTTTGTAATCCTTAACGGACGCCCACTGTTCAGTTTTTTTGCTTTATTCGGTTGCGTTAATTCTATATTATCTCAGTGCAGTGTTATGAAGAAATAAATTAACTCTTGTACAGTCCCCTATGGGTTCACATCGCAGCCAATGAGACGTAAAGGGGCCCGCTTGGGTTGCTGAGGACATCAACTGATGTCACTGCAGTGTCTCTGACCAGGTGGTCCTAGATTCGAGTGCCAACGTTGGTAGGATTTTCCACACTAACTACATAGCTCGATAGAATTCAGCCCCTGTCTGCTCTGATCGTTAGTTTCTCTGATCAACACGAGGCGAAAGCCGGAGCAGTACCCTAAGAAACGGGCTAGAGACCGCACATAAACTTTCCTTCCTCTTCCTTGTCCTCTCCTCACCCCATCCACACATTTACATTTTTTTACATGTACTTCATCACCATATATCCCGGGAGACAAGTCGGGAGTTTAGAGCCTGTCCCGGCTGGAGCCGTGCCCTGATGGTGAGAGATACCTGGTTGAGAGAAAACAGCTATCTGAAGTATAGGTCGGTTCAGGATCTCACCATCGAGCCATCGATAGCTCTTGAGATACTAAACATGAGCTATCTCGCCACCGATATCTCTCGAGATACAAATCATGCACTACACCAGCGGAACTAATGACCATAACTTTTAACACGACCGGAATCATTAATCAAACAACAAACTGCGCCATAGATGAGTCCGGGCGAAGGTTAGGTTACTTTTCTCGAAAGAGGAGAGACTAGATGAGAATCGACATGATGAAAGGTGTTGGCTGACGTAGGCCGCGAGAAGCGCACTTCCAAATGAAGTATCAAAAGTACCCTCACTTGAATACTGGCAACGACCGTTTGAATTACAACTGTACTGTAATACAAGTGTCGGAACCAGTGTTTTTAGAACGCAGAGTTGCTCGCAGAGGGTCGGGCCAACAGCGTCACGTGACCGTGACCGGCAGGGCGCCGAGTACACGGGCGACCTGAAGAAGCAGCGCGACGCCCTGCGCGCCAAGGCTGTGTTGCAGATGCGCAAGGGAGGCCGGGCTGCTGGTGCACCAGCGCCTACTGCGCGACTTCCGAAGGCCCGCATCGACGAGTCGCAGGCGTGGCCGTGGAGATCGAGAACCTCAAGAACGACTTCTCCGACCAGAACAAGCGGCTGTCGCGCGTGCGCGACTCCATCAACTTCAATGCGCAGCGTACGCGCGGCAACGCAGCCCGGCCCGGCCCGCCCCGCCCCGCCCCGCCCCGCCCCGCCCCGCCCCGCCCCGCCCCGCCCCGCCCCGCCCCGCCCCGCCCCCGCCCCGCCCCGCCCCGCCCCGTCCGGACTGGCCATTCAATCTCGAAGAAAATTGAATTCGACACTTTAGGTCGAGAAGAAATTAAATTTGCACTTTAAATCCTGGAGGCGTATTAAATTGGCACTTTAATCCTGACGCCAACTCTGAAGCGCGGGAGTACACGGTAAACGCGTATCTAGCCTCTTTAATGCGCGAAGGTCTCCGCGCTGGGAAATTACACTGGCCTTTTAATCCTGGATGGAAATTTAACATCAGGCCACTTTAAATCATGACGTCGAAAGGGAAATGAAAATTGGCCACTTTACCAAGAATCTAGCCCCTGAAAAGGCGGCGAATCGCAGAATTGGCCACCCTTTCAATTGCTGCGCCTGAGGGAAAACAAATTCGGCACTTTAACTCGCACCCAGCTTGTAACGCGCCAGGAATGCGAGACAATGGCACTTTAATCCTGAAGGAATGAACAATTGGCACCTTTAATCCTGGAAAGGGAATGAAAATTTGACACTTTAATCCTGAAGGGAAGTTACAGCACTCG
>BOPP01000016.1:960469-977387 GCA_017312745.1 Gryllus bimaculatus | reverse complement strand
CGCCCCGCCCCGTCCGATGGCATTCAATCTCGGAAGAAATTGAATCGACACTTTAGTCCGAGAAGAAATTAATTTGGCACTTTAATCCTGGAGGGTATTAAATTGGCACTTTAATCCTGGAGGGTATTAAATTAGCTCTTTAATCCTCGAGGAAATTACAGTGGCACTTTAATCCTGGAGGAAATTAAATTGGCACTTTAATCCTGAAGGGAATGAAATTGGCACTTTAATCCTGAAGGGAATGAAATTGGCACTTTAATCCTGAAGGGAATCAAATTGGCACTTTAATCCTGAAGGGAATCAAAATGGCACTTTAATCCTGAAGGGAATGAAATTGGCACTTTAATCCTGAAGGGAATGAAATTGACACTTTAATCCTGAAGGGAATTAAATTGGCACTTTAATCCTGAAGGGAATTAAGTTGGCACTTTAATCCTGAAGGGAATTAAATTGGCACTTTCATCCCGGAGAGAATTAAATTGACACTTTCATCCCGGAGAGAATTAAATTGACACTTGAATCCTGAAGGGAATCAAATTGGCACTTGAATCCTGATGGGGAATCAAATTGGCACTTGAATCCTGATGGGGAATCAAATTGGCACTTTAATCCTGAAGGGAATTAAATTGGCACTTTAATACTGAAGGGAATCAAATTGGCGCTTGAATCTTGATGGAGAATCAAATTGGTACTTTAATCCTGGAGTAAATTACAGTGGCACTTTCATCCCGGAAGGAATTGAATTGGCACGTTATTCCTGGAAGGCACTAAAGAGCGCAGAGTGAGCAAAGCCAACAGTTGTCGGACCGTGCCCAGGACGGAGCTGGAGTCGCTGCGCTCGTACCAGCATTCCATCCTCACGTACGGGATGGCGCAGCGCCGCGGCGCCTTCTCCAAAGCGGCGTCCGGGGCGGGCGAGGACCGGGTCACGCTGGAGAAGATCAAGAAGGGCAGCCCCTTCTTCCCCACGGGCAAGCTCTCCAGGATAGTCAAGTACGTCAGCAAAGACGGGAGGAGCAAAATGACGCGATCGCTGGCCAAGGAAGGAAATTAAACGAGGCAGTGTTAGAAGTCATAGAAACATATATCCTTGTAAGTAATGTAACTTATTTTTGAAAATATTTATCAAATAAAATGAAACGAAAGCATTTACTGGGATTCCTATAGAAGTGTATCCTCTTAACAGTAATGTAATTTCTATTCATATTTATATACGATATACATTTATATGCTTACAATTTTCGAAATTTTAATTATATCATTATTAATAGCATTTATGACACGAATGTATTGTATGTGTATTTGTAGTTCTCAAAGAAATAAAATATACATATGACATCACAGACTGGATCAATAATTTTGCTTAATTTATTTACAAATATTTTATATATTTGCACATCTCTGGTTATGTTCCCAACCCCACATCCGCGATCCTTTACTGACGACCACACCGCGTCGTAGATTGTTTTGAGGCGACCTCGTCCATATTCTGTTCACTCAAGCCGCTCTGTGTCCTTGACAAATAAAATTACCGTGTGGAAGTTCAAAGACACGACGTTCTACTTCCCGTCGTTGCATCCGTCTTTACATTGGTCGTCTCTTGTGCACGGTTTATTAACGCCCGGGAGAAGATTTTCTGAAAACGTTTGAATTTCGAAAACCATTTCACTGAGGTCTTCTACTCGACCGTGTATCTACCTTGTCGTTACGGAGTATCGCCAGCTTTCCGATTGTTGCAGCCAAAGGCCAAATGGCGTGAGTCAAATGGCAAATGCATATGCTTCGTGGAGTACAAAGTTTGATCCTATGGTTTCTGATATCTCCCCACTACTGTCCTTGAATATGCGGTCAGCCATGTGTTCAGCAAGGCAAAGAAGAGAGCCGAATAGATCGAAAACTGTTAGCAAAACTGGGATTTTCATTTTATCCCATTTTGCAATGACCGCCGATTTGGGTTCAAAATGCATCCCAAGACCTTGGCAACCCTACCAAAACTCAAAATTTCTGAGTGGCATTTTGGAACCATTGGTCAAGGCATTGCATTAATATACCCTTTGGCAAACACTAGCAAACATATTCTTTGTCTGACGCCTATGTCATCTTTTGCTGTAAGTTCCGACTACAATTCGTCTCATCACGTTGGGAGGTGTTGAGATCAGCAACATGGCTGATCGCATACCCAAGGACAGAAGAGGGGAGATTATGGAAACCTTAGAACCAGCTTTCCGATTTGTTTCGATGCTTCAGCGCTTGGCGCTAAGTGCTGACACCACGGATCGGCTTGCTTTGCGATGCGGTCGCAACTTGGCCCGACCGCTATTCCCTTTGAGTAATACACACATGTTCATTGTCATTTTGGATTTGTCGAGGTGCGAAGCAGGCAGCCTTGAGGGAACTCATCAAAAACGTGAATATTTACAGAAGACGAGGTGGATACGACCATGAACCAGCCAAGAGGCAATTTCCATTGCTTAACCGCGGTTTCGGTGGTATAAGAGCATATCGGGCTGTTGTACCCATGTTTGCAAGGTCAAACTCGAACAAAATCGTGGATTTTTAGGGGCTAAGAAGACCTTCTTACGCCTTCCTTCGGAGAGGAAGTAAATCCGGCTGCCCCATTTAGTAGATTTACTGCATGTAAAAGATTCTCAAGCCTAAGCAAGAAGCCTCTGAGATAAATTCAAATTGCCTGTTTTGTCGCCCGAGTTAATACAGTCTTTCTCCGCCAGATGGTGAAAGGAGCGTAGCGAAATTTGCGTGGTCAAACTGAAGAGCGGGCCTTTAGGCCCAAGTCTCGCCACGTAAAATAAGGCATCAACTAACTTTTTTTTAAAGTCTTAATATGTTTGTAAGAAAGAATGTACTTCAGCTTCCGGGTCAATGACCCCCATCTCGAACAGGTTTTTGTCCATTTCCCTGATACATTGAGCCAATGCTTAGATGGCCCCTTGCTTTGCTTGTGGACGTAAAAGTAGCTTCACTATGCGCACGTTTTATTGATCTCTTATTTTGCTTGCAATGATAAGAGTAGGGATAAGGGCAAGTTGTTATTTTGTTAGAAATGCAGAAAAATCATACTTGCAATTCGTGTATAGCATATAAGCAAATAAGTTTTCTATAACTCATAAGCGAAAATGACTATTTTTCAAATATTGCTAATCTTACTATTTTTAAAATTTATTTTTATTTATATTAAACTTTTACTTATCTTTCAACTATTTATAGTTAAAATGACGGGAAGGGATTCTGGAACTCAAGAAAACGTGCGCAGATAATCTTCTCCCCCCTACGTCACATACAGCTTTTACAATTTTGTGACTGAATAAATCAAAATCTAAAACTCCCCACTACGGCCGCGTGCAAGTGTGTAGCAAATCTTATAAAAATATGTTGGGATAGTAATTCAAACATGTTTACACTTTAACGCAGCAGCAGAAGAAGAGAGTGTGCCTCTCTTTGCTCCCATAGCTACTACTAATGTATGTTATTACCTATTAGTTTTTGGTATTCAAATCTTAGTGCAATACTTACTCGTAGTGTTGACATCAGTAATCGCATTTGTTAACCTCTCGCCGCCTTTCATAAAATGTACTTGCATTCAAACTCTAATGCTACACCTACAGCTCTATAAAACACACGAATCTGTAATACTATATTAAGTTAAATGCCTAACGTTTTATCCTGATCCTGTAGCCTCAAGAGCAATTAAAAAGTGGCACGATTAATTTAATTTCTTCACAGAATGTCCAGATATGCCCTTGGCAGGAATTTGTACTCAATAATTCAATAAAAAGAAATTCTGAGATCAAAATATCACATTAATTATTAATCCTGGCATTTGAAACAATAAAATTTGTTAACATTAGAAATCAATTAATATTTAAACGGCATTATACTTTTAACATTACGTAGGCTCATGAAATGGAATGTCCAAAAAGATCTTCTTTTGTATATTATGGCTTATGGTACATAATGTTGGAGCCTCGAAAATCAGGTTTTATAGGTCCAACACACAGTTTCGAAATACCTGGGTCAAATGCGTGGGAATACTTCTAAATCTTTTTATATTCATGATTGGATTATTGTGGTTTTAAGGCGCTTCATGGCACCATTATGGACGTAGGCTATGAGAAAGGAAGTTAAGATCGCGTGCGGTCTATGACCTATTGCAGAGGGTGCTGCTCCGGCTGTCGGGCCAAGTCAGTAGAGTTTGGCAATGAACTCAAATATATTGACGAAAAGTTTTGATGTAATATATTAATTAATCAAAAATGCGATCAAATTATATTTCTAGAGACGCCTTATTCATTAGCTACAAATAACTGAACAGGGGTATGTACTAGAGAAATGCGATTTGTTTGGATGGAGTTCAATTTATTTCTTACATGTACGTCCTTTTTTTGTCGCTGAAGTGATTACAGTACATATATCGTACCTGACTTGAAATTATCTTAGGACTGTTTGCACATACTCTAACCTTATCATCCAGCCGTACTCGCTTTACCCACTTACCACCGATTCAAAAGTTCCCCATCCGTCCTATTTGATGCTAGTCAGGTGGGAAGGAGCGAAGTGGCACACACAAAAAATAAGATAAACTGATAACATTCTTTAATCTCTCAAACAATGAAAAATGAAATCAAATTGGGCCATAACACGGACTACTAGACCAAAATATTTCCATAATCAAAATATTTCTGACAAGCGTCCGAAGACCGGCCCACTTGATTTACGGTTACAGTGAAACCTGTCTTAATCGGTTACTAATGGTTTTGAAGAAAAATGGCTGTGGGTTTAGGTGGTCGCCTAATTGATGTGATGAGAATATGGGTAAAGGACATTTTGTTCGTTTATATACAAAGTGAAGTATATTTCTTCTTCGTCACATTTTTTCACTTAAAAGTATAAAATACCAAAAACATGTTTGTAGAAGTGCACTTACAGAACTCTGTTTATAGAATTTCCATTTTCAATCATATGCTTTAGTTTCTTTTTCACTCCCTTAGTTCTTTCTTTTCACTTGGGCACTTTATTCCCTACTAGATTTGAAACTCTCATTCATAACGCAAGGATACTTCAGAGCTTATTCTCAAGGGGTGTTCATTTGACTGCGCAGTGGAATATAGTTTGATCGTCCTGGGTGTCACAGTCGAGAACGTTTAAGCAGCTCGTCATATGAAATACGAAACAAGTGCAAAAGGCAAGTCGGCTTCAGCAATTCTATATTAATCAGTCCTTCTCTAATGCAACAGTCTGTACTGTATGAATTAACTGATTAAATATTCAACCACTGTTTGTGGCACACCAAACTCCGGTTGCAAGTACCTTGTAAATGGAAGGGAAGGCAAACTGTTGAACTATTTTAATGCACAAAAGTCAATATTAGTGCATACAGGTTGAATTATTCCAACGTCATCGTATGGAGTAAAATAATAAAAATCGAATGAACTAAGTGTCGATTTACTTTTGACTGAGGAGTTTTCGATGGTGAGGAGAAGGCAGGAGTATGAATACTCTGTTAAAATTTTGTGAGTTGCTATCGGGTATTCAAATTAAACAGCTCGCCTAATATACTCCACACGACCTTCAACCTTTTTAAGGCGCGTAACCACTCGAGCATTAAAGCATGTTACCTGGAGATTATGGCAAATTGTCACTTCGTCATAAATAAAAAAATAAAGTTCCAAATCCAAATTCGTAACTTATTACTTTAATAAATTATTACTCATTACAAATAGTGTTCTGATGACACTCTCTGAACTTACTAGACATTATTTACAACTAGAAGACTTACATTTATTTGTACAATTTTTTTTGTAAACACAAATAGCATATTATACTAACAAATGTGCTTTTTCAGTGCAATATTGCAGTATTTTATAACACCAAATTCTGAAGTAATTTATATATCTTTTAAAATTGAAAAAAAATTCTTAGAATTTTTTAAAGTCAATAGATTTTGTTCTGGGAGATTTTTAATAATAACTGAAGATCAGATATTATTTATGAAATCAGAAAACTCTGAGCTTAAGGTGAGAAATCACAACCTGAAATTGTTCAGCGCCAGACCGGCGTAGCGCTTTTTCCGGAACGCCTACAATTTGTAGTTTGTTTGGTAAATATGATATTTTTAATATATTGGCATTGTGATTTAGAAAATTTCTGATTATTGCAATATATCAGGAAATGCCCAATTGGATGTATTAAATTTAGTTATTTAATATCGGGCAATCCAAGTCCAGAACATTACAAAGAAAAATAATAAAATTAATTATAATTTCCCAATGTCTCTACTGATCTTGTATTTCAATCTGGACACTTTGAGTTGATTGAAGCCCACACTGCGAAAAAGGGCTGCGTTGCCAAGTCCAATCCTTGGTCATTTTCCCGTGCCTAATCTCCGGCGTCAAACAGACACGGAATTCAGTGCATTGTACCCGTGAAAAGAACATTCTAGTCGGGCAACTTTCGTCAGGGCACAACTTTAAAATGTGAATGGTATTTGCGAAGAAGGAAGGTCGTGCTGCTTCCAATTACCGTTTTTATCTAATCACTATTCATTTACGCTGTAAAGATTATTTTACAAATCCTGAAGACATACTTGTAGAAGACAACTTGACTCAATTCAATTATGCAACTATTTTGCGTAAATTTTAAAGAATGAGCCAGAAGTTTCAATGTTCGGTTACATTTTTGTTTGTGGGCCTTTTTGGAAGAAAATATTGTTTTTGAAAACGACAACGCCAGTAGTCCCATGGGCGGTTTAGAACTGGCTAGAGCAGCTGGCTGGACCAGGTAGCTGAAGCAACTGGCTAGAGCAGCCTCTTAAGGTAGCTGGCTGGAGCAGCTGACTAGAGCAGCTGGCTCGAGCAGCTGGCTCGAGCAGCTGGCTCGAGCAGCTGGCTCGAGCAGCTGGCTCGAACAGCTGGCTCGGGCAGCTGACTCGAGCGGCTGACTCGAGCGGCTGACTCGAGCGGCTGACTCGAGCGGCTGACTCGAGCGGCTGCTGAACTCGAGCGGCTGACTCGAGGCGGCTGGCTGCGAGCGGCTGGCTCGAGACGGCTGCTCGAGCGGCTGGCTCGAGCGGCTGGCTCGAGCGGCTGGCTCGAGCGGCTGGCTCGAGCGGCCTGGCTCGAGCGGCTGGCTCGAGCGGCTGGCTCGAAGCGCTGCTCGAGCGGTATCTGTGTCTCATGGAAGTCCGGCTTGGCTCGATTGCGCGACTTGAGCTACGAGCGGGCTTCATAAGAAGCGGCTTGGGCCTCGAGCGGCACTGGCTCGAGCTGGCTGGCTCGAGCAGGCTGCTCGATGCGGCTGTTGCGAGCGGCTTGGCTCGAGCGGCTGGCTCGAGGCGGCAGGCCTCGAGGGCGGGCGGTGGTCTCGGCGGCTGCTCGAGCGGCTGGCTCGGGTTCGGCTGAGCTGCGGGCGGGTGGGCTCGGGCGAGCTGCTCGCGGCGGCTGGCTGGCGCTGGCTCGGGCGGCTGGCCTCGCGGCTGGCTCGGGCGCCTGGCTCGGCGGGGCTGGCTCGGGCGGCTGCCTACGGGCGGCATATATGACGCCTACGGGCGTTCAGCCCTGGCTGCGGTAACTTTTGCGGCTGGCCCTCGAGCGCTGCGCTCGAGCGGTTCTGCTCGAGCGGCTGAGCTCGAAGCGGCTGGCTCGAGCGGCTGGCTCGAGCGGGCTGGCCGAGCGGCTGCCGAGAGCTGGCTCGACGGCTGGCTCGAGCGGCTGGCTGAGCGGCTGGGCTCTCGCTGGCTCGAGGCGGCTGGCTCGCAGGCGGCTGGCTCGACGCGGTTCTGGCTCGTACGGCGGCCTGGCTCGAGCGAGAGCTGGCAATCAGGACGAGGTCTTGGGCGATAGTCGAACCGCTAGCCGTGTGCTCGGAGATTGCGGGAGGGCCCTCGAGCTCGTGACTAGCTCGAGCGGCCCTCGCGACATCAGCGAGCGGTCTTTTCCGCGCTCCGCAAGCCAGGTGGCTTAGGCCCGGTGAGTATCGAGCGGCTGCCTCGAACTGCGCGATGGCTAAGAATGCGGCGTCGGTAATAGACGCGGCTGTGTAACTGCTAGGAAGGTCTGGCTTCACGATGCGTCTGCTTACAGACCCGACGTGTCACTGAGACTGCTGACCGCAGTCTGCTTCTGAGCGGACATAGGCTGCGAGTCACAACGGAGCGAGGCTCGGCATTCTCCGTAGCGGACGGTCTGAGTCTCGAGCGGCTGGCTCGAGCGGCTAGCTCGAGCGGCTGCCTAGAAGAGCTGGCCGTGCGAGGCCGTCTGCGACCGACGGGCGAGGCAGCGCGCTCGGCGCGCGGACTGTCGTCTAGAGGCTGCGCCTGACCCAGGGTACACAGCAGCGCACGGCGCTGACGCGCGGCGGACTTGACGCTGCGGGTACGCCTTACGGGTGTGCTTCCACCAGGCGTGGTCGCTGCCCGCCTATGTGTCCGTCTCTAGCGTCTCCACTTGACGAGCGGCGGTCTTACCCGTCAACCGAGAAAAATCATGGGCGGAACCACACGTCTTCTCTGCGCGCGAACAGGGTGCCTATATCGGAAGAACTGCGGCTCCAGCAACGCGGAAGCCCTGGCAGCTGCAATGATTGGTTCCAGATCTATTGCATTCCAGTCACACTTATGCATCACGGCACTAACCCAGCCCCTCCAGACCACGCCACACATAAGCACTCGCATGGAGCTTCACCGGCATTGGACCCAAACGTCTAGTAAGTGAGTGCCATAGAGTCTACACTTTCACTCAATAGTTACTTAATGTCACTCAGCAGGTGGACTAAGACCATGAAAAGTGAACTCGGTTTTTCCACAGAATTACGCGGTACGAGCGATGGCAGGATGTTTGTCACTAGCTAGACAATATAAGGTCGTATTCAGCCTCTCCTGATCTAGGACCGGAGCACTTAATCACCGATCGACCCAGGTCGCCAGATCTAGTATTCAGGCGATTACGTTTTATTCTCCATGTACGATAGGTTTTGAAAGTAATGGGTGGTCGGTCCGGTGCAAAATCCATCACCGGGTCAACACGTATCATGACACCAAAATTTTATGTTCAATCACGATCGGAACACTGTCAGAGAGTAATCGCAACAAAGGGGCACGCCATCAAGTCTAGTCCAATTCCTGTGTGGCCTTAACACGTGTCATCATATTGAACAACTCGCACCACTGGGGTTACCACATACATTCATATGATAGGAAAAAGACCCAAATATACACGAGCACAACATACGTCTTGGAGAGAACATACAATTGGTGGAGGTGGAGCCCTACTCCGCGAGATAGAGGGCCGCGCGTTCGCGCCGCAGTAGTACAGGTAGTCACTGAACGTGTTGTAGAAAAGAGAGATCATCAGGAATGCAGGTTAGGCATTAAGGCAGGGCTGTCCCACACGTAAGTCTACACGGTGAGAACGACACATCTCTTGAGTTGGCTGTGATAGCATATGCGGGAGGATTGCGGCGAGCACTTTGTTTCTCATTCTGTTGTTTTAACTTTTAGCTTGCGATCAGAATTCTTATATCATCAATACGTCGATGCAATTCATTTACTCATAAAAATACCTTTTCCAATTATGGGCCTTGGAGGTTCATATTATCTCGTAGGACTTGTAAGCCTATGCGGAGCGAGTTGACAGAAGCCGCGGAACTCACCAGTCTTGTCCAATTGTCCAATGGACCAAATTCTACATCAACCTTATCATTCTCTATATATTTATATATTCTTGGCAACACAATCCATTTAGTTTTATGCAACAGCCTTGTTGCTTTGAGTAATCTGTAATTAGTACTCGTTTCGTAAGCCTCCTACTCACCATATTTTTTAGACTCATCCATAATACTATTACAGTCATTTATCATGTTTAAGTGCTGTGAAACCCATAATCGATTTCCTAATAACGAGTTTCTAATGTTTAATATAAATCTATGACACTTTTAAATGATTGATTCAGTAATAAAGATTCCCTATCTCTACTAAAATAAGTTGATTCACACTCATGTTGAGAAGTGTTTGCAGCGTTTGCATGTTTTCGACGGAATATATCGGCTCGACGTGGCATAAGGTGATGATTTACACGGAAAGAGCAGTTCACACATCTTAGTCATATTTCTTTGCTCGCGGATATCTTGTATTTTTATACTCACTAGCAGTTATATATTAACGGGGGAGTCTACAAGACCGGTCAGTAATGCAGTTTTCCAAAACTGCAACTACGATGAATTTCATCTCAGGACTTTGAGTGTGGCAGTCGGGATTCCTGGGAGTCTAGTGCCCAGTGTCGTGTTGTTGTTTTCTTAGTGGTTATTTTAATAATTGTAAGTAGAGATGCCATACTAGAGGAGGTAACGACATTGTTACGTTGGCGATAATATAGGATAATATGATTCTAGAGTGTGGTAGCTCCTATGCTCTGTCATCCAGATGCTAAGATATAAGAATTGAGAATTGGTGTCAGGCAGACCACACTTCCGCCATAGGTCGGGGGAACTAGACGATCGGGAGTAAATCTACATGGACACTAACTGTTAAGTATGCTAATAGAAAATCTTATCTCTCGACTGAAGAGGTCCTAGACAGACTAGCTAGTTATACTATATGACCCATCACTTAGTATCCCGGAAGTCAAACGATTACGCTCTCACCTCATTGCATGCGATTACAAAGCGTATACTCTGTCCCCATAATATCGTAGTACTATACAGACACCACTGTACCTCTATAACCCAATTCTCCGATTCTCCCATCTCTCTCACATGATATACCCTCACTACTGATCATAAAGTCCACTGCTATGCATACTATGACCATATTTTACTCACGAATGGCTATATAGGAGGTGCATAAAGTAACGAAAGAGAAATTGGTGCTTGGTATGTTCTGCTTGACAATGAACTTAGGAAGCGAGACCGTATTTCTTTTGCCATTACATCGCCAACCACGATCCCATTGCTACCTGACACACGCTCACAGTAATTTAAAATATCACTCCTCACATCATCTCCTTCAGTTTTATACCTACACATATTAACAACCACCGTCTTTGGACGGACACGACGAATCTTTTCCACACTTTCCTGAAGTCTTCCAAAAAAGCAACTAATAACGAAAGCAGCAGCCAGCAAACAGATAATATTACTTCACCCTTCACTACCCTTGAGACCAACCTCTCCCCGAAAGCGTAGAATGAAAAGAAATAGCAACCGTAAACGAAACATCGAGAGGGATTCAAGCCAAAGAGATGAGATGCGATGATAAAAGGTCGATCGTTCTCCTCTTCAAAACAGGTCCACGACCGTCTTTTCCGTCTCATGTGCTGCACCTTCTCTCACCACTCCGGGCCCGCGCCTGGAATACTCCGCGTTCAAGCTCCACTGAAATAGACCAGCGTAGCGGCCTGGGGAGGCAACTTGGGCGACCGGCTTAGCGTAATGGGGCTGCTTAAAACTTACGAAGCGCAGCATCGGGCGCCTCCGCACCGGGGGCACGTTCTCTCGGAGCGGCGCGGGGAGGGAGGGAGCGAGAAGGAACAAGGCCGCCAGGTGGAGATACAAACGGCTGGGAGGAGCGATTCGCGTGGCTACTGCTGCGGTCTTTCGCGCCTCAGAGTAGTGTAAAGTTTTCATCCCGGTATCCTTACCCACTAAAAAGAGAGGATTCGGATCCGCCTACACTTCGCTTGTTGTTATGATGTCGGGCGCATCAAATTAGGTCATTAATTCCCGTAGTGGTAATTCCATGTGGTTCCTCGGGAATGTTGGCCGGTGATATCAGCTGAATGGCGACGACCTACCATCGGCTACAGGATTTCCCTCAACCCTGTCCCTCTCACAACCGCCCATCGGGAAACTCTAAACTCCAACCGGTCTTCCGCATTGCGGTAGTGTAGCGCATGTTAGTATAAAGTGTGTGGTTGAGGATAGTACAAAGTAAAACGAAGGAATGATTGAGGGGTTCGTGGCCGTTTGTTAGGGACTGCTCCTGGACGTCAAGTGGCATGTCAATGGCTTATATTATATTATATATATATATATATAGGTTCAGCTTGTAAATATATATATATATGTTGTGTGTGTGTGTGTGTGGAGAGAAGAGAGAGAGAGGGAGGAGAGAGAGAGAGAGAGAGAGAGAGAGAGAGTTTGTGTGGTGAGGGGAAGAGATATGTGTGAGAGGGTTTCGGTACGTTTGTTAGGGTAATGCTCTGGCAATCGCGGTGTTTATCCAGAAACCACAGAGGCGGTCAGAGCAGCCGACTTTTCTTCAGGCAACAGCTGAATTCCACCTAGCCAACCAACCAATGAGAAAATCCTGCCCCCGTCGAGACTGGCAAACGCTAGACCTCCCGACAGAGGCACTGCAGTGACGTCATTGATGCCCTGAGCCTCTGAGGAGCGAGGGAGACGGTGGAGCAATATTGAGACTGAGACTCCGAGGTTACAGTAAGAGGTGGATGGAGACTTGATGACGGGGGAAAGGTGGGAGAAACACAGGGGGTGGTAGGGAGGGAGGGCACAAGGCGGGGACGAACGGCGAAGGGTCGATGTGGTGGATGAAGAACGGCTCATCTAAAAGTGACAGGTTAGGAGGGCCACTACCAAGCATGCTGCGGTGCCTTCGGATGGCTCAAGCGGGAGCCGGCGGGCGACGAGCAACGGAATAGGCGGGACGAACGGACATGGGGATGTACGAAGCATCTAGGAATACGCCGAAAAGAACACCGGCAGGAAACGTGGGTCCAAAGAGAGAAAAATGAACTGGGAAGGAATGAAGAGATAGCGCGACGTCCGACTGTTTTTGTGCAAGGAAATGTGGCGCGGGGGAAAAAGTAAAGGTTTTTGGTCAAGGAAGTTACCAGTTTCAGAAAGAAGTTAAAGTTACGTTCAGTAGAGGTGTTATAGTGTTTGCACAGCCTATCAAACGGAACACATGGGGATGTGGGGCTGCAGGGATTCTTTCCTTTCCTTCCTTGCCTATTTTCACCACTCAAAACATCACAACCCCAAAAACACAACACAAACTTTCGAAAGGCACCACGCTACACACTGGGAGCTTAGAGTCCTACGGCTGGGATGTCCTCCTCTGTTGGGAGATACTGGTTGCGGGAAAACCATCGCAAGCCGACGTGTACGTCGAGCGTGGACCCGTATAGCTCAAGAAAAGGACAACTAGCCCGCTTTCCATGTAGAAAATCGTGGCACTACTGAGCAGTTTGGCAACCTCGAGAAACACAAATAATAAATCAATCTAGCCACCCTGACTTGCCCTACCTTTCTCAGACCCACACCAACTCTATCTCGATTCGATCTTTTTCCTCCATACATTCACATCCTGAGTCAGGAGTCATTGGAATAGGACGGGGGTGATGAACGCACATCGACTTACTCACGCAGCGAGAATTCTCCAGGTGCATGAATGAATGGTCTGCTGATATTGAGGCCATGCCTCCGGCAGCGCGAATGGGTGCGGCCCCGCCTACCTCAAGCCGCTGCTGCCTAAATGTTGTATTTGGATTTGCGCATGATTCTATGAATGTGCGCTTGTAAAATGGTTTAAATCGAAGAAAAATTATTTGGTTCTAGACAAAAATACGGGTAGGGTTATTAATGTGCTTTCGCATTAATTAGGGAGTATCAACATTTAAAGAGTTGTCAACAGTTATCGCCAGGAACCTTTTACTATTTTCGATCACAGTTTTGATTGCAGTGGGTTTGGTTTTTGAAATGTTAAAAAATTTCATCCCCCTCGATGCGCATTTGCTACTATCCCTTCTCAGCCCCTTGATTGCGACTGCTACCGAGAGAAGGTGGCTTAGGGCATCCGCTGGGATGTCACCACAGTGCTTTGTGATCGAGAGTTCTAGGTTCCAAGTCCCAACGAATGGTGGGATTTCGACACTGTCGAATGTTAGTTAGTCGAATTCAGCCGCTGACTGGAGGAGAATTTAAATAGCCATGGCTTTGAAAGATAATTTTCCGTGGTTTCTCCGATCAACACCTCCGAATCCTGGAGCAATCCCTAAGAAACGCTGCTGATGCGCGCGATATTTCCTTCATTTTTCCTGTCATATCCTCACCCCATACAGACACGATCTACACTTCATACATCTACACTACCATTTTTTCGGAGACCGGACGGGTCGTAGTTCACTGATAGATACCTGATTAAGGAAAACCCTTCTAGCCGCCGTATCTCGCCATCCAACGAGAAAACATCACCCCACCTCCCGTGGAAATAAGCATGCACTTCACTGAACGGAACAGCGAACTTATTATTTGACGCGCCCGGAATCACTAAACATCATAAATCAATGCGTTTCTCCTTCCGCCACCCCACGCGCCGGCCGCGCCCGGTGCCTTCCCTGTCCGCCCACCACCCTCACCGCAGTTGGCCGTTGTGTGACAGATGCCGCCGATGCGCGATGCGCCCGCAGAGATTGGAGACAGATGGGGTCGACCCGACGACCCGCGGTGGGAGCAAGCGCTCGCGTACACCAACTGCATGGGCCAGACATGGTTATTACGCGCGATGGAGTTAAATAAGTTTTTTTGTATCCATGTAATCATAACAATACTTTTCGTTAACAATAAATCGTTCGTCCAAAGTGTGGTGTGTTATGGTATAATATTATATTTATATTATATATTTATATAGAGTATAGTATATATAGTGGTAAACGGCTCTGTGTACGTTATGTAAGTAAAAGCCAAAATTCCATCCTTAACAATGACAACTATGAGGCAAGAAAAAGACCCCAAAAAAAAAACTTTTTTTACGAATGTATAACAAAATAAAATAAATACTGTTAAAATGCTAATAAAAAAGAAACACCAAAACTCATTAATCAATAATGAATATTTTGTAACAGAGATACATAGTCAAAAGACAATTGCTTTCAACTAATTTAAAAAGTTAGGCATAAATGTAATGAATGTTGTGAAAGTGCGAATTCAACAAAGCACTGGCTGACTCAAAGAAATTTAAGGAGAGTTCTTTCGTTAGCGAAGTAAATGGTGAAAAGTAGACCGGTGGAATATGTTACAATTTAAGCAATGAAGGACATGATCAAATATTTTGAAAGTACGGGGGAATATGAAGTATTAGGAACGAGGGAATAAAAAATAAATATTTTAATAAAGTTTAATAATATCAACAAGCATCTGAACTGATGTTGATTTTTGATGAATGTTTGGGAACTGTGAACATGTGAAATTAAGATGTATCCATGAACAACATTACTCAAAAGTGAAATGATCATCCTCAATATGCCAAGAATTGATTATTATCTTGAATAAGTAACACCAAATAATCAATTTACATCGTGTCATTCGGTTTTTCGGAACTTCCCACAATTTTTTGGTAAGAATGTGCAACTACGAAAAATAAATAATTCTTTAAAAACAATTAGGAAACCTTATAAAGAAACATTTTTAACTTTTCGAAGATTGTTGCAAGAAATGATGTTTGCTTTGTTGATACTAACTATTCATGTATTCAACTAAACGTATAGTATAAGGGAGGGTAGAGATTCCAGAGCCTCAAGAAGACGTGTGCAGACTATACTGCTTTTCCAGCAGCTTTTAAATATTAACTATTTTTTCACACACATGCTATCATCTCATTTTAAAACTTGTTTTGATTCTCTTCCTACTTTTGCTAAATCTGCGTCTCCTGAACGCGTTATTTTTTTTCTTATTTCTTAAAAAAATTCTTCCTACTCCAATCAGAAACCTCTCACGTTTAATTTTAAGCAAATGAAGAGAATAATTCTCATTTAACTGATCCGCAGGCTTCTCCTCCCCTTCATTTGTTTTCATCTCCATTTCCTAAATTCATCTTTTTTTTATTTGTCTTGTACCTCCATATCATGACAAAACTTCAATTGTTTTCATTCTGCAATTGTGCGAATTTCCTTTCTTTCATTACAAAAACCCAGCTTCCCTGACAATCCTAACTTTAACATTTGTAAAGTATACTTGTTCACAAGTTCGTCGATAGCAAAATTTAATGTAGCGTTTGTCTGCTACTTTTATTTGTCTTGCACCTATGTAAAAATTAAATGAATTCCGCAGTGATTTATTGCTATTTTCGACATGGACCAGATCACTCTTCAACCAGTGTCCTAGTAATAAATTTAATACATTTTGCCAGGAATTCGTCTGTGCCATTTGCAATTACACACTAAACACTGTAATTTCTTCAAAAATGCATTAGACGGGTGTCGCCTTGTTTTAAACTTAGTTCATGTGGTTTAAATGTAAGCCATTGACTCCTACACTATATTCATACCCGCAGATTGGCCCGTATATGCAGGTAATACACATCAAACGCTCTTCACATCAATATACCTCCGGTAGTGAAGAAATTGACTCGTTTTATAACTATAATCAACGAGGTTTTGAACATCGATCTCATTATTCTAAATCTTATATATACCTAACTAAAATTGTGAGACGGGTGCTTCCTCCCACCCAAAATATTCATCTTCAAACTCAAACGGTAAACCTATTCGATCATGAATGAGGAACATAATCTCACGTTTTTGCGTAACCTATCAATTTACTCATCCTTGTTATTTAACTGAAAAAAAGCATCTTCTCCATATAACGAAAAAATGCTATATTTTTGTCAATTACTTTGCATCATGCCTTTATTTCTCTCTTCTCAAAATTGGTTCACATGATAATATAATCAAGAAGTTTAATTTGCAAACGACCAGAAATAACAGTTCGTGAATGCCCTAAATTACCTCACCATTGACCATCATAAAATATCTTTATTAGCAACCTCGAAATATCAATTTGGGCCATGATCTTAAATATAAAACTTTCCTATAAAACGCTTCTTAAACTAATAATACATATTACAGCAATATTTACACTTCTTTGAAGACAAACCCTACTTCCCTGATAC
>BOPP01000016.1:934468-956093 GCA_017312745.1 Gryllus bimaculatus | reverse complement strand
AGGAGTAGGGAAGCAAAGGAGTAGGGAAGCAAAGGAGTAGGGAAGCAAAGGAGTAGGGAAGCAAAGGTGTAGTGAGGCAAAGGTGTAGTGAATCAAAGGTTAGGTTAAGTTAAGCAAAACAAAAATTAAGTGAAGAAAAAATTGAAGTGAAAATAATAATGCCCAAAACGCAAGACTGAATGAATTATGAAGGAAGCAAGAATGAACACACGCAAGCCTACTTGAGCACGAAGACGTCGCTGTCGAGGTAGAGGCCGCCGTACTTCCACAGCAGGAAGTAGCGCAGCAGCAGCGACGCGTAGGGCAGCGGCCAGGGGGCGCGGCCGTCGGCGTGGGCGTGGCGCGCAGCCAGCGCCTGCAGGGCGTCCAGGGCCGAGTGGCGCAGCAGGCGCTGCGGCGGGGCGGGCCACACGAACACGTTGGGCAGCGTGAGGGCGGCGAGCGCGTGCGCCGGCGCCGCGCCCCGCCACGTCGCCTCCACGTCCACGGGGCACGTGTGCACCAGGTACACCGAGTGCGACGGGTGCGCGCGCGCCGCCGACTCCAGCGCGCACGCGGCGCGTGGCGACAGCACCAGCCCCGACTCTGGGCACAGATAAGCACACTTTGAGCACATTGGCGCTAAGCACACGGCAGCACCAGCCCTGTCTCTGAGCACAAAAAAGCACATTCTGAGCACACTGGCGCTAAGGATATAATAGCACCAGCGCCGACTCTGAGCACAGATAAGCACAGACAAGTACAGGCGCGCTCATTTGAGCGTCAATGCCCCGACTAAGAACAAAACGTCCGCTGTCCACACTCTTAGCCTAAGGAAGCATACGCATAATGTTTGGAAGGCAAAAGCCCTCCCTAACCTCCCGCACAAAAACAACTTAACGCTTTGACTTACTCAAAAGTACTAAATTGGTCTCTATGCATGCATTGACAGCTGAACGTCTAATGTAGATCTCCAAGCATATTCGTCTACATTTATAGTCACGTGATCATCGATGGCCAACTTTCAGCACGTCAGTCTGAAGGCTATACAAACACTACCCCAGTAAGCTGATTGTCGTTATCGTCCCAGAAAATGGGTGCCATCAACGCGAAAGCCGCCTCCTCCTCTTCCTTCACTCACAAATTACGGTGGGAAATCGTCACCCTTTATGTCGCATTGCTCACAAAGGCGTTACTCGTACTGTCATGATCCACTTACGACTTAAAGAATTAATATTCTAAGCTCCGGCACGGTGACACAGGGGGTTGTTGCTTGAGCAGCCAAGGGTGCCTTACTCCAAGGGTGTGGTTCCGAATCACTCTTATGACACGGATGTTTTCAGTTAGTGTGAACTAGTAAACCATGAAACAACTCTAAACATAAATCCTTACCCTTATTAACATTCCTTGCCCGGTAGTAAGTGTTTGAAAATACCAGATTGTATCTTACTCAATGAAAATCCAGGCTACTTCGGTCAGTACCATCTATTGGCAACCTAGCTTCTTCCTCTAAAACTCACCCAATCCGCATCGGACTAAGAAGCCACAGTGGTGCCGGAAGCATGTACTAGTCCGAATTGGGGTCTCGAAACAAATTTGACGTGGCTATGGAATCCGCCAACGTCGGTATTAGAACCCTAAGATCTCCCAATTAGACTCCAAAAATAGATACCGGATCTGAGCTTAAAATCAGCCGGTATCAACAGGAAAAGAGTAGAGGTATTCGAACCCTAAGATCTCCCGGTATGACTCCAAACAGACACAGCGGCTTTGAGCTTAAAGACAGCCGGTACCAACAGGATAAGAGTAGAAGTATTCGGACCTATGATTTGGCACAGAGGACCAAAGAAGGTGGCTCTGAGTTTCAAGTCAGCCGGTAGGAACTGGAAAAGAGTAGAGGTATTCAAACCCTAAGATCTCCCGGTTAGAGTCCAAACAGGGACAGAGGTTCTGAGCCTAACCTCAGCAGGTACCAACAACGGTGTGCAATAGTATAAGAGCAGAGGCACCCCCACTAGCGACGAGCGCGTGTGCGGCGCGACGAGCGCGTGTGCGGCGCGACGAGCGCGTGTGCAGCGCGACGAGTGCGTCTGCGGCGCGACGAGCGCGTGTGCAGCGCAAGACGAGCACCTGCGGTGTCCTGCGGCGGCGGGCTGTCGTCGAGCGCGCACGAGGCCTCCACGAGGAAGACGTTGCGCGCGCCGGGCGCGGGCCCGCCGGTGACGGCGTCGAAGTCTAGCGCCACGACGCGCACCCAGCCGAAGAGCGGGCGGCGCGGCGCCAGCAGCCCGGCATACGCCGCCACCAGCACGAAGCCCAGCAGCAGCAGCGCCGTGCACGCCGTCACGCGCGCCGGGCGCGCCAGCAGCACGCGCATGGCCGCTCTGCGACAGGCGGCACGGCGATTGGCATGCGGCAGACAGGCACGTGGTTCTCAGTGAGCAAGTAGGTTAGGCTAAGTGGGTCTCATTGAGCAAGATAGGTAGGGAAAGCGTTTCTCATTGAGCAAGTAGGGTAGGGAAAGTGGATCTCATGGAACAAGTAGGGTAGGGAAAGTGGTTGTCATTGAGCAAGTAAGGTAGTGGTCCTCGTTGAGCAAATAGGGTAGGGAAAGAGGTTCTCATTGAGCAAGAAGGGTAGGGAAAGTGGTTCTCATTGGGCAAGTAGGGTAGGGAAAGTGATTCTCATCGAGCAAGTAAGACAGGGAATGTGGTTCTCGTGGAGCAAACGGGGAGGTGCGAGCAGTTTTGCGTTGGACAGACGGGTGGGGCAATTGATTTTCATTGCTCACACGGGATAGGGCAGTTGGTTTCTCTCTGAGCACACAGGTCACGGGACGTGGTTTCTCATTGGGCATATAGAGAAGGACACGTGGTTTCACATTGCCCGTGCAGGGCACGGAAACGGGTTCACAGTGGGCACACACGGTTGGGCACGCGGTTTCTCACCATGTTCACAGAACATGACATATTTTCTCTTTGAACGTCACAGTGGAGCAAGTGGTTTCTCTTTAGGCACTCAGGGCATGGAATGCGGTTTCTCATTGGCTACGCACGGCTGGTCATCCACGTTTCTGAAGGCACACATGGCACAATGAGCAGAGCAGGGGAAATGTTTTTTACTTTCTCGCTGCCGTTTACGCAGTAGAGAGAAAGTTACGTAATTAGAAAACGATGAATTTTCGTCTGAACAACTCTTATTGATGGATTCTGATAATAGAATGTGTATAAATTCAGTTGCTAAATTTAGAAAAAATCCTCTAACACGGGATATAAGCAGAATCCATATTTTGTGGGTTCTTGATACTTAAAAATCGAACGACGGTAAAATGTCCGTCCGTCTGGGAATAACGCTAGCGGCTAAAACGTCGAGCCGATTTTCTCCAAATTTTATATTGCAAAATCGACCTGGCTGATGTCGCAGCCTCTCGAATTTGAAACCGAGGTTTTGATTTTAAGGGTTACTTTACACGAAGCCCCTGCGATATTTTCAAAAAATGGTTCAATCGTTTTTTATTAAATTGTGTTAGACGGAGTTGCGAATGTTTAAGAAAATTATGCAGGTTTCATGTTGGTTTAAAATAGTTTGGAGATTGGTTTTCATGTTGGTTGAAGTTTTGAAAATTACAAGAATTTAAAATGTTTTTGCCTTTTCCGACAACTCCAATTATGAAGATATTTTTTCCTTAATAAAATCTGTTCCTTAAAGATCGAGTTTGAAATAAGATTATGTGCGAAAATGTGAGTACTTTTCGCGTAACTTTGCGTGAAATTTCGGGCAAAAACTACATGCTGTTTAATAACACCACTAGTTCATTTAGGTCTCATGGAAGGGTATTCGGTTTCGCATTGGGCAGATAGGGTGGAGCATGCGGTTTTGTATTGGGCCCACAGGGCAGGGTATTCGGGTTTTCATTGCATGCCCTCTTTGCGGCAGACACACGTTTCTCTGCAAGGCACCCACGGCATCAGTACACATAGCAGTGCGCGCATAGAAAGACTCATGCTTGTTCTTTGAGGGCTCATAATTCCGCGTTCGTCTACTATTGTCATTAGTCCCGTACGTGTAGTGCATGGGGTTTTCTTCCATCGGTGGCGGTGATCCTTCCCCGCTGGATGGTGAGATCCGATGCCGACCTACTGTTGACTAACGGGGTTTCTACAACCAAGTATCTCCCAGTAGAGGGGCACTGCCCCAGCCGAGGCAAGCTCCCGACCGGCCCCGTCGTATGTACGGTAGTGCAGTGTGTGTAAGTAAGGGGTGAAGATAGGGTAAGGAAAAGGAAGGAAAGATCGCGCGCGGTCCGTGGCCCGTTTGTGAGGGTACTGCTCTACGATTCGCCTGATATTGATAAAAAATAACATGGGAAACTACCAATCAGAGCAGCCAGACGCTATAATTCTCCTCCAGACAGCGTATGAACTCGAGCTAGCTTCCTAGTTGTCTAGCTGTCGAGAGATCTTCCGTCTCTTGTCTATTCACTTCTCTTTCGATGATTCCAGCAAGCTAGATTGTCGGCACTGATGTAATTTCCTTCCATTTTCATGGCATTTGCGACGTCTTTTCGGTTCTAATTCAAAAGGTTATGTCCGAATGTTCAAAATTACTTCAGCCAAACATGCTTGATACATTATTAATCATTCTACGTTCTTTTCTCCACTCTTGTTAGTCACTCGCGCTCAGTAACTTACTGAATTCAAAATAAAACAGCAGAGCTACAGACTTTCTCGTATTAGTTAGTTTTCAAGTTTCTGCGGTCTGGGCTAGCTTTTCAGTCTTGCCCCAACCTATTTCCTGCTGACATCTATCGCCGCCCAAAGTACATTTTTTTTTAAATTTTCTCAACTTTTCGGTTTCCTTTTGGTAGAACTGATCCATTACTTTAAGAATATTATTGAAGAGTAAAACCTAGTTCTATATGGCAAATTTCGTCGATACCCGTTTTTTTTTTTTAGAAAAAATCGTTCAATGTTTCTGTATATGCGAAATTTGAACTTCTTTATCTCAGAAAACTTTGGACTTTTCCAGAAACTTCTTTGGAAGTCATTTGAAGTACTTCTACTCATAAAAGCAATAATGTGTACAAAATTCTGAAAGTGTGTAGTTTGTATACATTATTACGTGAGATAAAAACAGAATTGCGTAATTAAAAAACTAAAGAATACAGCATAAAGAATTTTATGTCATCTTAAACAGTGCATTAGCACTATCCGTTCAAAGAGATTGAGGAAAAAAGTTGGAACCGTTCTTTCAAAAATGGCGTTTGCGCATTTCTGAAAATGCGTAAATTTCAACTCATTTCCACAGAAAACTTGAGTTTTCGAGAAACATAAGATTTTATTAGAAGTACTTATTTTAGTAAATTCAATAATGTACAGAAATTGTCGATAGTGTAAATATTAACAACGTGAGAAATATGTCAAAAAGTTTCAACTGTGTAATTTTTGAAAAAACAAAAGAATATTGGAAAGTGTACATTTATTATTAGTCATTATACATATACATATTGCAATTATACAGTACATTTAACACCATCACTATCAAAAGTTTAAAGAAAAATGTCAAGCCATTTTTGAAAAGTTCTTGTTTTTGATATTTTATTTATATTGCGCATATTTTACGCAATATTGTCAGAAAACTACTAAAATTTTTAATACAACGGATATGAAATTTTTATCTTCTGTAGTTTTCAAAAATTCAGAGTTAACAGTGAAAAGCGAACCTATGCCACTTTTATAAGTGGATTTCACACTGTTCTTAAAAGATATTTAAAGAAAAAAATTTAATCCATTTTTGAGAAAGTTTTGAAAATGTCCAAGAGACTTCATGTACTGTAGCTCGTAATTTAAAGAATGTTATTAAAAATTCACTATCTCTGAATATTTATTTATTATTATTTACTTCCTCCGCACGTAAATAACTCATGTCCTAGTAATAAACATACGCCGTACAAGTCGCGAACTTATTCCTATTTTGGCATCTTTTATTTTATTTTCCCCTTAGCTCTGTCATTTAGTCCATTTCGAAATTTGTTCGTTTTCACTCACACAAAAAATGTTCCAAATGTATTATTTACGAATGTAATTTTCCTAATTTTAAGATGGTTCTAAAATAGGCCGAGAATAAATCATCACAACATATAGCTACTTGTCCTGTAAATTCTTGCATCATATATACATTCCATTATTTATTAATAGAACTAAACAGCTAAGTTATTTACAGAATGTCAGATCTCACACTAGAGAAATAAGATAGTCTACACAGAGAGAGTTTTCCACAGAAGAGATCAGAGTTGTCCGCGGTGCCTTTTATTGTGGCCCACAAAAAGTTTATTAGTCAAAAGTGAGTCCCTTGCATCGTGTCGGGAGAGAATATTGCGGTTAGCGCACACGCCCTGTTGCTGTCAACACCCCTCTTAATGTAAAAACAGTTAAAGTTCAGATTTAATTTTTTTTTGTAATAAATTCCGAAATTCAAAATCATACCACTGACTTTCACTGCGTTATTCATTGTACGGCCTGATATCACACATTGTTTCATCCCCCCACCCTTGTTTCAGAGGACCCCCTCTAAACTGCCGAGATCACAAGTACGGGGTAGTCAGGTGTGAGTTGCCCAAGTGATTGAAGATTTTAGTTGAGGCCCTCGACAACTTGCAAGTTTGACACCCCTGTATTAGATAAGATAGGATAACGAAATGTAACTTTACCTTGAAAAACTAATCAATTGTTGTTATTGATAAGGAAAACTATTAATATAATGTACTACTCAACAGATTTCACTACGTATGGTACATTAAATTAAAGCGAAGAGACGAAACAAACTGCAGAAAGGGAGAAACAAGACTTTTTGCGATCACTACGTTAAGGGGAAAATCCTGATAATGCAGCATGATGCTTCAGAGCATCAGCTGACATAATGCATTGATCATATTTGGACAGAACTGAAAAACATATTACATTGAGAATGCATGTTTGTATTCGTTTGGAATTTACATGTATTTTTTTAACACATTTTTAGAGTCTCGGTTAGCCTCTTGGCTCGTGACTATCAATTTTTTTTTCATTATGGAACCCTTTTTGTTTCGAGAAGCACTGAGAGCCAGATTTAAAAATCATTACATTTTTGTGGAATTTTAAAATGAGTTATCCAACATTTACTTGTAACTAACGCCCGTTGCAACGATCGTTAGGGCAAAGGCTTGTAAGCACCAGTACGGGTGGTTGCGGTTCGATATACGCCAGGTGCCGGATATGTCCCTGAAGAATACAACATTCTCATGTATTTAACAGGTGCCGAAACCGAATTTATTCTGAGACCGATCAGACCAGTGACTTTGGCTCCCCTGATTGCTTCCGGACGAATATCAGGATCGGTTTAAGTACCTCAGGGCATCAACTGATGTCATTGCAGTGCCTCTGACCAGGAGGCCGTAAGTTCGAATCCCGACGGTGGCAGGATTTTCGATATTAGCTATGTCGAGTTCCGTCGCTGTCTAGGTCTGGAGGAGGCTAGGTCTGGGTGGTAGTTTTCCGTGGTTTCTTCGATCAACACCAGCCGAATGCCGGAGCAGTAACACTCTAACAAACATGTCACGGATCGCGCTAGATCTTCCCTTCCTTATCCTTGTCCAATCCTCTCCCCTTACACAGATAAATGCATTACACTACCTCATATGAAGGGCGACCAGTATAGAGCTTATAGATTGTCTTGGCAAAGTCGGTGCCCCTGCTGGTGGGAAATACCTGGATGATGAAAACCCGACTAGCCATCGTGTAGATCGGCGCCGGATCTCACCAACCAGCGGGGGAAGACCAGCGCCGTTCACCGTGATAAAACATGCATTGCACTTAGGGACCAATGATCATAGCAGTTCCCGGAAACATGAAATAACCTATGAATCAATTAATCACTGACTCGCGACCCGGGGGGGGGGAGGGAGGGAAAGGGGAATTTTTGGCTTCCCCCCTTGGGGTTCTCCCTCCAGAATCCCAAGTGGTTTTTCCTCCCAAGCCCGCCCTTTTTTATTCAAAAAAAGTTTTTTTTTTTGGAAAAATACCGGAAATTTTCAAAAAAAGTTTTTTTTTTTTCTCTGGTGGGGTCCCACATAGGAAAACCCAGTATACAAAAGGGAAAGCTAATGAACTTTAGCTAAGTTTGTCCGGCCCGGAATGAAAGTAAAGACTGCCTGCAGAAGTAGGGCCCCTTCCCCACGTGCAGCGGCGTGCGCTTGCTGTGGCAAAGCGGCGGGAGAAATCTCGCTACGCGAAGCGGAGGGGGGTGCTCGCCACCCTTAGCAGAAATATAGGCTTTAAATGGTAGACTTCCCCTGTCAGCCGATGGATCGATACGTGCGCCGTAAAGGTCCGTTCCCCACGTCGCGACCTGGGGGTGCGCTTCGGAAGCAAGCGCGGGCGCTAGCAGAATAAGTTGGTATGATGGAGGCTCTTTCCAGTGCAGCGGGTGGCCCGCTGCTTGGAGGCAGCTGACGCCCGAACTCCAAGCCAACGGCGAAGCGGAGAGGGCGTAACGGCGCCAACCGCTAATACGCTTTAAATGGTAGACATCCCACTGTGCCGCCGATCGCTGCGGTTTTACCTGCTGCGGTCCCCTCTGTTGTCCGTCGCCTGGAGGGTCGGCGAAACCTACCCTCCAGACCACCCCCTCCACGGCGGGAAGCGGTGCGGCGGTGGCTGCGTCAAGAAGGGCTCTGCCCCTCCGCGCTGCTCGGCAAGCCACACCGCCGTCGCGACGTGGGAAGGGACTCTGAAGCGCGTGCTTCCCGGCGCGCTTTCCGTTCAAGCAGCAGAGCCCCTTCGGACGCAGCCCACCGCCACAGCGCACGGCGCACTGCCGCCGCCGTGAAAGGGCCGGTGGGGTCTGGAGGGCCCCCGACCCGTCCGCGGACGACGAACAAAGGGACGCGGACGGCAGGTACACGGCAGCGACGCCGGCGGCCGCAGTGGGAAGGCTACCGTTTAAAGCTGTGTTCTGCTAGCGGTGGCCGCGTACGCCCTCCTCGCTTCTGCGTCGCTGGAGTTTCGGCGTCCGGGCTGCCGCAGCCGCCACCCGCTGCACGTGGGAAAGGCCTCATTTCAACCAACTGCTCTGACTAGCGCCGCGCTGCTCGGAAGCGACCGCCGCCGCGCCGTGGGAAGGCGCTTCTAAGCAATGCCTTGTGCTGCAGGCGTGGTGCTCGCCGGCGCGCGCCGGCGTGCGCGCTGGAGGCGGCGGCGCGCGCGCACCGGAGCGCCTCCGGTCTTCTGGTGGCACGACGTGCCCGTGCGCGGCGCGCATCCGCCGCGGTGGTCGCGCACGCGCGTGCGGCGCTCGCGCTGCCCAACGCGCCACAGTGTGCCGTGCGCTGCGGACGCGCCTGCTGGCGCGTCCCGCTGCGCCGCGCCGCGCCGCCCTGCGCGCAAGCCGCGTGGCCCGTATGCCGCACGCCAGCGACCTGCTGCCGCTTCCTGCCTGCTGTGGCGCTTCGGCTGGCACCTACCTCGACACCGACGGTGCTCGTGGCTCAGGTGAGGCGCGCAGTACGGGCTTGCGATTTGGGCGCGTCGTGTTATATCCTACGTCCAGAGGTGCGTAGTACAAACTTGTACCGCCAGAACAAGGGAGGGGCTACGCTTTAAATATAAAATAAACGACATGACGTCCTCCGATAAAAGTTGTATTTGGATCGAGGAAGAGGCGCTTCTGTGCCCCCAATAACTTACTGTATAGGGCTTGAATATTCCGTCGATACTGAAGCCTGCCCCTTTGACCTTACACATAATTCAAGGGTCACTTCAACCCTTTCCCCGCAGTGATATCCGCGAGTTCCTGCCTGGGCGCTCATCCCTTCCCTGATAGGGCCACACGGAGCGCGCCTTGCTCCATACTGGCAATGCCAAGTGATACCGTCTTCCTCCACCTCTGATCTGGAACAGAAGTGGGGGTAAGCGCGTATTAGCTGTAAGGAAATAATTGTATTCTGTTCACTACCATTTTTGATTTTCATTAGAATTTGTGTTACTTTGTTTTTGCTTCTGTAATAAACTTGGTGTGTTGTTACTCTCTCGGAGTTTTTCATTTCCCACCTGAGAGCCTGTTTGGAGCAATCTGTCGACTAGCCGATCGACATTATTTAACTCTCGTATGTGGCAGGGGGGACGTGCGGCTTCACGTGAATGGTGCGTGTCAATTTTCTTGGTATTACTGCACGGGAGTGTAGTGCGCATTATACACGTTATCGCTTTGCGGCGAGTGGTGTAACGGTTATGCATACCGGATGTTGTAATCCAAGTTAGCGGGTTTCAAACGCGATCGGAGCCGTGGATGGGCGAAAAATCCTTCGTTACGCCTTTCTTCGAAGGGGAAGTAAAGCCGGTGGTCCATGTTCGTCAGACTTACTTCCATGTGAAAGATCTTCAAGCCTAAATGACGCCTCCTGAGCTAATTAACCTGCGCCTGTTTCTCGCCAACGAATACCTCCTTTTCTCTGCTAGTTAGTAATAAGGAGCGTAGCGAATTTGGGTTTGTCAGAACGGAAGAGCAGGTCTCATTGCTGAGTCCTGCCACGACGTAAATAAGGGGCATAAATTCAATTGTCATAATAGGCAGGAAGGGTCGTTCTCTCCGCTCCAGCAACTCCGGGGGTCGAATTATTTGGCGGATTCCTTGTAATTCATCCAGGTATCCTCCCCCAAGCGGAACCCGACTGAGTCGGGACAAGCTGCTAAGCGCCGACTGCCTCCCGATATGCGCGGGAGTGCAGTGCGTGTTGTAAGTAAGGGTTGAAGCATAAGTAAGAACCGAGGAAGAAAAGATCGCGCGCGGTCCGTGGCCCGTTAGGGTACACTGGTCGGCATTTGCCTGGAGTTTGATCAGAGAAACCACCGGAAATTATTCAGACAGCAGATATCTAGCTATCTGAGGGGGTGAAAACCTTGCCATGAGTCGAGAGTGGTAAGGACCTCCCAGTCAGAAGAACTGCAGTAACTATCAGTTGATAACCGCCTGAGCCAACCGACACGCGGTCCCACACCACGAAACGAGAACTGTTGAGTACTTTTATTCAATTAACGGGCGTGTCAACAGTAAAGGTGGAGTTTTGTATTATTCTCCGAGAGTGTTCGTACTCGAAGAGCGTCAGACTCCGAAGCAACCTATACGTTGGCTTTCAGGTTTTTTCTCGGCGGGGAACTTAGGTTGGTAGAGAATCTTTCGTGAATAAGTACGTGATTTCCGGGACACGTTTTTCTCTGAAGATTAGCCCGTGAATGTCGTGCATGTTGTAACAGAGAGATACGGTTTCTTCCCCCATAAGAATGGTAACACCTTCACCATAAGGCTTGCTGGGTTTCCATCTTAAAATTCTTTCTCCGTTGTCAGTGGTCGTCTCTGTCGTAATAACCTCCAAGCTGCCGTCACGTGGGTGGCAGTGTAAAATGCGTGTACTGTGAATGTTCGCGAGTGCGCTGCACAGTGTAGTAAGCGGATAAGATGATGAAGGAAAGATGCGCGGGGGCCAGGTTCGTTTTTAAGGCAACATCTCCGTCATTCGCAAGTTTGATTGAAGAAAAAAAAACACGGAATTCTTTTGATGAGAACAGGTAGCCGCGAGAATTACTCTCCGGTCAGAGCACTTAAATTCGATCTTGCTATGTATAGTAGTTGTACTAAATCCGCCAACGTCGGGATTCGAATCCAGAACTTCCGTTCAGCGGCGCAGTATTTATAATTAAACATTTACTACAACTTACGGAAATAATGATCCATAGCAAAGTTGTCGCGCCCGGAACAAACTTAAAATATAAACATGTAACTTATACTAAATTAACCAATATAATTTTATTGCTACTATTAATTTTATTGTGTTTTATTTTAGATGAAGTACGTGAATAAGCTGACAATCAGTTTGTGAAACGTTGTACCGGTATGATGTAAAAACATATTACGCGTATTTGGAAACTGTGAACCACAAAAAAGAAAAAGTTGTCAGATCAACATACGCAACATGTTTCTCTATGTATGTCAACGGCGCTGAATCCACATCTGAGGCAGAATTACGCCATCTACCACTCCAGTTTGTTTAAAAAATCGTCGAAAATTGATATGATATGCGCAATTCTGTCTTCCGGATCGAATCCAGCGCCGTCCGACATACAGTAGAGAATACATTGGTCATAATTTTGGCTCTGACAACGTATTTTTTAAGAATTGGTTTGGAAGTCCGTTTTTTAAAGGTAAAGCATTCATTCACATCAGTACATTCTTATTCAAAATCGTACAATTCAGAACCAATTATAGAAGACATTGTTTTCATTAATATTGTATTCTACTTATTTTATTAGTCTCTGAAGAGGAAGGCCAGGTGACCTTCGATAACGTAGTCTAATTTTATGATTTTGAAATAAAATGTATTATGTGAATAAATGTCTGCTAAAAACAGGACATTTCAAACCAAATTTTTAAAATAAGTATCAAGAAAGCAGTACCCGGTCCGTATGACGAAATCGGTAAGGGACGAGTGCCGTAGCGATCTCGAACAGAAGCATCGCGGGTTTCGAGTCCGCTCGGGCAATAATTGTATTGTGTCTTCTTCTTTCACCCTCTATCATGGGCATATCGTGTCATGCCTCACAGTTACATTACCGTTACAATGAGCAATGACGCAGGAAGTTGATGCGATCATAAATAATCACGAAAAAAAAAAATCAAGGAAAGCATCCTTATTCCTCACTGAATACTTTTAAAATTTTCTTTCAAAAATGGTCAAATTTTTGTGTGTGTGGCTGCGCCTTTCTAATTAAAGTTACTAAATCCCTCTAATGGGCTTGAGCCAGACGATCACAAGAAAGCAACTCTAATGGGTTGAGCCAGACGAATCACAAGAAAGCCAACCTTAATGGGTTGAGCCAGACGATCACAAAAGCAACTCTTATGGGTTGAGCCAGACGATCACAAGAAAGCAACGCCTTAATGGGTTGAGCCCAGACGATCACAAAGGAAAGCTAACCCGCTTTATGGGTTTGAGCAGACGATCACAAGAAAGCAACCCATTTAACTAATTTAACATGGTGGTGGTGGTGGGCGCAGGTCTTTTGGCGCGCGCGACTTCGGCTGCGCCGAGTCGGTGCAGTTCGTGTCGGCGGGGGCGCTGGACGTGTCGTGGAGCCGGCGGGGCGGCGCGTGGCGGCGCGCGCTGCCTGCGCGAGGCCGCTGCGCTCCGACCGGACGTGTCGGGTTCTTCAACCGGCCCCGGCGCCGTTCAGCGCGCCGCTGTCAGGCCGTCTGCGGCGTCGACCAGGTGAAGCGACGCGCGGCGCCTCCGACCGAGTCCGTCCCGGGACAGCGCGGCGCGCGTCTGTGTTCTTTGGTGTTACGGCTAGCGTATTCGGACTTGTTAACGCCATTCACAAAGCGAAACAAATACAGCGTAAAGCAAGGCGTTTTAAACATAAAAAGTTAGGCACTATGTCATAAGCGGACTCCATTCACAATGCGTTCGCATAGCTTGTACCAACTAAGACGTTAACTTAAAATATTGCAAGCTTCAAGCTTGCTGGTGCTTATGCGTAAGTTCGAACATAAGAAATGACCGATCGGCAGTCCCGGTTAACTCAAAATCGAGAATCGAAAGAGGCGCCGAAATCGATAGACGACTTGTGGGCCATGGACTCAGTCGCATTTACCTCAAATTCGATTCTCACAATCCACCAAATAGTAAACTAGAAGGCTCCCATCCAATAGAAACTATTATTTTGTTTACGTTTATGTTTAGACATTAGTGAATACCCTCGAGTCATTATGTAAATCTTTACGTCTATCGGCGTTATGGCTTATGTTCTAGGTTTGCATTGTGAATGGTTGGCGGGTTTCAAACCCGATCGACAGCGTGGATTCTCTTGAAGGGCGAAAAGTCCTTCGTACGTCCTTCCTCGGATGGAAAGTAAAGCCGGCTTCGCAGTGTTAGTAGGATTTACGATATGCATATAAAAGATCCTTCAAGTCTAAATGACGCCTCTTGAGCTAAATTCAAAAATCGCCTGTTTTTCGTCGCCCCCAAGAAATACCATCCTTTCTACGCTACATGGGTGAAAGGAGCGTAGAAAGATTTGCGCCGTGGTCAGCTCGGAAAGTCTTGCCACGTAAATAAGGCATCAACTCAATCGAAGTTACTGTACCTAGTTTTTTATTTTATTGCTTGGCGCGTGGAAGGTTGTCTGCGGGCGATTGGAATATATATCTCACGGCATTTCGCGTCTTTCTCGGTCGTGCGCGCTATATGTCGTGTACGATCGATTACAGCGGGATTGCCTCGATACAGTCGCGAATCGTGCGGTCATCTGCGCGTCACACCGAGAAAGACGCGAAATGCTGTGTGAGAGTGAAGAACAAGGCCCTCAACGTACAAGAAATAAAAAAACCCAAATATAGTTCATTCCCACTCGCGGAAATTGACTACTAATAGTGTTTAACTACACAAACAAATGCCTAAAATGAGAGAGAGAAGGAAGAGAGAGAGAGAGAGGAGAGAGGAGAGAGAGAGGAGATGAGAGAGAGGAGGAGGAGAGAGGAGCCGAGAGAGAGAGAGAGGGGAGAGAGAAAGGAAGAGAGAGGATAGAGAAGAGGAGAGAGAGAGGGAGAGAGGGAGGAAGAGAGATGGAGCGGAAGAGGAGGAGAGAGAGGAGAGAGAGGACAAGAGCAGAGGAAAAAGAGAGGAAAGAGAGGAGGAACGTAGAGAGGAAAGACAGAAGGAACGAAGAGACAGCAAGAGAGAGAAGAGAGAGAAGAGAGAGAAGAGATGAGAATGAGAGAGAAGAGAGAGGAAGAGAGACGAAGAGAGAGAAGAGAGAGAAAGAGAGAGAAGAGAGAGAAGAGAAGAAAAGAGAGAAAGAGAGAAAAGAGAGAGAAAGGGAGAGAGAGGGAGAGAGAGAGAGAGGAGAGGAGAGAGAGAGAGAGAGAGAGCGAGAGGAGAGAGAGAAGCGGAGAGCGAGAGAGACGGCGGCGGCGTCAAGATTTCTGCCTGTTGCCTAAAGCAAACCTTTTTTCTAGCGGCGGAATTCTCTTTCTGGAACGGTGATATGATGGGGTCTGAGGGCCTTTTGGCTGCATGCGCGTGAAACGGTACTGTCGGAACGGTGCAGGAGTTCCCGCATGTCTACTGGAACACAATCGGGATCATTTACAGCGCACAGATGGAGCTGATATCGGTTGAAACCGGAAGGTTCTCTCCCTATGCCGCAGATAAATTCTTCTTCCCTGTTCTCGTGTAAACAGTTCATTCAAGGACCTTGGATTGTTCCTGCCAACGGCCGTGGGGTAATTCCCCACTGCCTGCCGGAAAAATATTATCCCCCCGCTGTTTCTGCTTGCTGAAAACAGTTCTCAATAGGGACTGTGCCTTTGCCGACGCACCAGGGTGGAGCGAATGACGGCGTAAGCTAAAAGTTGTAGGGTCTGCTGCCTCAGGAAATCTCTTCTCTGGCTGTTCGACGCTGAAACAGTTTCCTTGAGGGCCACGTCTTGCGCAGATGGCATGCAGATGGCGTAAAGAGGTATATGGGCCATGCTCGCGCAAGAAATCCTTTCTCTGGCTGTTCCTCGTATGTCCTCGAAGGGCCCTCCCCGTTGTGCATGGTGCAGCAGATGACGCTGGGCGCGGCTGGCGGGGTGGCTTCCGCCTAGCTGCACGCACATGAGGGAGGCACTTCCTACCGCGCGATCTACTAACTGCCGCAGTGGCAGCTGCTCTTCCGGGAGGACGGGCGGAGCGCGTGGATGCGGGCGCCTGGCCGGCAGCCTCGGCGGCTGCAACGCGATGGAGCCTAGCTCTTGGAGAGCGCGCGCGCGCGCTTAGGCGTGGCTCAACCGACTCGCGCCAGCCCACGGCAGGGTACGGCGCGCCGGGGCGGTGCCCGAGACGGTCGCTGGCGGACCGTGGGGCCGCGCATGTAATCCACCGGCTCAACTTGCAGGTGTGTGTTTGAGGTGATCGCGCCGACCCGGCGCGTGCGACCCTTGGTGGTATCAGGGAACCATCGACAACATAGCGACTTGTGCGTTTTCGAACATCGAGGTTTTTGAAACGTCGAGGTTTTCGAAACATCGAGTTTCGAAACATCGAAGGATTTGCGAACATCGAGGATTTCGAACATCGAGGATTTCGAAAAAATCGAGGAATTTTCGAATACATCGAAATTTTCGACATCGAAGGTTTTCGAAACATCGAAGGGTTTTCGAAAGCATCGGAGGTTTTCGAAACAGTCGAGGTTTCGAAAACATCGAGAGGTTTTTCGAAACATCGAGGATTTCGAAACATCATAGAATTTTCGAAACATGAGGTTTTCGAACATCGAGGTTTTTCGAAACATCGCGGTTCTCGAAACATCGAGGTTTTTCGAAAACATCGAAGGATTTCGCCATCCGAATTTTCGAAACATCGAGGTTTTCGAAACATCGAGGTTTTGAAACATGAGTTTTCGAAACATCGAGGTTTTCGAAACTCGAGGTTTTTTGCGAAACATCGGAAGGTTTTCCGAACCTCGAGGTTTTCGAAAACATCGAGTTTTTTCGAAACATCCGGGTTTTCGCAACAATCGAGGTTTTCGAAACATCGGAGGTTTTCGAAAACATCGAGTTTTCGAAAACATCGAGGATTTCGAAACAATCGAGGATTTCGAACATCGAGGATTTTCGAAAACAATCGGAGGATTTTCGAAACATCGAGGATTTCGAAAACATCGAAGTTTTCGAAACATCGAGGTTTTTGGAACATCGAGGTTTTTGAAACATCGAGTTTTGCGGAAATCGAGGTTTTCGAAACATCGAGGATTTCGAAAACGATCGCATTTTCGAAACATCGAGGTTTGTTCGAAACATGCGAGGTTTTCGAAAACATCGAGGATTTCGACATCGAGGATTTCGAAACATCTGAGGATTTCGAAAGCATCGAGGATTTCGAAACATTGAATTTCGAAACATCGAGGTTTTCGAAACATCGAGGCTTTCGAAATCGATTTTTCGAAACATGCCGCAGGTTTCTCGAATCATCGGAGGGTTTCGAAAAACATCGAGGTTTTTCGAAACATCGAAGGATTTCGAAACATCGAGGATTTCGAACATCGAGGATTTTCCGAAACATCGAGGATTTCCGAAACATCGAGGATTTCGAACACTCGAGGAATTTCGAACAATCGAACTTTTCGAACCATCAGGTTTTCGAAACATCGAGTTTTGAAGCATCGAGGCTTATTCGAAACCACTCGAGTTTTCGAAACAATCGAGGTTTTCGAAACATCGAGGTTTTCGAAACATCGAGGGTTTTTAGAAAACATCGAGGTTTTGGGGAACTATCGAGGTTTTTCGAAACATCGAGGTTTTTCGAAACATCGAGGATTTCGAACCCATCGAAATTTTCGGAAAACATCAAGGTTTTGAAACATCGAGGTTTTTGCGAAACATCGAGGATTCGAACACGAGG
The DNA here is from genome assembly GCA_017312745.1 of Gryllus bimaculatus. Lineage (NCBI taxonomy): Eukaryota > Metazoa > Arthropoda > Insecta > Orthoptera > Gryllidae > Gryllus > Gryllus bimaculatus. The sequence continues at coordinate 938,641 of BOPP01000016.1, read as the reverse complement.
ATTTCGAAAACATCGAGGATTTCGAAACAATCGAATTTTCGAAACATCGAGGTTTTCGATAACATCGAGGTTTTCAAACATGCGGAGGGTTTTCGAAACATCGAGGATGTTCGACCATCGAGGATTTCGAAACATCGAGATTTGTCCGAAACCATCGCACGGTTATTCCGAAGTCACCTCGAGGTTTGTCCGAGAACATCGAGGTTTTCGACCTGGGATCGGAGGTTTTTGAAACATCGAGGTCTTTTCGAACATCGAGGTTTTTGAAACATGCGAGGTTTTCGAAACATCGAGGTTTTTCGAACATCGTGGTTTTGCGAAACATCGATTTTTTTAGAAAGCGATTTTGGGTGTTTTAAGACATCGATGTATAAAACGTCGATGTTTTTCTCTGACATGTGATCGATATTTTTCCTTTTCCCGATGTTTGTTTCCTGATGAAAACAAGTCGCCCATCGATCACCAATACTGTAATAACTTAAAATATGAAATAATAACTGATAGTAACACTGTTATTCAAGTTTAAACCAAGGAACGCTGTTTGCTTGTCAAATCTAATGCGGCACCATGGTTTTCTGTGCATGGTCAAAAAAGACGCGGTATTACATACGTTTTTGAACAATTGGAGACAATACAGCAATGACAATTTATTCGTGGTGATGTTTCCCCCCCTTAAAAAAATAAAATAGAAAAACCCCCAAGAAAAAAACCACCCAATGACCCAGAAAAAAAAAACCAAAGGAAGCGTAGTTTTCAATGTCCACAATGAAGAATGAAATGATTAACTCAGTAATAGAATAATCGAATATAGAAAGAACCTGCTAAAGTAATACTGAAAACAATATTAAATAGGGCTTAAAATATAGTAACAAGGTTGTTCTTTGTCGCCTCACACTCAATTCACGCTTTCTCTGTGACTTACTTGAACTTCCTGTCCTGCTCCTGCACCATTGCATCTTGGGGAATTTCAACTTCTAGGGAGGGAGAATGTATTTGCAATTGGTAAATATCAGCCTGCATGATCTGCTGCTTGTACTTTCTCGCTACTACGCACTTATGAAAGCAAGAGAAAGTATAATCCCAAATCAAGCAGTGTTTCACAAATCGCGGCAATGTGTCCATCACAATAATAAATGTATATTTGTATAGTACGTGTTTTGGAAGTTTGGGTTTTGAAGTTGATTTTCATTCTAATTTCAACCTTTTTGTATCAACGTCCTTGAATTCAAAACAGCCTGTGAGTGCTTTCACGAGTGCTAACACGGAGTGCTTTCAGAGTTGCCAACTTCGGTTGTTGAATTCAGAAGCCAGGGTTCTGCAACTGGGTCGATATAACAGTTCTGGAGTCCTAACATTTCGTAGGAGAACGGGAAAAGTAAATTGAGAAAGCGCTCACTGTACTGTCGGTCATTATTAAATGGGGAAAAAAATGCATCTTAAGGGAATTTCTTAAGAGCATTCTCTCTCCAGGCAACGTGCGCCTTTGCGCATGGAAAAGCTATCACCAACACGATAAGGCGAATCGTCAAGTTTGTAAACACCTGAATAAAATATCTTTAGTTTAATGTCGAGCATCATTTAAATTTAGTTGGAAAATCTAATTGAATGGTGACATTTCTTCAGCAAAAATCCTTGAACTTCTCATTCATTGCTTAAAAATTAATTGGGCTACAAACAATGTGAATCGGTGTGCTCTTTTTAAACGCTAGAAATGCTATTCTAGTATGGAAGGTGATGAGGAAATTAATTTCAATCAACAAAATATTTCTTTTACAAATTAATTTTTCGTAAAGGCATATTTGGACTTATCATTGGACGAAAGCGTAAAGTTTATTGGAAGATCAAGATTAGTAAAGCTTCTGGAATATCGCTTTCAATACAAATCTTTTGGGCGGATATGGACATTTAAACAGTCTTTGAAATAGAGTCTAAAAGAAAAGCATAACAGTTAGCAAACTTCAATCTTATTCGGGGGCATATATATTTCTAGAAGCAGGAAACACCCGCTCATTGACAGTCTATCCTTTTAAGTAGACTCTGAGAACCTTCTGATAATGGCGTTCACGCCAGTAGTGTCACTTAAGTTAAGGAATTCTTTGAATCATTACATCAAGTTTGTTTTGGGGTTAATCTGTAATTCATTTCACTAACCACTCTTACTTGCTCAGTTATTGAATGTTAAAAAATGTCGAGTTTAGAAAATTGTATTAAGAAAAAATTCTTGCTTGGAACGAATACCATATCAAGATTATTTATATTTCTAGAAAAGAAATACTTCTAATTCTACTGGATAAATAAATATCCCTGATTTTACTTTGCAATGCGTACATCCCTTAACTTTAATTGCCCTTTGGCAAGTTAAAAAAGGAGGTACTGTCTTTATTTTAAACTTTTTTGGCAATGTATATTTATATCTGCTTCAATAATTTTTCAACTGTATTGTGAAATTCAAATGTCATGTGAGCAAGGAAGGTTGTGAATGACCTGTGTAAGGTAAATATGCTCATATTCTCTATCATGAAAAAACCAAGAAGGTCCTTATCAGTAATTAGGTTCTCTATGTTAATAACAGACGTTATCTAGAGTCTTTCAGTTTATTAGCAAGGTAAGATGACAGTGGTAAACAATGTGGTATAAACTACCTGACGCGAATTTATTTATTTCAGTCGGGTGACTAGAAGAGAGAGGGAAGAGTGTAATGATACGTAGTATGTAAAATGACATGTAAATGAGATGAATGCGATGGTAATGTAAAATAAAGATATAAATATGAAGACTGAGACTAATAAACGCTATCTAAGACAACTTTAAATTTAAGTATGTGTTAGTTTCGTTTAAAGTGCCAAGAAAATGTTTTTTTTGTGCTGGCATTTCTGTTTCTCCACAGATTTATATGCCCAGTATAAAAATGACATACAATCTTGATGTAACAAAGATTCAGATGTATTAGAGTTTTTACATTTAGATTGTATATTTCTAAAATAAACTAAATATTTCTGTAAAGAAGTATTATTTCTGTGCCATTAACGCCCTCCATCTCAATCAGATTTTTATTCATTTTCTGTGCATGCACGTTTTATAGAGTCCGATTAATATTCTTTATCACTCGCGGCATGTTTTCCGCGACTGCTAGTAGCGATTCTTCCATGAGGAATAATAGGCCATAAGTATGGTAGGCTCATATGACACTTATTGCAATGGCTAACTTATTCCAAGAGAGTGAATGATTTTCTTATCACTTCCCTAGCAAAACTTGGTCGTCTTTCCGTATGTCAAATTCGATTCAACTTTGAATCTCTAGAAGCTTTGAAAGTAAAACGCTCCACAGAATACACTTCGCCCGGTCGGATGGCCCTAAGATGCTAAGGCAGTAGTGCCGTGACAGAATGACGCGGGTTCGCCCACGGGTTCCCCCTCGGATCATGGTTGTATTGTGTTCGTTGCCCTTTCACAACCCTATATCATCATCCTCATCATCATCATATCGTGTCATTCCTCATCATCATCATACTGTCAGTGTCATCACTCATAGTTACCATACCGTTACACGCAATAGGAAAAGGTCGCTAATGACCTACTACGGGTTGATGGGCGACGCATTAAATAACAAAAGCAAAAAATACACTCTCCCGTAGTGCGCCCACACACAGCTTTTACTGTTCTGGAGCAGATAAGAAGAAACAAATTTAAATAAATAAAATACTACTGCTCGAGGAAAGCAAAGACGATTACCTTCTGTTCGTTCCATCGCAGCCGTTGCCCGTCCGGTCAGTGCCGTACCCCCGCTTATATCATTGGCAGTTCGCCCCGTGCATGGCGCGCAAAAGTCTAGCCAATTTTCGTTCGAATAACTGTGAGCGGCCGGTCTTCCCGGAATAGACACAAACCCGAGCGCCGCAGAGGAGTCGCGTCGATCATAGGCGCACGAGTAGGGAGCGTGGGCGCACCTAGGTGCGCGAGAGAAGACGCGCGAGCCGCAGCGCCGATGTTTCGGTTCGCCATTTCTGGGGCGACCTTCCCCCTCAGGGCGCACCTTCCTCGAGGGCCGTTGAGGTAGGTCGCAGAATGGGTGCGAACCGGAAAGGTCGGCACCTTCGCCATGGACGCGGCGTCACCCGATCAGCCTCGTAAATAGTGACTCCGGCCGGAGTGGGAAGCCTCATGCTCTCAACT
>BOPP01000016.1:892815-903142 GCA_017312745.1 Gryllus bimaculatus | reverse complement strand
AATAGGTTCAGACCCGACTTTGAACACACGGGATAAACAAGCACACTTGCGCTAAGCACACAACGCCATCATCCCCGAATCTGAGCCCTAATAAGCACACTCTGAGCACACTGGCGCTACTCACACGACAGCACCAACTCCGACTGTGAGCGCTCGGAAGAAATAGTGACAGGATTTTCGTGCTAGTACATTTTTTATTAAAGCTTCTCAGAGCTTTCAAACATTGTAACGTCAACTTGGCACGTCATGGGCATTCACAAATTGAGTCGGCACTAAATCTAAGACACTCTAATTTCTAAGCATAAGAGAGCAGCCATAAATACAAACAGCTGTTATCAGTGGGATGTGGGAAAATCACACAGAGCTGTAATCAGTGGGATGTCTGAGGCCAGACACAGTACAGGAGACGTGTGTTGCAGACACAGGTTTAAGCTTACACTACTCCAATTCCGCATGATTTGGAACTCCCTCCACCCAACCTAACACCTCCTACCCTCATCCTAGTCCTCTCACCCCTCAGCATCGCCCTATAATAATAATAATAATAATAATAATAATAATAATAATAATAATAATGGTAATAATAATAGCAATAATAATTATTATAATAATATCCTATTCCTCTTAATTGATAAGAGGGCTTGATATCTGGCGAAACCCGACAGAATGACGTTCCAGTACCTCAGGAATAATTATTAAATTATATAACATATATTCCTTGGGCTTTTTCCAGGTCCAGGGGGATGTCGATTTCGACTATCCGCGCCGGGTATCCACTGTGTCTCTCAAAGGGATACATGTAACCCTTTACACTAGACACACTTGCGGGCTCCTCGGTTTGTGCTCAGCAGACTTTCGAGGCCTTCCGCGACAACACATTCATGAAAGGACACGAAGGGACAAACAATCATGGCGGTACTCGAACCTGCGACTCTTCGGACTGAGGTGCTGAGTCGGCATATTCTCCAACCACGTGGGCCCATCTGGGATACCAGTCTGGACCGTCCAGTTCATATCATTAATACTCGAAAATATTGTAAATAATGTTACGTTATAGGTAACACATTAAAATTAAACTTTATGAATAAATAAAAATTAATTAAACTAAAATAGTTATATTTAATAATTAATTATTTATATTCGATTATATTAAAATAGTAATTTTCTCTTACAAGCAGGCAGTACCATAATACTATAACGTTTCTGTATCATTTAATTCGTTTTCTTCATTGCTGTGAATTTACCGGAAGTCAAATTCGTAATTGACGAATCCACATGTGCGCACGAGGTCTCCACAAAGAAGATATTTCTTTCCCCGGGCATCGGGTAATCCATCGACGGCGAAAAAGCTTTGCTGGAGGGCAGATCGTACAGATTCCTCCGCGCACTCCTGAGAAACAGGAAGAAGGTGAGCAGTGATGCCACCAGTAGAATCCTCACAGAGATTCTCTTCAGTATTCTGACCATCTCGAAACCAGCGCCGTCAGCTCAGCGGTAACGACGAATAAGTAAGATATCTGAAAACAAAATCCGGTGCTCTTGATTTTGTCCGATCGGTGACTGCCCTAAACGTCACTCATTTTAGGTGAGTGAAAAAGCTTACACCTTCAAGAAATGCTCTTTCCAGGGTGGGTGAACACCATTATGAAATTGGGCTATTAGAAAGGATTTTTATTCATGATGGTAAGGTGATCATGAGGGTGAATGATTATGGTTCGATACGTTATGTGCGATTGTTTTTCCGATCGCGTCAACTGCCGTGGATCTTAGTCCTGTAAGTATACTAACTCTCAGGAGGCGGCGGTAATCCTCCCCGCTAGTACTTGAGATCCGTCACTGGCCTAAAGAGTACTGTGCGAGGTTTCCCCTACAAGTATCTCCCCCAGCGGGGCGCCCCCCCCCCATCCGGGGTAAAGCTTAACACACAGACTGGTCCCCCGATGTTGCGCGGTAGATGTGTAAAGGGAGACAAGGTGACAAGGATGAGGAAGGAAAGATCGCGCGCATTCCGTTGCCAGTTTGTTAGGCTACTGGTCCGCCTTCACTGAAAACTACCGATTAGTGTACTTGGCCGCTATAAAAGACCTCCGCACAGAAGCTGAATTCGATCTAGCTGTCTAGCTAGTGTAGAAAAATTGCCCCCGTCGGTACTCTAACTCTAGAACCTCCCAGGCAGATTTGCTGCAATCACGATAAAGCTACATTGGAGCCAAATCAACAGGTGATTTGTGTGCGAAACACTTAAGGCAGTACATGGTGAAAATACTCATGAAGGGAAATATATTAGTATGCAGTGGAGTAAAAGAACTTATGGTGAATCATGACACAATTATGGAAAATAATCAAACCTTAAATAAAATATGTTTCATACTCGTATATTTATTTCAAATATTAATAAAAAAGGTTTCAAGAACTATCCCAATAAATAATTAATATATTCATTAAAACACTAATAAAATAGTTTTTAGGAACTAATTTTACTTTCTCAGTACCGCTTATGCAGCTGAGAGAAATGTATGTAATGCTGCGCAACAAAACTGCGACTTTTCGACAGAAAAACTTTATTACTCGTATAAGGCCCTAAACCTGAAAAAGTGGATAAATCTAGATGCTAAATTTAGAAAAAAAATCCTCTAACATGTACTGTGGTAACATAATCCATGTTTTGTGAGTCCTTGATGCCAAAAATTGCAAGGCGGCAAAACTTCTGTCTGTCCGTCTGTGAACAATGCTAGCGGCTAAACAGTTACCCCGATTTTCTCCCAAATTGATATTCCCCAATTGCCCCTTGAATTTGAAACCGATATTTTAATTTTGGGGAGTACTTTACATAAAGCCTCTGGGACATTTTCAAAAGTATTACTACAATGATTTTGTTTATACTTTGTTATTCGATAGTGTGAAGGTAGTTTAAGGGAATGGCGCAGGTCGCATGTTCGTTGAAAATCCTAATTTTTTGACAATTGAAAAACATCGACATTTTTTCGGCACCTTCCTACAACTACAATTATGAAGACAAAGTAATTTTAATGAAACATGTTAATGAAAAACAAATCGAAAAATAATATGTTCAATTTTTCAAATACATGAATATTTTTTGCAAAATTTTGTGTCAAACATAGGCAATTTTTATTTTCTTTAGACCATTTTTTTTCTTAAAACGTCACAATCTTTTTAAAATTAAATTTAGACCTTAGATAGTGTAAAGGACACTTAAGAGAATAATGCAGGTCTCAAGTTCATTAAAATGCATGATTTTTTGAAAATTTTAAATTATTTCAAAAATTCGGCGTATTCCTAAAACAATTATGAAGACAAACTTTTAAAAAAATGAAATTGTCATCAAAAACATATCTTCAAATAAGGTCATGTTGAATTTTTTGAAAATATGAGTAATGTTGTGTAATTTGGCGACAAACATAGTTGCTCTTTACGACTTTGCTGCGCTTCGTGAACGTAATTACAGGCGGTTGAATGCTTCGTAAGTTAGAATTTGTATTTCATATTTCTTTGTTCCCTTCATGCATTCGAGCTTTTGTTATATATTTACAAATTAATCTTTTCGAAATTATTTAAAACCTTCTCAAAATATCTAGTATGTAAAATACAATGTTTGTTTGTTTTTGGTTCGTGCTTAATGCGCTGCCGTACCGTTCATTCGATTGCGATAAATCTTTGTCAACGTATTGCTTACACTTCCGGGGAGAATATAAGCCTAATACGATGGGAATGTACGTATGCCTGAGCACATGGACGCGCGTTGATGATGATTTAATGTAGACTCAAGAGCCAGGCGCTTTACGCGTTCCCTGAAGTACGATTATTAATACGTCATTAATTGGATTGTTGGTGAAGTAGATACCTTTTTATTATGAAAAATAAATAAAGATATTGTCAGGTATCAATATTTTAATTCAACTTATGATCATTTCGATCGCTTAGCGATCGAATTGATCATAAGTTGAATTAAAATATTGATACCTGACAATATCTTTATTTATTTATCATATTAATACGTCTTCATTGTGTATTCTGTCCCTGAAATGTATTCATTGTGTATTCTGCTCCTGTGAAATTTCTCCCGGGAGAGACAGATACGGAGAGAGACAGAGAACGACAGAGACGATGAGAGAGAAACAAACAGAAACACAGAGTCAGAGAGAGACGCAGAGAGAGAGAGAGAGAGAGAGAGGGACAGAGAGAAACGGGGAGAGAGACGCAACAATAATATATACTCTCTGGACGCAACCACACTCGCGAGAATGTCTTTCGTCTATTGAAATTTTTGTAGAGCGTAGCAAATGTGGAATCAATCACGTGAACAGTAGCATGTGAAGTGTAATACGCGAATTGCAATAGCGAAGCATTACCGGGCCAACAATCATGAAATAAAAATTACTATCCTTCGGGGAATGTCAGATTGGAATGCAACAATGACTCCGCAACAAAGACTCGGGAGCTAATTTCTGTGACTTACGTGTTATTGTTGGGACATGATTTATGTGCATGAAAAGCAGTTATGATTGTAAAATTTGCATTGATATTTGCTTGACAACATTTAGTTTTGGCACCAAATGGTCTACGATTTCTAATGAGTTTTACAAAAAATTATGACTGAGATATGTTAATTCGGAGAGAAATTGTCGAATAAATAGTATTACATAACTATTACTAAAGGTGAGAAAGTACGTGTTGTTTTAACATCACTAGTTCTTATCTTCAGTGGGTTCAACAATAACTCTGAAAATAATTTTTTTTAAAAGAATGGGAAAGAAAATAAAGAACAATTATTAGGAAATGACACTTCAAAATAGATACTGTATGTGCATGTGGAGTTATACAAGCAAAATGACGCCGTTCGTAATCAAGCAGTAGGCTGGAAATAGGGGTGCGAGAAAGACGAAGTTGCAGAAGGAATCTACGAAGTACAACGATTTAAAATGGAACAACTTTTATTATGACTATTCCACTCGTAAAATTAACAGTAATAGCGTTGAATTATACATCTGGCGTGCATCAAATAAGACTGTTTATCCACCAAAAAGTATCGCATTTTCTTATCATCTCCTCCCTGCTGACTGATTTCAACTTCTGAGGGTCATTAGTGCCGTAAGTGTAGTTCATGTTCCCGGAGTTTTTAGTCATCTACATGGATTGATGGGGATTGCGGATTAAACGCCGAAAATGCAGAAATGCATTGCCCAATGCCTCTGGCAACACTGCCTTTACTAATTATAGAGATCACTGGTGGTGAGTAAGCAATGTGGGTTGTTTGTTGGTGGTGGTGGTGGTGGTGTTGTTTTTTTTACGAGCTGCAGCTATATTGGTTTTTTATAATGTGGCGCATCAGGGGCTGTCTTCACGAAGGAATGTCTCACGCATTTCGCGTCTTTCTTGGTCATGCCGTTAGATGTCGCGTGATCGCGACCGTATCAAGCAGTGCCTAGCGACATCTAGCGGCACGACCGAGAAAGACGCGAAATGCCGTGAGATATTTCATCATGAAGTCAGTCCTTGAAATAACACGTTATAAAAACTCAAGTACAGTGCTACCACCATAAATTATATTGCTTGAACTCTCACCAGTAAGGTGCCTCTGCGGACAGACTTAGTACACTGTATTACCTCTGATAATCGTCATTAAGTCCTGTAAAAGCTGCGTTTTTAATAATGCGTAAATTTACAAGGTTTTCTAAAATGTTCATTTTCTTTGATTTGTATCGTAATGGAGAATTTTGAAATGATCAATACAGTCAAAATGGTGATTATTATCAATTAAATGGTTGGCAAAACTAGAATAGTCGAAATTTAATTTTAAGCATCTGATGCGTTTTTTTTTATCTACGAGAAAATTCTTAACCCGCTTGAATACCAGATACTACATTTCATCACATTAATGCAAAATTTGTAAGTTCCTACCTTTTTCCGTTTTCTTCTTGAAGTCACCAACAACACACACATCTTTGAGCTTCTGAAAATTTCATTTTGAGGCAAATGTCGACTCAGAATTGATAAAGAAAATTAACAAAGAGCAATTCCAAAATCTTAGTTTCAGTTTATATTTTATTTATCATTAGTGAACAAAACATTGCATATTTTTAGTATTGTCAATATTGAAAAGCGGTTTGTTAGTCTCTCTATTCACAGACATATGTCTTTGAATCAAAATAACGAAACACATTATTCTTCATAAAGAAACCGAAACATGTAAAACTTGTACTGTCCAAACTTGTAAAAATTTAAAATACGCTCTCATACATTTCCCAGAGGGAATATTCTAATGAAACATGCAGAAAATGGAAATAGACGATCGCACTAGGAAAGGGACACTGGGAATAAACATTCGCACACAAATGCCTCTCTTCGTATCGGGAACCCGGTAGGAAAACACCAATATCATAGAACTTGCTGTGTCCGAGAAGAGAGGCTTCGACGGGAGTAACGTGCTCGAAGAAGCAAATTTGACGTGTCCCGCGGCGCGCTGCGTTTGTTATCTGAGTCAACGCGATAGCATATCAGCCACAGAGCCTGAAGATTAGGGAGATAGGCCGTCCGCCGTGGAAACAGAGTTACAGGCGAAAGGGAGCTCAGGCGGAAGATAGCGGAAAGTAACCCCCCATTTTTGCCGGTTCCGTTTCCCCAGACCGCAGACTTGAGTGTTTGTGGACATAATCTCGAAGGTAAACTTGTTTCGAAGGAAACTCGAATACTTATTTTTACTTTCTTATGTAATGCTGCGCGAAAAAAAATGCGAATTTTCGGCAAAAACTCTTCGTACATGGCCCTGGTAACGAAAATGTGACTAAACGTAGTTGTCAAATTTAGAAAAAAATCTTCTAACACGTGGGGTATCCAGAATTAATCTTCGTTGTCTTGTAGGTTCTTGATACCTAAAAGTCAATTGACAACAAAACGTGTTTGTCTCTCTGTTCGTCCGTCTGTCTGTCAGTCTGAGAACAACGCTAGCGGCTAAACCCTTCACCCCATTTTCTCCAAAATTGATATTCCGCAATCGATCTGACGGATGTCGCGGCCCCTTGAATTTGAAACCGATATTTTAATTTTAGAGGGGATTTACTTGAAACCCCTGAGACATTTTCAAAAAATGGCGCCATTTATTTTGATTAAATTTTGTTGTTGGATTGTGTAAAGGACGTTTAAGAGAATGGTGTAGACCTCATGTTAGTTAAAAACTAATTTTCAAAAACTGCAAAAATTCAATTTTTTTACGCGTGTTTTTACAACTAAAATATTAAAAATAGAGATTTTGTTTCCTAATAAAACTTGTTCCGTAAAGATACATTTTGAAACAAGATGATATACAATTTTTCGGAAATTTGAGTATTTTTCTCGAGATGTGTGAAATATAGGCAATTTTTTATTTTTTTTAAACAATTTTTCTCAAACACTCGTGTTTTGTGATGAAATTTTGTTGATGGACAGTCTGAAGGACATTTAAGAAAGCGGTGCAGGTCTCATGGTCGTTGAAAACCCTAATTGTCCCAATTTAATCAAATATTTTGGTAATTTTTAAGAAAAAATGGTTTAAAGAAAATAAACATTGCCTATATTTGACAGAATTCTTCGCAAAAAATACTCATGTTTATAAAAAAATTTAATACGGCGAATGTTCGCTCCCTTCGATGTGTTCAAAAGACCGACACGCAGGGGGTAGGGCGAATTCCGAATGTTCGGCGCTCAGCGAAAAGGGGGAGGGGGGGGAACAGGGCCGGCGCTAGCTGTAGGCACCCAGGCGACCGCCTAGGATGCAAACCTCAGGGGGGCGCAAATTTGGTACATTTTTTATAATAAATCTTATTGTTCTATTTTTTGGTGGAAGTTATTAATTTAAAGAAGAAAGAAAGAAGTTAGAAACTTCTACTTAGAAAGTAGTTAATTTTTGTTGTATATATTATTACCTACTAAGTATTATTTGCTTACTCTTCAAAACCTTGTATTTTCTTAATTTATATATTAAATGTGGAATAATGTGGATAAATCATGGAACTTGTTTTAAGAATATCTACGGTGTCGGTGCGTCTAAATAATTTTAATGGTATTTTTTTTATCAAAGTGGAAATTTGCGCCCCTTGAAGGCAGCTACAAAATGAATTTTTCCGGCCTCGGGCTAAACACTTGAGCGCAAAAATGTACTTTGTAACCTTTTCCTTGGACGCAACGGTTCCTTCCAACTTCATCATAATGAATGAAAAGAAATTAAAATGTGCCTTCTTTGCATTATACAACTTGCACGAACGAAAACATTATACTCTTGGCGCCCTAATACTAAAAAAAAAATATATTTCGCTATCAAGTACGTACAATAGAAAGAAATTTTTTTATAATTTTAATTACAAATGACGTATTTCAAAAATATTTCTAAAATCCGGAAATTTCAGACTTTCTTTAGACTTTTCCGGACTTAATTTTATTTAAACAGGGATTGGTTTTAGTTTCATTCATCTCGATAAATAATTTCATATTTTCCGGTTATTATTTGGTAAGTCTATATGAACATCCATTTCTATTGAGTACTTTACTATATCAACTCTATAAAGGAACTAGTACTTCAGGTTTACATTATAGTTTGTTCTTAAGACGACTCAACTCCTAATATACGAAAACTTTGGCCAGTGTCACAGACCAAAATATTGCAACAGCAATTAATATAAAATAAATCCAGACATTTTTTTCAATTTTTGCCAACGGTGTTTGACTATTTTTTATTTAATTTTGTTCACGTGCCTTTGGTCTGTGAAACTTGCCAAAAGTTTCATTGAGCTAGCAGCTGAATGAGTCCGCTTAATGTAGAATGTTATGCCTTTCTGTGAAAATAAATTATTTCTATTGTATGTTTTTTAATTTGAATGAATTTTAATTTACTAATTTAGAATTTTTATTTGGATTTTGAATATTGAATTTATAATGTTTTTAAATATAAATCTCGATAAGAGTTAAAAAAAATATTTTCATTATTTAGTGTAAGTGTTCAGTTCTTCAATTCACACGTAAATTAGCAATTAATTATTCTGGTTATACAATAAACAAATTACCGACATGAGGTAATGAATTATATTTTTCAGTGTTTTGGCTATTGGTACTGATTATATTATTGATAATATAAATATCATTTTTGGTAAGAAAGCTTTAATATAACTTAATTATTATTGTTTTAATATTATCGGAATACATTTTAGTTTATCATTAATTGTCCTTTAATGTTTGTATATTTCTGAACAATATCAATATGGTGTGTTAATATTCTTCTAAGTTAAGTATTTATGTTTATTAATTTAAACAAATATTTTGATATTAATCATGATTGAAAATATCTCTCATAATAATAGACTGGCTGGATAAAGAGAGATACAATATGAGCCGGATATAGCACATTGAGAGTCGAAATTTTACTTCGTCAGCAGATTACTCCTTGGCGGCAGCACTAGACGGCAGTGTGCCGCTGGCATCAAATTTCTTTCTCTTTAAAGCGTCGTGTATCTTTATTATAAGAGAGAGAGATACTGCAGTCGGCACAACTGCTAGGACGTGGACAGAGGTCTTGTGATTAATTTGGTTCCGGTTGTGTCCCTAAAAATTGTCTTGGTTCATCCAGGGATTAAGTAAATATTATGTAATAAATATCTTTCTAATTGTGTTTTTAAGCACAGGTACAGGACTGGCATACAGGTGCACTCTTCACCTAATTAGCGCAATAAAGAGAACAACAGCAACAACGATATGTAGAAATATGGTAAGATTTCTAATTGCTGTGTTCGATGAATTTCAATTGTATGAAGATATGCTTATATATCTATTTATTATTACTTCACGTTTTAAAATTTAATGTGTGAGAGAACGGCACACTCTGGAGCTCAAAATCGTAAACTGGCAAAGCAGAAGAAGAAGTAAAGAAGTAAGCTATAACAAGGAAGGATCGTTTTCTAATAATCTATACCTCTAGAAAAATCAAATGACAGACTAAGAGATGAATTAGAGTTTGGTTGAATTGAATGACATCTCTCATTTTGAAGGTTTCCCCGCAATACCTGATAATAAGAATGCTCCTTAATAATTTTCTATAGAAATGAACGTCAGATTCTTAGGAGCTTTGTGAATACAGAATTTCTAAGTAGAATAATATAGATATCTGCAGATAGCGTATTTATTTCTCATAACCTGTAATACAGTAGGTGTATCAAATTTAATAGGAACGCTGTTAAGATAATTAAGATCTTCGTATGTTGAGTCATTGAACATAATTATTTGGGAATAGGTATTCAAACTCTGGAAAGTATTAGGACTTCGAAAAAATTATACTATGATAACT
>BOPP01000016.1:861788-877425 GCA_017312745.1 Gryllus bimaculatus | reverse complement strand
ATTTTAAAACATACAAAAATACCAATCGTAAATATGTTTTCGATATAAAAATACAAAAATACTTTTAATGATCCGCTGTGTAAAATTTGATTTTTAATACACCGGCAAATCTGAAAACACAATCATTGATAACACATATTTTTGATATTTCGAAGCAATTTTTCATTTCCAGCTGCAGTCTTTAAAAGACCTTTTTTATAACTCAAAGTTTTTGTTAGTCGAAGAAACTTTATTTTCGTAGACTTGGAGTAATCGAATAATGGATTTGAAAGATCCCTTTACTGATGTAATACTATATTCTGATGTTATACTATATTCTCCCATTATGCATCACCACCTATCTGAAGGTGGTTGTGCGCACTGGTTAAAAGCTTGTATTTACGTTGTGTAAAGAGTTAATCTTATGATACGAGTGTGGAAATGGTAAATCATCAAAATGTGTTATTTTAGATTATGTGACAGTAATGGACTAGTTGGCTGGGCTTAAGATGCTTGGCTTAAGGGAATCAACACTTCAAGTATAATGCACCAGTAATATCTCTCCGCAGTGGGGTAAGTCAGGGCCTCCTATTAAAAAATGACAATGTTATTAGCAAACTGATAGCTGGAAAACAAGTGAAGGGAACAATAATTCCAGCATCTGTTATGATAGTAGTGAGTGCAGTATTTATATTATTTTTTTGTTACATGCTGCTACCAACATAATTTTTGTTGCAAGCATCTAGTTCCCATTGTGAACAGATTTGGCTGGCATACTGTGCTATATAAAGGGAAAGAAGACGTAAGTAATACCAACTTATATGGAAGGGTTATTTAAAGCACGGAAGTCCACTATCCAAGCAGTACATTGCTTCTTAGGAGAAATGTATGAAGCTAACTAAAACCACAGACAAGGAAGCTGTCTGCAGTTTTCTGTCTTTACAAAGGATTTTGACTCTATTAACAGAGACGTGTTTCCAGATGAGCTGGAAGGTATTACTGAGAGCAATAATATCACACTTTTTTTTTTTATGAAACTATCTTCAAAATTAGATCTTTAAGTAATGTCATTTTCGTTAAGACTCTTGAATTTTTGAAAATTGCATATGTTCAACTTTCTTCTCAAACTGCCAGGAAGATTGTTATGCAATTAAGGTGCTTGCTGTTGTGGGGCACATTAAATGGTTGCTAAATTTTAATACCCGAATTTGAATTGCAGTGTGGGCAAACATTTTTGCAGATTCAAGTAGTATTTTAGCATTGTTACTTAACTGTGTCATATATCGCGAGAAAGTACATGCTGTTGTCGCTCCCTATGGTATAATTCTGTAGTAGAGTAAGAGTGCATATATAAATATTTGGGAGGTTGACTGTGTTTTTTGAGTTTAATTATACGAACAATTTTTTGATAATTTACCAAGTGTAAGAAGATTGCGTAAATTATATGGAATGAGTTGTTGAAGTATCTGGAGGTGATTTTTTCTTATTTTTCTTCAGCGTTTGAATTGTGTAATAATGTCTAAGATATTGTTTGTAATTTGTGAACACACAATTATCTATAAATTCTCGGCTGTCCGGGAGATGCCGTGTCGTTGGCTGAGAGGCTGACGATTCACCTGACATGTCGCAGGCTTCCTCAGGGCAGTGGCACTGTGGCGCTATATGCCGGGTGTGATATACTAAGTATTATTATATAATACTTAGTATATATGTTATCAGCCAATGACATGGCATATCCTGGATAGTCAAGAAATAATGGAATGGAGCTGCGGAAGCTTACGTGCACACAATTATGTCCATTGTTGTAGTAAGTATAAGAAGTGAAGAAATAATATTTATATGTACCTCCTTATCCATACCAATAGGTCTTCAATATTTTATCCCTCATACACATTCTAAAGGAGGAAATTTCAGAGACTTGTGTATCGATGTGATTCTGTTAGGCATGCATTTTCACAAGAGACACTATTGAATCTGTAATTTCGAGCAAGATGCATTTTTCTGTGTTTTGATAGTATTCTAATAGTGTGACCTAGTTGATTTCATTTTGTTTTTGCTTTTAGAACAGGTTTTTAATATTTTTTATAATATTGAGCATCATTTTCGATGGGTTGAATAATATTACTTATAAATACCAATATCGTGATCACTCCAGGAAGTAAAGATGCAAATCCAAGTCACTGCTATTTGGATTTTGTTTTTAAATATGAATGAAATCTTTCTCAAGCTTAGTTCAGAAGCTTCCAAGGTATATAGGCAATAATCTGGTGTTCTCCAGGATTGTTAAAGAGTGCTTATTCAGTATTTTGACTTTCACAAATTAAACTGCATTTCTTAATGTATTTTACAGTTCAGTTGCTGCAAAATCTAACAGAACTTTAAATTGTTTAAATATGTTTCTTATTAATTTTTAATAATGTCAAGTAGACACTTCCATGAGTGTTTACATCCTGTATCATTGTTCATTGTGTGTTGTAGTTGAACATGTGACTTGGCTTTGCCACGGGCATCCCCTGAGTCTGGCAAATTCCAATAGTTAAAAACATTTTTCAACATATTTTAAAGAGTGAGCATGATAGTGTGCATCACCTTTGCTACCCAGATGCTACATCAACTGAATTTATACCTTGAATTCATCATTTTCAGGAGTGGTGATGGAGTCTAGTCAGAGTAACAAGAGGCCCCATTCTGGGGATGGAAATGATGTTGGTGGCAAGAAAGGAAAGTTCTCTGGAAGGGGAAGAGGAGGTGGCGGCAGTTCCAGAGGAATTGCAGGGGGTGGGGGTGATGGACAGAGTGGGCAAGGGTTCAGGAGGGGTAGAGGATTTGGTGGGGATAGTGGTTTCAAGGGTGTGCGTGGTGGACTCAGAGGTGGAGAAGGTGGTAGGTTCAGAGGAGGCCGGGGCGGAAACAGTGACGGGTTCCGGGGAGGGCAGAGTGGATTCAGGGGCAGAGGAGGTGGTGGGTTCAGGGGAGGCCGAGGTGGAATCAATGGCGGATTCAGGGGAGGCAGGGATGGAGAAGGTGGTGGATTCAGAGGAGGGCGGGGCGGAGAAGGTGGAGGGTTCAGGAGAGGACAAGGTGGGTTTGAAGGCCGAGAAACAGGGTTCAGAGGAGGTAGTGGTGGACAGAAGAGAGAAGGGGGTAACAGTGCTGTAATGAACCAGGGAGGTCTTTTAAACTTTGGGCAGAAACGTAAGTAGCATACAAAGGCTCTTAAAGTGCCCTAGCATATGATAATTTTTGGTGTATTGATTCCAACTTGCCAGATTGTTATTGCCTCTAAAGTAATTTTAAGTGGAATAAATTTCTTGTGGCTGATTTTAAATTGTTTTCCACTCTCTCTGTTTGCCTTTAATTCTTCCAAAAATTGTATTGTTTTGTCTCTAAATTTATTTCAAAATAATTGATAAATTGTTACTTTTCAACCAATTAATTGTTTCATTGCAGTTTTATTTTCTTTCAATTTTAATTAATTAATTACAATTAATTGAGAGAGTTTTGCAATCACTGTGTGTGAACTTTACATCTCATACATGCGTTGTGTGGCGGAGCTTCTGCAGATAATCAGGAGACAAAATGTCTGTCAAACAGCTATCTCTCTCCTCCTCCCTCAAGGAAGATTCCCCCTCAAAGAGCTCTAGTACAGCTTCCTGGAGAGAGAAATCCCCTGCATGCCCATGTATTGGTCGGTGCCGGATCTCACCATCCAGCAAGGGAGGAACCGCCTCATGTTGGGATAATAACATACACTCCACTGACAGGACTAATGATGTATCTGAACATGAATCAAAAGTCATTTTGATGTAAAATATGGCATATGGATCTTTAAATCAATTGACTTGTACAATATCTTTGTCTACCTAACCATATCTGTAGACAGTATAGTATTTTCTTTGTAGAAAAATTTTAAATTTTACATTTACTTACAGTAAGTTCCACCATTCTTAATACCCCATTGTTTGCCTCATGAAAATGAGATTGTAATTTAAGAAAGTCATTTTCATTTGTAATAACTGAGTAAAATTTACAATGTCCTGCATATAACAAACAGTTGTTATTTAATATTGAAAGAAAAATGTAATTTATAAGTAGTAAAAATAGAGTGGACCCAATTAGAACCTTAGATGCACCAGACGTAACATAAATTTTGTGGGAAATACAATGTTTATATTGAATTTATTATTCCTTGCTTGTGAGTTGACTACACAAACATTCTGAAACTATATTTTTAAATCCTATGCTTTAAGTTTATCGATGAAAGGGTGCTGGTGAAAAACAAGATAAACCAGGTAGAAATGTTTGCGAGATACAAGAAAGGAAAAATTTTTGCCAAAAGATGTTTAAACGGGATACATGAAGATAACTGGCAGAGGAAAACTACATGCAATAATTTTACTATATGAGTATCACGGCAGATGGAAGTGTCCAATAATTTTAGTATCACAAAAACTTAAATTTTGAGAATTACATCCTTTTAGACTCGAGCCCTTCAGTTAACAAGGGAGTGAGTACGTTATCCAACGCTTTGGCAAAGTCAGTGAAAATATATAAAATTAGACCTTTCCAATGGTAATTAACATATTGCTAAAAGGAAGTAAATGCATAACTTGATTTATCATTCATAACTCCCAGCTATACTTCAATAATTAGAGATTGACGGTATTTTGTGTTTTTTTTTTAGTTATAATTTATTCGAATAATTTAAGTATCACAGTTAACAGTTGTTAAAATTGATGTTTTAAGAAATATAATGTCTTATCTTATTATTGTTTAAAAAATTCTGATTGTTTTTCCAACTTTAAAAAAAATTATGATTTTCAGAAACCATATGTGTGCTGCAGTGAATCTGAAATTGTGAATAAAATAAAAAATCCTTCTTCAATGAGAATTTTTGATTTATTTTTTTATTGGCTTAGTGTACAAGAAACACAAATCCATAGATATCATCAAATCGACCTATGCAATTGAAATTATTTGCTGTAATACACACCTGAAAGGACTAAATGATTTCAATAATATTTGACATTTACTTCATTTTGTTTATTTCACTAACACAAATTCTTGTTCATAGCCACACAATTTAAAAAAATATGTATATTTTTAATGCAATGTACCTCACATTTCAATGATCTATTATCATGGTCTCTGTCATGTTTTGAATACCAGCGGACGACATTGTGCTTGATGCCCAAATGCAGAATTCAATTACTACTACAACTGTAGTTAAAAATGTGTAATAAGGCTTATGTTGAGTGTCCAAACCCGAAGGCAAAAATTATACATTTTGTTTCTTTGTTCAAGTCCAAGTACCATGTTTAAATCACTACTTATTTGCCAATTATATGAATTGTACTGATTGTCATAAATGTGTACAAATTCTTTGTATCGTATCATGACAATAGTTATTGTGGCTTTCTTTTTTTAGTGTATGCTGAGTTTCCTGACTGGAACACAGATCTAATTCACAAGGTGTTGGCTGCTATTTACTTCGATGAGCAGCATAATACAAATTGGCATAAGGTTAATAAACTATTTTTTTAAATACTGATGTTATCTCTTGAAACCTAATTAACTTTTAGTATTAACTGTAGCAATTGATTATGTAATGGTTGAAATATGACAGTTTCATTAATTATAGTGTCTCATTGATGATTCTTGTGTATAACATGTAGATTGTGTCTAAAAGAGATATTTCTCTGTACTTGTTTGGATCTGCTCTATCTCCTTTTCTTTTATAATGAAATAACTTTTTCTTGGTGCCATTGTTTAGGGATCTCTGAATTTTTCGCACACATATTGAAGAAGTGTACAAATTGCTTAGTCATATTGTCTTGATAGTTTTGCAGCCACACACACTCGATTAATTTCTCCTACAAAACATAATCATCATCATCATGGGTTAAGCCTATTGACTTATTTAGTCTCCAAGAGTTGCCTTATTGGTCTGAACCAATGCCTCCTATTCGGGTTGTAGTTGTAGGGGAATTTTGGCATTCAATCTTCCAGCATTTTCATTAAATGATCATACCAATTCTTTCTTAGTACATTATTTTTTCAGTTAGGTTGAATATCTTCAATTCATCTCTGATGTCAGAGTTTCATTTATGTCCGACTGTTGAATAGCCCGCTAAATGATCTAGAAATCTCATTCCCATGGCTTCTATTTTTCTCTTATGTGCTCTGTTAAGGGCCCGATTTTCACATCCATAAGTTATCATTGGTACTGTGATTGTTTTATACAATCTTGGTTGAGTATCTGTAAGTGCTTTCTGTGTGAGAGCCTTTTATATAATTCCGCACATTTTCTGCATTTTTATATTCTGATCATTTTTTTGACAATGAAAAATTGCAACAGAGGTAGTTGAAGCTATTTACTTGATCAACACCGTTACCATTTATTACTATTCTACACCTTAAATTATTTTTATCCTGGAATGCCAAGGCTTTCATTTTCTTTGATTAAATTTGTAGGTTAGTTTTATAATAATTATTGTTATAATTTTTTTCTTGTTACAATCTGTAGTATTAAATAATAAAAAAATATACTCTTCCATCATTGAATGTTACACTTCTTCATAGAAAAATTCCCAGATCAGTAAAGAACGGCATCAAGCAAAAATTATTTTTATGCAAAAAAAAGGAGATAGATGCGATGCAAATAGCTGCAGAGGAATCTTTTAGATATAATATGAGAGGCTAAAATTAATAGCAGACCACTTAATTTCAGAGGTATGATTTCTTCTCGTTATTTTCCATATTAGCTACATGTGGAATTATTATATTACGTCTTCCATTAGTCAGACATAAACTATCTTATTCATGTTTAAATATGGATAATTTTCTCTGAAGGATTTCTCTTAAAAGAATTTCATTATTGACATGCTTCTTGTATCTGGAAAATGTAGTATAGAAGGGTATGCGAGTGATTTATTAAAAATTATTTGAGAATTTTCTTTTGTATGTCTTGATTTGGTATTGTATCTTTATTGTTATGTCGTATGTACCACCCATGTTATCACATAAATACACAGTGTGAGTGTGGGAATACAGTGTTCACATCAACTTGGTTCGCAGCCCTTTGTTACGGACATTCAACCAACGCAATCAAGGTTGGGATTCAGTCTTTTCAATTAGATCACGTATCCATTTTGATGGTATTAGCTGAACTCAGCAACGCAAGACTAGATGCTTGACTCACATTTGACTTTACAACATGGCACAAAGCATAGTGGCAAGCTGCACTGCGGGTCAAATTCATCGAAATTCTCAGAACGGATATTACCCTGCAAGGTACGAGGGAGAGAATGAATGCAGTTTTCGACTACATTTATACCATGGCGCATCAAGGCTCGTCTTCATTATAGAATTGTCACAGAATTGTTATAGCATTTTCTCGGTTGTGCTGCTAGGTGTTAGACGATGGAGACCATATCAAGCAGTACTTATATTAATTTTTTTTATGCTAATTTAATTTTCTGTGAATAATATTCCAAATATAAAATGGGATTTGTTTAAATAACAGTTTTAAAATTCCTTTTTTCCCTATGTGTTTTCCAAGTCCTTGAGCTTCTTTTGTAGCTTATTTCACTATTCGCTCACTAGGTTTGCAGATATGTATTAACTGTAATTTCATACAGCTTTCAGATAGTACTTTCATGTTCTAATAGATGAACTTTAAAGACTGCATATTCTCTTTTCAGATGGTGTTGTTTTTTCTTATTCTTGCTAGGTGCTTTATCTGGGACACTATTAAGAAATGAGCAGATCCTACGTCATTTTCTCTCTTCACCATAGGGTCTTCTATTTTCTTATAAATGTTTTTATTTCGTATCATAGTCTATTATAGACCTAAATCCTCTAAAACCACTCAAGTTTACTTATGAATTTCTTTTATTGGAAATACATTTAATTAGTTCAAGTAGTTTAATAATTCAATTATTGTTTCTCCATTCATATATATTAAATGTTTTCATCATGTTTTCCCATGTGATATACTGTAGTAATATCCCCAACTCTAGCATTAGAGTCGCAGAGTAGCAGGTTTTCATAATTTGTATTATACAAATCTATGTACTTTTGAAGAGAAAATATTTTGATCCTGTTAATTTCTTTTTGGTTTTTATTATTACAGCTACATTTATTTTAATATTTCCAAAATTTTAGCTAGTTCTAATTATTTATTAGTAATTGCTCTCACATTCCAAGTGGCAATTTTTAAATTGACGAAGATCCATTTGCATTTTCTAGGTCTTTGCATAGTTTTCATCAACATAGAGGTAATTCCAAAGGAATTTTGGGCACTACAAATAACTGTGACAAAAAACTATGTGGGTGGGTTATTCTAGCACTCTCCACACAACTTCCTTCCTGAGGAGGGGGATGTGATTTGGGACTTCCCTTGCCCTAGGAGGATTGTTTTCTCAGCGGGTTCAAGGCTCCTTCTCCCTGTTTCTCTTGTTAGGGGTTATTTAGGCCCTCAAGGCAAGAGATCCAACTTTCCACTACCCGCTCACTTGCTCTCGTAACAGGAGTCCATTGGCAGGCATATGGGGTACACTTATCCCGGCAATCAATTATTGACCAGAGCCATCCGGTGTCCATTCCCTATTGCTTGGAAGTGTGGTTGGAATTTTCCTTCCATTAAGAAAGAAATCTACAAGGCACTTCTCTTTCCTTTCAGGTCTTCTAGAGGACCCTCTGAAATTTAGAGATAGTAATAGTTCAATGTCTTTTTATTTCCATGGATCATGACTATTGTGTACTGAAGCATGGATAAGCGCTTTGATAGCAGAGTGGGAGTCTAGTAAAATATTTTTTGCAGTTGGAAACCCTTTTGCAGGTCCATCTAAATTATATTATTATAAAAGTTAATAATAATATCGGAAAGTATGTGCTCTGGTTCCTAATTCTTTATCTTGTTTATTATCTTACGAATGTACTCCCATGCAAACCTTTTTTCTTTGTTATTTTGTTTTGTGAAAGCAGTAGGACTTTAAATTTAGATTATCTCAACTATATTGGAATGTTTCCATTTAGTATAGAATGAACTTGTGTTGAAATATATATACTGAATCTAACTTTTGTTTACATGAATAGTTTATTCCTTGTAATATGGATTAGAAAAATTTAGCTATTGTGTGTGAACTTAATTAAATGAAATTACTTTCAGGTATCTGAGAACATAAGAAATTCGCTGGCGCCAGATGAAATTGAAAAATTATGGAATAATTTAATTGCAAAATTGGAGCCTCCAACATTTCAATGTGTGCTTGATTCCAGACATGAAGATGTTATTGAAGAGGACAGTTATACTAGAAAAACTTCCAGAGGTTTGTTGATCTTTTATATTTACAAGAATTTCAAATTTATGTAATAAAATTTTCTCACACATTGCTATATAATGTAAACGTCGGTGTAGGATCTACACCACAACGAAACAGACACGAGTGAGTATATACAAGTTTATTTTACACACTTACCATAGTTAGCCATTCCCTCACTCTAAGGCGGTTTGCCAGAGCTACACTGCAGCCTCTCTCCCTACGTGCGCCTTGCGGAACGTCCCTACGACCAGCCTTTTCGTTCAAAGGCCGGTCGCAGATAGGACCTGGTGTGCCCCGGCAGATGACATCTGCTCCGAATGTGTTTGGAAGAAACAATCACCCTGTCCGAACTCGTTCGAACACCCACGTGCCCTCGGGGGGGCACTCCGCACCAGCCTGGGCGGACAAAGCTTTTTGTGGTCTAGCACGAGGGAATACCAAAATCGGTTACCACCCGCGCCGTCTCGCACGCGTCTTTATAGGTCCAGGATAACCTGAACCTCCTTTAAACGTCACTACTCCCCACCCCCGCCGCGTGGAAAAAGCCTTCCCTGGCGCTGGCCTGGCCGCGGACCATTTCCTGGTCGGGAAAGTCCCCTCTTTGTTTGGGCGTCTATCTTTTAGATCCCCCAGCCCCTCTATACCTGCACTCGGCTTGCTGCCAAAGCCGATTGACGCTTTACAATAGTTGTCTTTGCAACACATGACTTCTATGTGGGAGTGGAGAGTGTTGGATACTCTTGAGGATGATTTTTTCAAATTAAAAATTAGTGGCTTACAATTATGTAAGTCGTCAAATATGTATCGCTAAATGATATTTGTTAAACGTGGAAAATATAATTTTCAGTTTTCACATTCCATATTTAGGAGAAACATGCGTTTTCTGTTGTTGTTTTAATTGGGGTGTCAATTATTGCAGCCTGAGCATTGTTGATATGCATGAGATTTGTGATGCTTGGTACATAATGTTCTCTTGAGTGTGTGTTCTTATTTATAGGAAGCCAGTGAAGGTGATTGCGAACTCACGTAGTGGAAAATTCTTGTTAGCCTTTATTTCATCTAGGTATTTTACCATTACCTTGTCTCTTTATATTATTGAATCCAGACAGGTGTTTTTTGGGGTCAAAAAATGAGCTTCCGTATGGGGCGGAAAGTACAAACAGCTCACTACTAAAAAATTCACATAGAAATACAACGTACATTTATTTACACCTTGCCAGATGACATTAAACAATTAACAGTGCATACAAAAGTTCAAGTCCCAAGTAAATCTTTTCTGCTGGACAACTGTTTCTATACATTAAGAGAGTATATTCAAGCATCCAAAAGGAACAGTAATATTAAAGTTTTAACTATGACATGTAATGTATTATTTATCATTTGGATTGTATGAATTTTAAAGAAAGAACCTGGTAAAAAGTAAGTAAACACCTGTAAGTTTGACTGCAGGCTTCTGGCGTCGATGAACCCCATCCCAATTAGGTTTTTTGCTCCAGTTTCCCTGATCCTCGAGCAAATGCTTGAGATGGCCCGCTTGTTTTGCTTCTGCGACATCATTGTTAACTTCAAATTAACTTCTTCCCATAGCACGACACCAGCAGTTTTTAACTGTTTTTGACAGAAAAAAATAAATACCATTCAAATTTCCAAAATTTGGGTTAGTTGCCTCAGACTTGTGAGATCAACCTTGTACTATATGCGCCATTATGGGAAAATGTGTAGGAAGTGCCAAACTGTACGCGCACTAACTTATTAGTTCACCTGTATTCAATTTAAAGAAACTTATAAAAATCCCTTGTTACTAAATGAGTTTCAATAAAATGTAATGTAAATGATATTTAATTAATGAGGGTGGTTGCCTGTAATTATATGTATATAAATAAAATAAAATTGTCCCAAATTTCGGGCAGTCAGGGACTAGGTCTGAACTCCAGGCGTTTGGAGCGGGTTATCCAAAGGGGGGCTGTGGTCATCCCCACTCCATGTCAAAAACCACTGGGCATCCGGTGCGGAGTCCCCTTTGCTAGACTATTGGTGGGTGGAGACGCAACTGGAGATGAATTTGTACTCCATCATATGGATTACCAGACAATCCCTCCTGCCCTCTTCCGTAAGGAAGAGGTGCATTTGTGGAATGACTATTGATTTAGCACCACTACAAGCTTCCCAGGCAGGTGAGAACGAAAGAAAAGCCTCTAAAATAATAGTTCCCAATACATGACTCTGTCTATGAATTTAAATGGGTTTCGCGTACTTCCAGAACAATTGAGATAGATAATTCCGCGTCGCTAGACTTATCATATATTCTGCATTCAGAAAACTTCCTTCTTCCCCATTCCTCCCCTCTCGTGCTTTGTGGGTTTTTAGCACCTGTTGGCTTCGATCAAGATTGACAGACTGTGGTGCTCAGTGTGGGTTGGCGTGTTCTTATCTGGGACTCCCTGTTCTCTGAGGAATGAAATGTTCAAACGACTTTTAAACTTGTATGTGTTCGGATATGCGATCCTTTCTGCAAACGATCTGCAATATATACAATACATTCCTTGTGGCCAGTCATTTCACAAGAACAACTTGATGTAGTTTTTCTCAGTTGGCCGATACCCTTTTCTATTGTGGAGACTACATGCCCACATCCGCCTTTGGTTGCACAAGGTACGTGCAACAAGAAGTGTAATATACATGAAATATTATTGGCCATCCAACATTAATAATGAATACCTGACAAAAGCAGCATTTGTGCCGTGTTCTTCAAACACTTCTCCTCCATAGATCGTGACTCCCTGCAGTCTCTCTCTCCCCACCATCTTTGCTGGACTGTCCTTGCGCGACCTGCATGGCAGTGACCACTCCCCATTTGGTTAATGTTGATATTTTCCAACCTAAACATTGGCCCATTCTTCTCGCTGGCTAATCCACTGAGCTGAGTGAGGAACTTAGAAAAATAAATACAGGAATATCAGAAAACTGCCCAAAACGATATCCGATTGCTATGGTTGCCCATTGTTACTGATGGCCCTCTTCATGCAACCTTCATTACTATCTTCAAAGTCATAGGGGTTAGCCCAGGAATCCTCTCATTGCGATGGTGGAATGCCATTCTGTGCCATCCGCGAGTGCTTTTGATCAGAAGCGAGCACAGAACAAAGCTTAGTATGGTTCCCAACCATGGATAATCAGATAAATTATAAAAGAGCCTGAGCGAGAGCTAAATCGATCATATGGGAATATGAGGCTGCGTCCTAGAGAGCTATATTTTATCAATCAGTTGCCGCACACTCCCTAAAGAAATGTGAAAGATTTGATTGATCAGAGAAAACTTCCTTCACCATTGGTCTTAAGGCTTCTGCTAAATGGAAATCTTCTCACCTAGAAGATACAATTAAAGAATTGATCTATCACTACGAACATATCTCTAGCTCCATACACTACCCTCCTGCTTTTCTGAACATCAAAAGAACTGCAGATTAAATTTCTCCAGACATGAGCACAAAGATTACAATGCTCCTTTCTCCAATATATAAATTTTCCTGTGCCCTCGCTTGCGTGAAAGATTCTGCTCCAGGTCCAGACCAGATACATTATTTATTATAATAATAATAATTATTATTATTATTATTATTATTATTATTATTATTATTATTATTATTATTATTATTATACGGACAAGTAAGTTCATTATTTACAAAAAGGAATACAATAAAAAAATTTCATGTAGGAACATAATTATAAAAATAGAAACATTTATAAAGAATAACATTCCATAATAACATAAAAAATATGTGTGGTATAATAGTAGCTCTACTACCCCTACTCATTCAAATTTCAAGATTTTGTTGTTCGCTAGTGATATAAAAGCACATTTATCTGTTTTACATATATAAATATTCAAACTCTTCACTGATTTGCAACATCTTATAACATTATTTGCTGTGTAAAATTGACAGTAAATTCTAAAATCAAAAATCTTTGGTTCTAGAATTAAAGTTAAGTGTTTTGTACTCTATCTGATTTTGCAATCAACCTCGCCCAATATCAGTTTTCTCAAAAACAAGTTGTTCAAGTCTCTCTGAGAACTCAGTGATGGAATGTGCAATATCAATGCCAAGTCAATATATTCATGTTTGAGAGGACCTTAGTGTGACCCCTGACGGACACCTCAAGATGCCTCTGTAGGATCGGAAACAATACTCTTATATGAAACTAACTGAACTCGAGCCAGGTAACTGTGAAACCGTTCTAGTAACGGTCCACTGACCCTCAACCGCTCCAGTTTAACTAGCGAAATCTCATGGTTTACCGAACCATACTAAAATCTATACGTCTACAATCAACTTGAAGTTTATGTTCCATAGCTTCAAGAATATAACAACAGTAATAGGACAAATAAGCTGCTGTATTTCTCCTGACATAAAACCAAATTGTCTATCCGTAAGATGTGGATAAACAACAACACCAATTTTATCCAAAATCAAGGATTCAAAAAGTTTTGGGATAACACTGAATGAAAGGCGGTCTGTAATTCTATATGTCATTTCTGTAAGAATTATTCTTGTAGAAATGTGAAAAAAATCTAGCAAACCCATCCACGATAGATTTGGTAGTAAAAGTTAATGAGTCACAGTGCATAGTATTTGGAAGGCTCCTACTCTCCTTTTTTAAATTAACATTTTTTAAAACTTTTTTTGGTCAGTTGTTATATATCTCATCTGATTCTCATAATCATTCGCAAAATCTCTCCTCGCTAAGCTTTTACGAATTAATCTGAGTTTACAAATTCTCCTGTACAGAATAGGAGAGTTAAATCGTTTATAACTAACAAGAGATGATTATATTGCCAATTATTGTGTTCTTCAGGTCACTACTATACCACACAGAAAATTAATAGTTTACAATTATTTTCTTGGGTACATAAAGATCTATACAATTATACAAATAGTAATAAAATAAAGTAAATAAAGTGTTAACATCACCATCGAAGGATTGAAGACTAGAATATAGATTAAATAAAAATTGCACTATCAAACCATAATCAGCCGTAGAATAATCATACCTCCATTCCTTAAAATTTTCAAAGAGACAGTTCGCTTGAAGAACACAAATAACACTGAGCGGCTGATGATGTGCATCTACTGATACAACAGACTCATCCGAACACTTGCCAGAGAAATACTCTAAGTAAATAAAAATGAGATCCAACATTCCTTCATAATTATTTACAATATAATTTTTTAATTGAACATGTTCATTCTCAGTTTTACTCATATTTTACTTTGAATAAAAAGAAAAGTTTTGTCTTGGTACTGCTCTTAAAATAATTTGACCTGGGGCCAATGACCTCATCTGTTGAAGTATCCTTCAAACTTAATAATCAATCAATCAACCCAATATTGTCCATATCGATGGACAACGTCTTGGGTTTGCTCACCCCCTCAATGGATCATGCAACGTGCAAGCTGGTTGACATTTCAAGGTAATGTTGGTCCTTGAGATGATGACAGAATGGCTCTACATTGCAATTGCGTTATACTATTTGCCGCTTCTATCACAATTTCGAAATCAACTAGGAAACCACAATAACCTTTCGTCCCATCGTGGAATGTGAACTGCTTTAGAGCAGTCAGTGCTCATTAAAAAGCTATGGCACAACTGTAGCATTATGACCACTCAGAAGTTGATGGGGCATATGCAGCTAAGTAAGGTAGAGCGCATGGTCGTGTAAGACGTCTCATTTGAGGCAGTATGCCACTACTTACACCTCTTCATCACAATATATATATATTTAATTCATTAGAATGCCGGCTTTCCATTACCCTCCTAATACGAATCTAGTTGAGTTGTTTTGACTTCAGCTTTCTGTTACTAAGTTGAAATATTGGAATAAATTCTTCTACTTACTATCACATTTAACTCAAAAACAATAATTAAGTGAGTATAAATAGGAAGTATTATGCCACCCAACTTTGAATATTATATCAATATATTTTCAATGACCATACATACATAGTGTATGGTATTCATATGATATTAGCATCATAGTGTCTAATGAAATATGGTAAAGTATCATAAATACTAGCTGAAGCAGTTATATGCTTGTGCGCAGACTCAGTTAGCTAAGCTTACATTATAATATATTTGGTGGATTAAATCTGTTTTCCTAGCATATCATTCACAAATTCATGATACAAAACTGGAAAATTCTAGGAAAATGGAGTTATAAGGGAAAATAAGAAAAATTTACCGGAAAATCAACAATTAGAAGTGTATTTTCATATTGATAAATCTAACGAGGTATTTTCCTCAATAACTTATTTACTTTTTCTCTTTTACTGTAC
>BOPP01000016.1:835506-861763 GCA_017312745.1 Gryllus bimaculatus | reverse complement strand
AGCTAGTTCTAAGGTTTGTTCTTGTGTATAGAAAAAAAAAATTTCTATAACCAATAGCTTACGCTTTGGAACTCTAGTAGGAATTACTTAGCAACACAATCATTACTTAGTAGTAAAAATGAAAAACATTTATTGCCAGAGGCCCAAATATGACTGCGCAATGAACGCTAGGCGACAATGGCAAGTGATATGTACAACCAAAGTTACTTGTGTAGTCATTATGACCATAGATGATTTTAGACCATCCCAACTTATTACTGCAATTTGCAACATCCTTTATTGTCACCAATATCAAAATATTTATCGAAAATTTTTCCACCTCTATTGAAGTCAAAGTGAAGAGTGCTGGATCAGAAAAGATCCCCTATAGGTTTGAGCAGCTTGCCACAGTTTATCTGCATCGACCACTAGATATTTAATATTTACATTAGAATGCCCGGCTTTCCATTACCCCCTACAACATCTAGTTGAGTTGTTTTGACTTCGAGCTTTCTTAAGTTGAAATTTGGAATAATATTCTTCTACATTACTATTACATTTTAAAAAAACAATTAATTAAGTGATATAATAGGAAGTATTATGCCACCCAACTTTGAATATTAATATTCAATATATTTTCATGTTACCATAGCATACATAGTGTATGGTATTCATATGATGATTAGATCATAGTTCTACATTGAAATTGGTAAATATCATAAATACTATGGCTGAAAGCAAGTTATATGCTTGGCGCAGACTCAGTTAGCTAAACTTACATTAATAATATATTCTGGTGGAGTTTACATCTGTTTTCCTAGCATATCATTCACAAATTCATGATAACAAAACTGGAAAAATTACTAGGAAAATGAGAGTTATTAAGGAGAAAATAGAAAAATTTACCGGAAAACTCAACAATTAGAAGAGTTATATTTCTCCTCTTGATAAAGCTGAGGATATTTTCTCAATGACTTTTATCCTTTTTTTTCATTTTCTGGACTTATTATATTTTTAAAGGTCCCTCCAAATTGTTGTAGGCTTTCAACACACCATATAATGTTGCCTATGACACAACATATATTTGAAATTTATTAGTATTGGTCGCTTCTGTCCTGCAATATGGAAGTTTAAGAAACACATTAAAAGAATCCGCTAGTAAATGGGTTAAAAGTTTTGTTGAAAAGTAATTTTAATTAACTAACAATATTGTTGTAATAATAATATAAATAATGGGGAAAAATTGTTATAAACATTTACTACATAATAATATTTCATTATGTTACCAAAGAATTATATTCCTTGCAATACTTTCCCGACTAACCTCGCAGTAAAATTATTAACATAATATTAAATTATTTTGACATATTTTTCTTTTTCACATGTTTCTTTCACACTTGATAGGAAACTTGTCACGTTGTCCTCTCATTGTCTTTCACAAAATCTTCATAATATTTCCAATGTATGTAAAATTGGCACAGCATTCAGTGAACATCTCACAAAAAGTGACAATTTTTGTACTTGCTTTTGACTGTTTTCATGCACGAAGTGTACACCGCATACATTGAGTGTTGAAAGGTAAATGTTTTTTTACCAGCATGTCAACTTCTATTCCTATGACGCATATATTAATACAGTTTGTAAACGTATTGCTTCATACTAAAGCAGAACAATTTTTCAGATGGACAGCAGGGAAATGTTCTGTAGATTTCTTTCCAACCCCCTCTTATTATTATTGAAATCGGTGGAAAACACGACAGTAATCTAAATTAAACTAGAAATATCTCACCATTACCATTACCCATATTGTGAGTCCAAAATACTCTCCTCAACACAAAAATGTCTTTATACTCAATCGTTCTCTTTTTTGCAATAATTAAGAATTTTTTCTTTCTTTTAACGCTTGGTGGTATAACAATTGCTATTCCGTCCATTTGATGTTATATTGTTACCATCACCAAAACAACTTCATGAATTTTGCATGCATTTGGAACACAAGTAGTTACTAGAAGATGTCCTGGGTGTTGAGGTAAATTTTAATGAAATTATATTTTACACATGTCAATTTTTAAACACACTGCAAATTGAAGTTAACAATAGATGGAAACAGCCATAAAATTTACATATTCTATTTAAAAAATGAAGAAGTTCACAAGGACATAAAGATCGCAATGATTCAAAATTGATGCATCTGGGCTTTGTATAACCAATCCTTGGGATTTTCC
Source organism: Gryllus bimaculatus (assembly GCA_017312745.1). Lineage (NCBI taxonomy): Eukaryota > Metazoa > Arthropoda > Insecta > Orthoptera > Gryllidae > Gryllus > Gryllus bimaculatus. Next base: position 859,559 of record BOPP01000016.1, on the reverse strand, counting down.
ATAGCTTGGAAATATAGTAAATTTGAAATAAGTTGATATTCAAACGTCCGTCCCTGTTTTCATTCTCAGTCTGTCCCAAAACCTTTCGAGAAATTTGTTATCTGTTATGTTTGGTTTGGGCTATGCCAAGATATATTCCAGGCTTACTGATTAACAACGTGCCTACTGCTTACAGGGAACTCTGCTTTCTACGCAGTAGTGCTCTACCAAACAAATTGACTCTATTATGATGAGAGTTATGGCAATGACCTTTTCCCCAGATACTAGTGTCGTGAACTATCAATATTTTTTTAATGGTGATCCATTTGAATACAGATCTCTAAGATCAAAGATCTCATTACTGTTTTTCCTTCCTCTAAACTCAAATTTCAATATACATATTACTGTTACAGTAATGAAGCTCGCCGATTCCCTGGGGTATGATTTTTGGCACAACACAATCCTTCGATCCTTGATAGCTTATGACTTCTTTTAAAACTCTGATTGGTCCGAATTTTAAGAATATTCCTCTGTCATTTGGTCCCTTACGCTTAAATTATGTGTCAATCAATCTGGAAAAAGTACAATGTACATTTCTACACACCCATCTTCAGAAAATAGACCTAATCCATAGATTTGATCATTACCTTTCCAAATTCTACAATTTATTTTAAATTGGATACTCTTCAAAAGAGGAGAAAATTCCAAGAAGAGAAATAAGTTCTATCCATAAAAACTCATGTCTCATTGATTTGCCCTGACCTTTTCTTGTCTCTCTTCACAATCCTCAGATGAGAACGAGAACCCTTACCTTTTCTGGGTGGATGCATCTTCAATAAACTTCACAGCTATATCGATATCTTTAATAGACTCGCATAGAACCACCTATATATTATGCTATAGGATTGGATTTTTTCAGTCATGACTTTAGAAAAAAGTCTGTGCCTTAACTTTGTTTACTCGCATCCAAGTAGTATTGACATCCTTTTATCTATGATATCAATCTACAAGTGTATTTTACTACTTTATAAGTAATTCTCTGATACTCGCTGCTGAGGCAGTTATTTGTTTTGCTGTGTGTTTACTATTCTTTGTGTTTTATTTAAAAGCTTCCTGCCTTGATAACCTGTGTGATGTGTTTACATTACAGTAATTATTTGCATTTTCTAAGATATGACCTGTTAATATATAAATAGATAAATAAAAGTTTTATGTTGTATTGATTTTTCATTGGAAGTTTACTATGGCCTTCATTCCATGAAAATATAACAAAACACTCTTTAAAATGCCTGTTTTTGTGATGTATTTCGGTCCCTGGCACAACTTACAAAATCAAAGGGATTAAAGTATGATTCTTCAAACAAAGCAGGACTGGACAAGGATATGTAATATTGTTCTGTGCGAACTTAGGCAGCTGAGCATCTGTGAAAAAAAGAAATTAACAGTAATAACAGTATTCTATGAACCATAACACAAATTTTGAATAAAATAATGAAATTTTATTCAACGTTACATATTTTAAATATTTAAAATTATTTCCCTGTTATGTATAAATTTTATTTCACATTGTCCGGTTTCTTTTTATCATTTTTATTAGCTGCTTGTGTTTTTAATGGAAAATCTAATTGCTGCTTTAATTTATAAAACTGTAAAAGTTCCTTAAAACCCAGTGTGTTGGTTGCATTTACAAGTGTCCGGGAGTAAACGTTAAATCTCCGAAAATAAATCTTTAAACAATTTCAAGCATATTATTTCAAAAGAAATGAATATTTTATTTCAGAAAAGATAAATTAACTGAGAAGTAAACAAGTAGTCGAATTGTGTAATAGTGGAGCTTTTTTATTTCTTATGCTTAATTTTTTCTTTTGAACAAATATGTTCATTTTCGAGTATTCCTCCCCGACATTCGGACTTGTGGTATTTCTTTTGCAAATGTATTTCAGTTTACAATATATGGTTAGATTTTTGGTAAAGAGGGTGATAGCTCTACAGAAGAAAGCTGGGAATTACCTGGGTAGGCCCCTTAGCGCGCAAGGGAAAGGAGGAAAACCCCTTTGTACAAGGCGAACCCACGCCGGACGCACCCCTGTGACGTATGGGGAAATACGTCTCCCGCAACACCCCAAAACCGGGCAACGAAATTACCCGCAGCCTAAGTTCTTAGACATTTGCGTAGTAACGGAGGCTAACTCCCTATGGGGGAAAGTTGGCGGGGGGCTTTAGCTTTGCTGCTGGCGCCTTGATAGCCCTAGTCATGCCGCGGGTGGCCGCGACGATCCAAATGCCTATGCGGGGAGGAATCACGTGACTCAAGCGAGCCTGCCTAAAAATGAATCGATTCACTTGTTTCGGAAGGGGCAGGGGATCATTGTGTTGTGAGGTAGCGCTGAGATCACCTTGTTTTTGAGGCAGTAGCGAAGCCACTTATTCAGTGCTGGTCGCCCCGAATGCCACCCCCCCCCGCACACATCGCAGCATAGTGAATCTGATGACATCGAATTGCTGTTATGTGTCTCTTAATTCCACTGATTATTTCATTCTCTGCGCTCCATTCAGAAATTCTCTTTGTAGGCATGGTAAAAATATAATGAGCAAATTTTGTCATTATTGAATTTTTAAAAAGTTGTGCACAAAGTGCCCAAAAAATTTTCCATTTTTTTACTCTGAAAAGACTGAATGAAGCTTATTGATGTGTGTGTGAGTGTCAGTTGGTGTTGTTGTTGTTGTCTGTTTTTTAATGTGTGTTGTGCGTCCTCCCTCTCGCGAACATATTATTTCAAAAACTTTTTTGCAGTTTACCTGGTCTTCCCAGGGCATTTGAAAGCCTCGATCTTACATGAACAAGTATATTGACGAGAAGGTGAGCATATAAGTGTTTTTTGAGTATGTATTCACAAAAAATGTCTAATCACTTTCTTAAGTATCTAATAATTTTTTTTTTATTATTCTGCAAGTTTCCAGAGGAGCTATATTCCAAATATAAGTAGCCAAGAAGGAAAAATTTTCTGGCCCCTGACACCCATGAAAACATTACCTGTTTAGCTGTAGCTTGGACTACAAAAAGAATGAACATGAATTGCTGTGCTTCAATTTACTTGTTAAGTAAGACTCTTCTTAAATAATTAATCCATCAGCAATCCATCATGTCCAAAATTTCATTATGAAGCTTCTTACTTCTTCATATTTCTCACACAAAAGTACTAACTACTGACTTGTCATTTGAAAACTCCCCTCTTCAATACATTCTACTCCTTTTCCTCAGCTTTAATTCTCATTTTCACAACCCTATCACTTGTGGCCTTTTCACCTTTCATATTAATATTCATTATTAAACTGACTACAATTTCTGCTTCACTACATTTCCAGCATTAGCTCCAGGCCTCTCTTAGATTATCGATCACATAAACTCCCTTCTCACACATACATTGTCGGCATATCCATCATACCATTATTTTATTCGCACTCCATTCATTTTCCTGAACGGTTACGTGATAAACCTTTCAGTGTATTTTAGATTAAATAGCAATTTAATTACCATGTAAGTATTGGGCAGATAATTGTTCATGTGCTAAAGCTATGGCATTGCGACCAGCGGTTAAAGGAAATTACATTGCGTTTTAGAGCAGAAACGGACAAATCAACATTTTGGGCAGCTTTCTGTTCTAAATAAAGATTGTTGAAGGGTCTTCTCTTGACAACATTGCCAGAGCTAACATGTAGATGATTTCTGCATTAAAAATCATACGTGCTATCATCAATGTAACAATATCCTGCCACAAAAAATAAAATACCCATTCAATTGACTGCACCATTGTTGTTGAACATCATTACGTTTATTGGGGGTGGATTAAAGGAACAAAATTTCTGCCCTTTTGAGAATTGAACTTTAGAATTGTTCTTTCTTATTTTTTTTTTTTCTTTTCTTTCTTTCCTTTCTTTCTTTCTCTTCTCTTCTATTTCTTACTTTTCTTTTCTTTCTTTTCTTATCCAAATGCAATTAGGAGGGCCTAGGTAGTTTCATTTCCTTACCCAAGACAGTTTTTTGTTATTTATATCTGTTAATGTTACCTTTATGTACAACAGTTTTATTTCTAGCTGAATATGTATCAAAAAATTTTGCTCTGATTAGGAATAAATACAATAAATTATTTTTTCTGCCGAAAAAATAATTTTTTAATGGTCCTGGGATTCCAAATTGTACAACTTTTTGACTTCTTACCACATCGTTGATAGTTGACTCTTTCTACCTTATTTTCTGTTCATTGAATTGATGCAGAAAGTCTTTAAATTTGCTACATTGAATTATTAGTGGAAGTGTGGAATTTACCGTTTCCGTGCTTATTATGCAAAAGCTTGTATTTTTTGCATATTTTGTTTGAAATAAAATTGAAGCAATTATGGATATCTCAGTCGTACATACGATAACATTAATATTCAAAAAAGTTGTGCCTGTTGAAGCACCACACAGTTTCTGGTGGGAACTCAACAACATAGGCATTTGTTGCTTGATATTCACAATATACCTTTATCCAAACCACTGATCAACTAGTGGTGCCTCAAATGACACAGACTTTCTGGTATTAGTTTTCTATTTTCTTCCAGTCTCTTCTATCCTGACTTGACCAGATGCCATCTATTGCAGCCAAAGTACTTTATTTTTTAATTATTTTCAGTTTCTTTGTTTTCTAATAGAAACCAAAAATTATTACTTTAAGAATATTAAGAAGAGTAAAGCCGTTTTTAAGAAAATGGGTTTAAACCGTTACTGGTTATTCGAAATATAGAACCATCTTTTCACAGAAAACTGTTGTAGTTCTTCGCAAAAACTCATATTAAGTCAAGCGCTTTCAAAACTCAAATGCAATTAAGTAAATGGGTGAGTTTGTGTGGGTGAAAGCATTAAAAGGTTACTATTTTGTATCTTTATGTGGATAAGCTAAATAAATTTTCTCCTTAATTTGAAAATATCTTTTGTGCTTAACAAAATGTATTCTCAAAATCCATGAGAGTACTTACTTTCTTTTTTCCTTGTTTATCTCTTGTGTTCTTCAAATTTTATGTTTCAAATATAATTTGCAAATCATTATAAAAAATAAACATAAATTCACTTCACACTTACGAATTCCACAACAAATTTATGCCGGGCGATATTCATTCTTTCTTCGTGTGTCAAAAAAATCGGTGTGCCTTCCGCTATTGGAAAAAATTTGTCGTGGACTAAAATAACCACTGGTTGTGGGGTTTAAACAATGCCACATACATTAGAGCTATTACGGTGGCATTATTTAATTTCTGACATCTCACAAAGTTCACAGCAAAAAACATGGTTGGACATTTTTTATCGAAACTAATTACCTGTTCCCCATCGGGAGAACTGAGTCGCAGTCCAATGAACACCTCATAAGTCTCTAATTGGTGCATATAAAGTGGTCTTTCCTGAGTGATGGAAATCTCTTATCATCACTCTGGAGTTACTCAAATACTCAGTTAGGGCATGAGCGCCAATGGCCAAAGCATATTGAATAAGTCCATGAACCTCAATCAGTAGATAAATAAATACCAGTAAAAAACCCTCATTAAGCAAATTCAAAGGACCAAAAAATCAAAGTTCATATTTGTAAAAAGTGTGTTATCTGCATTTTTATTAATGACTATACTCAGATCCCTTGCCGGATCAGTTTTGTTTGTGTTTACTCTGAAAATCATGATAAACGAGTTCGTGCTATGAGGACTTACCAGTATAAATCTTTCTACATGGAGTTCTAGCTATTCTAAGCCAAATGAATTATTGTGAAGTAATGTACATAGTAAGTGCAATATTGAAGAATGATGAATTTATATTTAAAATGTTGAACACCAATGTTCCTTTTCCAACTTGAAATGACTCTCTCTGTGTGGCATGTTGCAGAATAATTTCTAGCATTATTTCTCATGTGTTTTACTTAAATATACGCCTTTTGTTTTATAGGAAAGAGCATTCCGGTGAATCAGGATGGAGTGATGCTGACTTAAAATTCAACAATTAAACAATCTATGTTTAAATGAAATGTTAAACTAAATATGTAAATTAATATTATACATTTTACCAAATATCAAAATGTAGTTACGATTTTATTAGATGTTATTTATTTTGTCATTTCAATTGTAGCCAACATTTATATGATACCATGATTTTTCTAAATACAAAAAAAAACAGGATTTGCACAGAAAACAAAACCCCAAAAATCGACCAGGAGAAAGGCTTGACTTTTCAACATCCTTATTTTTATTAAAGTTTGCATACCTAAACAAAAACAGTCGAGTCAAATAATTGACTTTATGATGTTCAAGATTTCCTTAATCTCATGTTTCTTTAATGACGTTTGTTGTGATATCAATCAAATTGTCGCAGAAATTAGACATTTTCAGACCCTCGTCCTTATGATTTAATTCCAGCTAAGGGCTTGGATTAAAATCTTAAGAACGAGGGTGAAAATGTCTAATTTCTGCATATCCGTTCTGCCTTCTTTTCGATATATAAACCCTGTACGATTGTTAGAATTGATAATGTGGTTTGTTTGTATTTTTTTGTCTTAGGAAATTCGAAAAAATTTAGATTTCTGTGATGAAGGTGCTCATTTAAATCACGATATCTTCTGTTCTATCAAATGTACACAAGATTATTTAAACTCCTCCCCTTAGTGATGTCATCTGTAGCCTGATTGCATGGAAACCACAAAGCTGATCTGTAATACTAAATAAATCATACATATACTACAAAAATATTTCTCATTGGAAACCTGATAGTTATTCCAGTAAAGGCCATATGAATAAAATTTACTTTTATATGTTAAGTGTTATGTTAGTGCTACAGCTCATAGTTTACACACTACACTTGTGTAGTCGAATTGTCGTTTGCTTGATCTTTGATTCCTTAAAACTTGGTATTACAGTGAAAACGTTTGTCTGTGTGACATTGTGTTGTCAGTCTGTCAAATCAGTCTCTGTGAGTCTGGACATGTTCCAGTCAAGTTGGTCACTGGCAGCCATCAATCAATCAATTCAGTCTGTCAGGACAGGAGCAGTCTGACTGACAATCTATCTGTCTTGTCTGAGTGAGTAGTTACTAAGAGCGACGATTTTAATTCAGAAAAATAAAATTAGCATAAACTTCAATTAAAAAAGATGTACTTTCATGTGAAAGTAATATATAATTTTTATAAACATTAAATTATAAATATTATAAATTTTTAAAATGCAAATTTTATTTAAAGTCGACCACTTAAAATATTGTTAAACATACTCGTGATATTATATACTAAATTTCTGTATAGATCTGTCAAATTTCAGTTGACACAAAATCAACATGTTAACAAGAATATCTCTTCAACGGTGACATGTTTTGAGCTGTCCGCTGGACTCACACTGGCAAGAAGAGTACCGCCAAAAACATTTTAACCATAGCAGCTGAGGAAAACCTTGAACATAGTATGATTCTCGACGTACTTAAAGAAAATCCACACGTTACACTGTCATTTTTAACAAATGGTTGCAGTGTTACCCAGCGATCTGCCGCTTTCCCCACAGAGGGCGACTTTTTATTCGAATAGCTTCTAGACGTTTCTTATCCATCGATGAAAAATATCATTCCACGTCTATCTCATTGGCACCCCCTTTCTCCCAACCATCGCGCCAGTGTAAAGCGCCATCACCCAGTTCCTACTTTCAAAATCGTCGGGCCAAGCGAAGCTCGTAAGTGCATCAGCCCTTTGATGGGTTAAAAGGAAATAGTCCGAATGATTGGGCGTTAAAAGAATACCCGAGCACCCGGCCCAAAGGCCCATGCAAATTACCCTCCACCCTTCACCAGTTCTCCCAATCCCCTTCCTGTACGCAGGGGAGACGGTGTTTGCCAACATAGTACGAATCACCTCGCGTAATCCTCTCATTACGAGTCCATATAAACGGACAAATGATTGCGATTCACCAATATTTCGTCCTCGCCCTCGCTGCTTTTCTCTCCCGGCGGCGGCGGTTGCGGGTCATACCTAGTGTGGTCTCCACCGAGGAGTAGTCAGCGGGGAATTGCGAAGCTCCCCCCCAGTGCCCAGATCCTGGTGGTCTCACATCTACATAAATAAAGCAAATCAGGGCTAGTTACACGATTTATAACCCAATACCGTCGACTATTTTTAATTGTCTCTGGTTGGTTCATATCCCGCCCCGAATAGCAGAATAACTTATTGATCATCGAAAAATTCACGAAAAAAAGAACGAAGAGCAAAACTAAATAAATTCAATGTTCAAATTGCAACCTCAACACACTGCAAGAGTTTTTACTCTACATCCGTTTAATAACTCCTAACCACAGCGTTCTATGCTTTTAAATACTATATTTGATGCCCAAAAACCATCAAAGAAACGTTAACACACCGTAATCTATAGGATCTAGATATTCTTTGGGACACTTCCATTAAACTTTTGCGACTCGACACTTAATCTAACTACCAATGGTCATCTAGATTTCAACCCATTGATTATTGTGGTCATCTTTGTGACGTCACGCTTAGAATGCTTAGATTCTCTATCTTATGCTATTTACGCTTTCCGGAGATGACAGCGTGGTTTGTGCAGACTGGCGAGGTTATTTGCCGTAATTATTAATTCAAGATTCCGCTCTCGCAGCTTTCAGCAACAAATAACGTACTGTTTAGAGTTGCTTGATGCCCATGAAGGACGTTTCTTATGTACGTGCAAAACATATCGTTTAAACGTTTTGTCAGAGGTCTACAAGTTCTGCTGCAAACCTAATGTGCAGGATTGGTGTACAGCTGAAGACATTGTGTTCTTCTGGGAACTTCTCTGTTTTGAAATTTGCTTCGTAATGATATACCTTTTGGTTATCCCTTTCAGCTTTTAGCGGCCCATTGCCGCGTGCCCTTTAGATTTTGGAGTCAGAGAATGTCTTATTTTAGTTGGAAGAAGAGAAGCACTCATTTTTGTCCTTGATAGTTCGTTCAACGTACTGCAGCCACTACGCTGAAAGAGAAAACAACTGACTCGTCAAATAGTGGTCACCTTTTGAAATTTACCGACGGTCAGTTTTGTCTTTTTACGAAAATATAATTTTAATAATTTTTATTAATTATTTTCAATGGATTATAATTTACTACTGATTTGTTCATTAGTATTTTTACATAATTTTATGAAAGACTTATTTGGCTTAAATAACCAATATATTTATTTGCCTTGGAAAATAATCCATTTAATGGATTCGAAGAGCGCTTACCAAAGCATTTCAATAAACGTTAGCTATATTTTTATATAAAAATACAGAAATCCGAATAAAAATAATTTCCACATCTATCACAACCATTAAAAAAGTAAACAAGGATTGCAGCCCTTTTCCCAATATTTAACACTATTATTAATGACTTATTTCTTAGAGTAATGGATACTAAAAATAAAACCAAGGGATCAGATTGGAGCGGAAAATAATTATATCAATACTCTTCTATTTGCCTGCTGACAAGTTATTATGTTATGAAAGGAAAATGGATCTCTATAGCACTCCCTTAATTAAATTCTAATGTGTAAAGAATATATAACATAAAATATTGAAACAAAAAAACGAAGGTGATGGCTTTTAAAAGAGTTTATCCAAACAGAAACAAAGATCGCCTGTAAACACAAACAAAGGGAAGGGAATAAATTTTATTTATTTCAACTATCTGGGACTGTGATATAAGTTACGACCGGAGCCAGATGATCTAAAGAATTAAATTTACTCATGTTCCGTATATATGTGAGTGTGTGTGTACAATTATATTATTATATATATATATATATATATAATATATATATATATAATATATAGTGTAACACCTCCCGGCGCAGGGAACACGCCGCAGGTTAGCGGCCCGGTTGTAAGCTTCAGTCAGTCCTATTCCCTTATACTCCGTGTAAAAACTAGCCAATTGTAACAATTTCCTTTAATTAAGATTCAGTTATGGAAGGCATTTGTTTAAGTTTAAAGGCATGCGTGGGGGCCAATTCAAAATAAGCAATTTGATCACTGGTAACAAGACCAAAGTTTATTCCTGGACAAACATGTACCAGGGAAGTTTCATTAATAAAAATAAAGAAAGAAAAATAAAAGAGATTAAAAATTGAAGGAAGGTTTACAACATTGAGAAGAGTACAACATTATATTTATAGCTAGGATTTACCAGCGTTGTCCCCTTTAGGACTTTCTGTGTTTCCTTTGGCTGCGACACCGCTTTGACAATACTGCAAAAGGTTTATTTGCCCCAGTTACAATGCCTGAGGAGCCCTTCGTGGCTGATGTTCTGTATAGGCCCGGGTGGCGCAGGTAAGGCGGACCTTTAGCAGGAATTCTTCGGCGCACGCCCCCACCAAACCAACGGCTGCGGCGGTCAGTGGCGTCTGAAGGGCGTCTGGCGGCCGTCACGTGACGTCAGCATATGGGTTGTCTGAAGGCTGCTTCGGCAAATTTGTAGATAACTGCGAATCTCGCCCCCGATCGCAGGTGCGGAGCACACAACGTCCCCTCTTCGTAGCGATTCCTCTCGAATAAAAAATTCAGTAATGCGATATCCAGCAGCGAATACAGCAGTGACCAAAGGATCTCGACAATTTATCTTTGAAGTTGCTTTTGCATCTTCCTCTAAAATCTCTCACGAATTCGGTGTATCACCCCCAGTGATTTCAACTAAACTGATATTTTAAGTTCCTTCAGCAGCCGTCTGTGCTCGCCTCTCCCGAGCTTGGCTCCCACCTCAGAGAAGTCTCTCTACTAAACTGTAAGTTTTAAACAAAGTGCCTTTGATTGCGCACTCGCCTCTCCCCGCACTGGCTCCCGCCCAGAGAAGTCTCTTAACTCTCAACTGTTAATTTTTGTTTCTCATAAACGCACGAAAGTTAACTATTATCCCACCCTTTCTCCTCATATGTTCTTGCTCCCTACAACGGTTCGTCGCGTCGCTATATGGCTAAGGCGATGCGTTGTACACTAAATTGGCCAATTGGCTCCGCGGAGGAGTATAGAATTTTCCATTTCTCGGGTTTCGAAAGCAGGCCACGTCTCTGGAGGGGCTTCGCCAGGCTACTGAATTATTGCTTCGGCGTTTCCCGATCACGATGACAGGCGTTGCGGAAGTAATTCCAGATGTTGGTGTCCCTTCAAGATTTCCCTTCCTTCGGCTGTTGGTGGGGTGTCATAAAACATTCGAATGGTGTCAAGGGATCGTGGCTGTTGCAAGAAGGGGGCTGCGCGCGTGACGCCGTATGTTTTCTTCAGAAAAAATTTTCTTAAGGTCTGCTTTACACTCAAATTTAATTTTATACTTATAATTCTGTACGTACAATATATATGTGTGTGTGTGCTGTGTTTGTGCAGCATAAAACAAAAAAGCAAATAATACTAAGAAAAGTCACAATGTTAATTTTCTTTAAAACAAAGCAACACCACATGGTCCTAGTATGGGAGATGAAAAATTGGATTCTCTCTCAAACGGAAAAATTGATATTCTAGCTACAGAGAGAATTTTTTAAGGAGAGCAAACGGTTGTGTTGGTTTGATAAAACGAAGGCGCCACCTTGCTGAGAGCGCCAGAAAGCTTCCCGCGACGGCCTGCTCTACAGGCCGCTCGACAGGTGAGCTTAGACTAACTGCAGATTTCCCCCTCCACCACCCCACCATCAGCCCAGCTAACAGGTGACCGTCACGGCTGGTGTTTTCTATTGGCAGCCCAAAAACTAACATCGACGTTCACTCTTTGCCAAGCACGTGTGTCATGCGACCCACAAGTAGTTGCTTGTCAGGTATTAATTGAGTTTTGCAAGCACGCGCGATCGTGCGACTATTTTTTCAGATGCTTTATCAAGCTGGAGGTGGGAATTCAAATCGAAACATTTAAGTTATCCTGCGAACGCCCTTTTGAATGTAGTAAACTAAAGGACCATGCCATAAAATCAAATAATTTGTTCTTTCTTTCCAATGTGTAAAAGACTACTACTATCAGTATTTACACTTGAAAACGTTAAGTATTTAATAATATCAGAAACTATGAACAGTGCGTGTTAGGAGTGTTTTGACATTAGACTCGGCGATTTCATAAGAGTATTTCTACCACGAGCTGTGATTGCAGTATAATAGTAATAATAATTAATAATAATAATAATAATAATAATATAATAAAATATATTTTGCAATAATAGTCCAGAATAATTTTAATTTGCAAATTAATAGACTGGATTTGGAGATATGAGCATCAGGGGAACTATTGATGTCAAGCAGGTGTAGATATCAAACACAATGCAAAGGAAACATAAAAAATCATTTAGGCATTTATAGTCCCCAAATTCGAGCGTTAATGGACTTGGAAGAACAGGGTTGGAAAGAACATTTAACTAAATTATAGGCAACAACAATAGTCAAGTTAATTATATTTGGGACTCTGAACATAAATATTGAACTAATTGAACTAACATAAATTTACTAAAGAGCACTCAAATATACATGGTGTAGGAATTAGTTAGGGCCAAACGTATTCAACCCATTCCAGCTCTACATAGACCACATCATTACAAACATTGAAGATGTATATTTGCTCTATATTAATATTGATTTTATCTATCTGAATCACCCTGCACAAATCATGAAATAATCAATTGCCCCATTAGCCGTTGAACTGACTACATACGACACTCACCAGCGATACTTAACTACGTGTTGTTAAAATGAACATCTCCTAAAAAGGAATTGGACCTGAAGTACACAATGAGTAGCTACCAAATGAGAAATGAAACTGTATTCCTGATTACCATTAAAATCGTCACTTGAATATTGTCTGTCCATTATTAAGAGGCCCAAATTAACATGAGAGCCCGAAAAAAAAAAAATTAAGCCCTTCCGAATGAAATTCTTGTTCCCCCTAGAAAAAATAAAAACAATGCATATGACCCTTTTCAGAGATACTAAGGACCCGTTTTATTAATGAAAAAGTATAAAAGAACCAAAAATTAGCTTATTTAGTTTTAAAGAGTCCCTCAAATTGTTGTAGGCTTTCACACACACCATATAATGTTGCCTATTTCACATATATATATTTCAAATATATTGTATTGTCATTTCCGTCCTGCAAAATGGAAGTTAAACAAACACATTAAATGGAATCCGCAAGTAAATGGGCAAATGTTTTGTTGAAAAGTAAATTTTAATTAACAACATTGTTGTAATAATAATTATAATAGGAAAATGTTACAAACATGTACTACATAATACTATTTCATATGTTACCAAAAAATGTATGTCCTTGCAGTACTTTTCCCACGCTACCTCGCAGTTAAATTGATTGACTTATGTTAAATTTATTTGAAATATTTCACATATGTTTCTTTCACACTGATGGGAACTTCTCACATGTTAAGAGGTCTGAGTTCTAGAAGATATTCAATGCAATGTTAAAAAGGCAGTAGTTCTTGATGAGGTTTTCATTGTATGTACTTTCTACATTTCTGACATTACTAAGCTGTAAATCTAAAACTGTAATGACTTGTACAAACTACAGTTTTTGAGCACATTTTGTAGAATACTACATACGTTTCATCAACACCTGCGTTGTATCCTTATGCATGGCTGAAGGTTATATTTTCAAGGTATTTCCTCTCGTTGTCTTTCACAGAACTTCCATAATATTTCCAATGTATGTAAAAATCGTGGCACACTGCATTTCAAGGAACATCTCCCAAAAGTGACAATTTTTTACTGCTTTTGACTGGTTTTCATTCCACAAAGTACTACATACATCAAGTTTGGATGGTAAATGCCAGCAAGTCAACTCTATTTCTATGACATAATATTAATACAGTTTGTAAAGGTATTGCTTCACACTAAAGCAGAATAATTTTTCAGATGGAAGCAGAGAATTGTTCTGTAAATTTCTTTCCAAACCCCCTCTTATTTTTATGAAAATCATGAAACAAGACAGTATTTTTAAAAAAAAACTAAGAATATCTGACCATACCATTACCACCTGTAGTTCAAAATGCTCTCATGGACATAAAAAATTTCTTTTATATTCTGTCATTTCTCGTTTTTGGAATAATTGAAAGATTTTTTTTTTCTTTTAACCTTGGTAATATAACAGTGCTATTCCGTCGTTTGATGATATATTTGCTACCATTAGAAAACGTGCAGTGAATGTCCATGCATTCAACACAAGTGCTAGATGGATTAACAAGAAGGAGGAAAGAATGGTCGCATATTTCTTCAGAAGGTGTCCAAAATACCTACTAATAGTAGTTTAAAAAATTTCAGCGTTGAATATTTGAAGCAAGTGCTGGACGGAATGGGAACAATTCACAAGGAATCGATATGACTTTTCCTGGGTGTTGTAGGTAAATTCGATTATTTTAATGAAATATTTTTTTTACACATTTCAATTTTTAACACACTGCAAATAAATTAAAATGATTGAAAGCCATAAAATTACATAATCCTATTTTAAAAATTGAAGAAGTTACAAGGACATAAAGATCGCAATGATTCAAAATGATGCATCTGGGCTTTCTAGTGTTAACCAATCCTTGGGATTTTCCCCATAGCTTGGAAATATAGTAAATTTGAAATAAGTGATATTTCAAGCGTCCGTCCCTGTTTTCATTCTCAGTGCTGTCCCAAAACTTTTCGAGAAACTTGTGGTTAATGTTGGTTTTGGGCTATGCCAAGATTTATTCCAGGCTTACTGATTTTAACGATGCCTACTGCTTACAGGAGAATCTCTGCTTTCTCGCAGTAGTGATCTACAAACAAAATTAAACTCTCTACTGATGAGATGCAACGACCTTTTCCCAGATACCTAGTGTCGTGAACTATCAATATTTTTTTAATGGTGAATCCTTGAACACAGTCTCTAAGATCAAGGATCTCATACTGTTTCCTTCCTCTAAACTCAAATTTTAATATACATATTATGGTTACAATAAATGAAGCTCCGCATTCCCCGTGTGTTATTTTGTACAACACCAAATTCTTCCGATCCATTGATAGCTTATGACTTCTTTTTAAAACTCTGATTTGTCCAATTTTAGAATGTGCCTCTGTCATTTGGTCACCTTACACTAAATTATGTGTCAATCAATTGGAAAAAGTGCAATGTACATTTCTACACTACCCATCTTTCAGAAATAGAACACTAATCCATAGATTTGATCATTACCTTTCCAAATTCCACAATTTATTTAAATTGGATACTCTTCAAAAGAGGAGAAAATTCCAAGAAATTAAGTTCTATCCATAAAATACTACATGGTCTCATTGATTGCCCTGACCTTTCTCTTGTCTCTCTTCACATCCCTCAGATGAGAACAAGAAACCCTACCTGTTTCTGGGTGGATGCATCTTCAACAAACTACAGCTATTATGATATCTTTAATAGACTGCCTAGAACCACCTATTATTATGCTGATAGGATTGATTTTTTCAGTCATGACTTTAGAAAAAAGTCTAGTTGCCTTACACTTTGTTGACTCTCATCCAAAGTGTATTGACCATCTTTTATTCTATGATATCAATTCTACAAGTGTATTTACTACTTTTATAAGTAATTCTCTGATACTCGTTGTGAGACAGTTATTTGTTTTGCTGTGTGTTTATATTCTTTATGTGTTTTTATTAAAAGCTTCCTGGCCATGTAACCTGTGTGATGTGTTTACATTACAGTAATTATTTGCATTTCTAAGATATGACCTGTTAATATATAAATAGTTAAATAAAAGTTATGTGTATTATTTTTCATTGGAAGTTACTATGGCCTTCATTCAATGAAAATGTAACAAAACACTCTCTTAAAATGCTGTTTAGGTATTGTCGGTTCCCTGGCACAACTTAAAAATCAAGGGGATTAAAGTATGATTCTTCAAAACAAAGCAGACTGACAAGTATAAGTAATATTGTTCTGTACGACTTTGAGCATGCTGAGCATATGTGAAAAAAGAAATTAACAGTAATAACAGTTTTCTATGATACATTCACAAATTTTGAATAGAATAATGAAATTTTATTCAACCGTTACATATTTAAATATTTTAAAATTATTTCCCTGTTATATATAAATTTTATTGACATATCATGTTTCTTTGTTATCATTATTATTAGCTGCTTGTGGGTTTTAATGGAAAATATAATTCTGCTTTAATTTTAAAAGGTAAAAGTTCCTTAAACCAGTGTGTTGGTTGCATTTACAAGTGTCCGGGGAGTAAAACGTTAAAACTCCGAAAATAAATCTTTAAAACAATTTCAAGCATATTTATTTACAAAAGAAATGAATATATTATTCAGAAAGAATAATTAACTGAGAAGTAAACAAGTAGTCGAATTGTGTATAGTGGAGCTTTTTTATTTCTTTGTTAATTTTTTTCTTTCTGAACAAATATATTCATTTCTGGAGTATTCCTCCCCCGACATTTGGTGTGGTATTTCTTTTGCCAAATGTATTTCAGTTTTGCAATATATGGTTAGATTTTTTGGTAAAGAGGGTGATAGCTCTACAGATAGTGAAATCTGATGACATGATTGCTGCTGTGTGTCTTAAATTCCACTGATATTCTCCATTTCTGCACTTCCATTCTTTGAAGAATTCTTTTGTTAGGCATGGTAAATAAATGAGAAATTTTGTCATTATTGATTTTTAAAATTTGCAAAAAGTGCCAAAAAATTTTCCATTTCTTATCTGAAAAGCTGAATTGAAGCTTTTTGATGTGTGTGTGTGAGTGTAGTGGTTTTCGTGTTGTTGTTGTTTTTAATGTGTGTTTGTGTGTCTCTCTCTCTCGAACATAATTATTCAAAAACTTTTTTGCAGTTACCTGGTCTTCCCAGGACATTTGAAAGCCTTCGATCTTACATGAAAAAGGTATATGACGAGAAGGTGAGCAGATAAGTGTTTTTGAAGTATGTATTCACAAAAATATCTAATCACTTTCTTAAGTTTCTAATAATTTTTTTATTTATTCTGCAAGTTTCCAGAGGAGCTTTATTCAAATACAAGTAGAGCCCTGACACCCGCTGAAAAATTACCTTTTAGTGTAGCTTGGACTACAAAAAAGAATGAACATGATTTGCTGTGGTTCAATTACTTGTAAGTAAGACTCTTCTAAATAATATCCATCAGCATCATCATCAAAATTTATTTATTAAGCTTTCTTTACTTCTACATATTTCTCACACAAAAGTTACCAACTACTGTACTTGTCATTTGAAACTCCTCCTCTTCATACATTCTACTCCTTTTCCTCAGCTTTAATTTCTCATTTTCACAACCCTATCACTTGTGCCTCTTCACCTTTCCATATTAATATTCATTATTAAACTTATTACAATTTCTGCTTCACTACATTTCCAATCCAGCATTAGCCTCCAGCTTCGTCTTAGATTATCGTCACCATAACTCCCTTCTCACACATACATTGTCACATATCCTTCATAACCATTATTCTTATTTCACACTCCATTCATTTTCCTGAGGTACTGATAACCTTTCAGTGTAGTTTAGATTACAATAGCAATAATTACCATGTAAGTATTTGGCAGAATAATTGTTCATGTGCTAAAGTATGCATGCGACCAGGGTTTAAAGGAAATTTACATTGGTTTAGAGCAGAAACCGAACAATCAACATTTTGGGGCAGCTTTCTGTTCTAAATAAGATTGTTTAAGGTCTTTCCGACAACATTGCCAGAGTAACATGTAGATGATTTCTGCATTAAAATATACGTCTATCATCATGTAACAATATCCTGCCACAAAAAATAAATATACCATTCAATTGAGACCTGCACCATTGTTTTAAACATCATTTACTTTATTGGGGGTGGATTAAAGGAACAAATTTCTGCCTTTTTGAGAATTGAACTTCTAGAAGAATATTTTTCTTCTTCTTTTTTTTCTTTTCTTTCTCTTTTTTCTTTCTCTTTCTTTCTTTCTCTTCTATTTTTTACTTTTCTTTTCTTTTCTTTCTTTTTCTTTCCAAGATGCAATTAGGAGGCCTGAGGTAGTTCATTTCCTACCCCAAGACATGTTTTTGTTATTTATATCTGTTAATGTTACCTTATGTACAACAGTTTTATTTCTAGCTGAATATGTATCAAAAATTTGCTCCGTAGAATAAATACAATAATTATTTTTTCTGGAAATAATTTTTTAATGGCCTGGGATCCAAAATTTACACTTTTAGTACTTCTTACCACATTTGATAGTTACTCTTTCTACCTTTCTTCTGTACGAATTGATGAGAAAGTCTTCAAATTGCTACATGATTATTAGTGGAAGTGTGGAAATTACCTTTTCCGTGCTTATTATGCAAAAGCTTGTATTTTTGCATAATTTTGTTTGAAATAATTGAAGCATTATGGATATCCTGTTGTACATAACGATAACATAATATTCCGAGAAAGTATGTGCTGTTGAAGCACCACACGTTTCTGGTGGAACTCACAACATAGCATTTGTTGATATTCACAATAATACCTTTATCCAAACACTAATCAACTAGTGGTGCTACAAATGACACAGACTTTCTGGTATTAGTTTTCTATTTTCTTCGGTCTCTTCTATCCTGACTTGACAGATGCCATCTATTGCAGCCCAAAGTACTTTATTTTTTTTTAATTATTTCAGTTTTTTGTTTTTCTAATAGAACCAAATTATTACTTTAAGAATATTAAAGAAAAGTAAAGCCGTTTTTAAGAAAATTGGGTTTAACCATTACTGTTATTTGAAATTAGAACCTCTTTTCACAGAAAACTGTGTAGTTTTCGCAAAACTTCATATTAAGTCAAGCGCTTTCAAACTCAAATGCATTAGTAAATGGGTGAGTTTGTGTGGGTGTAAAGCATTAAAAGGGTACTATTTTGTATCTTTATGTGGATAAGGTAAATAAATTTTCTCATTAATTTGAAAATAATCTTTGTATGCTTAACAAATGTATTCTCAAAATCCATGAGTACTTATATTTCTTTTTTCCTTTTTTATTCTCTTGATGTTCTTCAAATTTTATGTTTCAAATATAATTTGCAAATTCATTATAAAAAATAAACATGAAATACTTCACACTTACGAATTCACAACAAATTCTGCCGGGCGATATTCATCTTTCTTCGTGTGTGAAATATCGGTGTGGCCTTCCGTTTGGAAAAAAATTGTCGTGGACTGAAAATAACCACTGGATAGTGGGGTTTAAACAATGCCACATACATAGAGCTATTTAGGTGGCATTAATTTAATTTCCGACATCTCACAAAGATCACAGCAAAAACATGGTTTTGGACATTTTTTTAAATCGAAACTAATTACCTGTTCTCCATCAGGAGACTGAGTTGCATCCAATGACACCTCATAAGTCTCCATTGGTGCATATAAAGTGGTCTTTCCATGAGTGATGGAATCTCTTATCCACTCACTCTGGAGTTACTCAAATACTCTGTAGGGATGAGCGCCAATGGCCATAGCTATTGAATAGTCCATGAACCTCAATCATTAGAAAAATAATACAGTAAACCCTCATTAACAAATTCGAAGGGACCAAAAAAATCAAAGTTCATATTGTAAAAAGTGGTGTTATCTCATTTTTATTAATGACTATTACTGCAATCCCTTGCCGGGATCAGTTTTGTTTGTGTTACTCTGAAATTCATGATAAGCGAGTTCGTGCTTATGAGGATTTACAGTATAAATCTTTCTACATGAGTCTATGCTTTTTAAGCCAAAATGAATTATTGAATTAATGTACTAGTAAGTGCAATATTGAAGAATGATGAATTATATTTAAAATGATGAACACAATGTTCCTTTTCCACTTGAAATGACTCTCTCTGTGTGCATGTTGCAGAATAATTTCTAGCATTATTTCTCATGTGTTTTACTTAAATATACCCTTTTGTTTATAGGAAAGAGCATTCTGGTGAATTCCAGGAATGGAGTGATCTGACTAAATTGAACAATTGAACAATCCTGTTTAAATGAGAATGTAACTAAATATGTAATAAATATTATACATTTTACCAAATTCAAAATGTAGTTACGATTTTATTAAGATGTTATTTATTTTGTATTTCAATTGTGAGCCAACATTTAATATGATACATGAATTTAGGTGATATGCATCAACTTCATGTCCATTTTCTAAATACAAAAAAACAGGATTTGCACAGAAAACAAAGCCCTAAAAATCAACAGGAGAAAGGCTTGACTTGTCAACATCCATTATTTTTATTAAAGTGCATACCTAAGCAAAACCAGTGATGTCAAATATTGACTTTATGTGTGACAAGATTTCCTTGAATCTCACGTTTCCTTTAATGACGTTTGTTGGTGATATCAATCAAATTGTCGCAGAAATTAGACATTTTCAACCCTCGTCCTTATGATTTTAATCCAAGCTGAGGGCTTGGATTAAAATCTTAAGGACGAGGGTTGAAAATGTCTAATTTCTGCGATATCAGTTCTGCTTCTTTTCGATATATAAACCCTGTACATTGTTAGAATGATAATGTGGTTTGTTTGTATTTTGTTTGTTTTAGAAATTCGAAAAAAATGTAGATTTCTGTGTGCAAGTGCTCATTTAAATCACGATATCTTCTGTTCTATTAAATGTACACAAGATTTATTTAATTGTCCCCTTAGTGATGTCACTGTAGCCCGATTGCATGAATCCACAACAGCTGATCTGTAATACTAAATAAATCATACTATACTACAAAAATATTTCTCATTGGAAACCTGATATGTTATTCCATGTAAAGGCATATGAATTAATAATTTATTTTATGTTAGTGTTAACTGTGTGTTGAATTCTTCTGTAAAGTTTACAATTAATTGCTGGTTTGTAGTGAACTTACGCGCTAATTACATCAAGCTTCATATTACCACACTACGTTGTGTTGTCGATTGTTTGTTTTGTGGATCTTTGATTCCTAAACTATGGTATTTACATCGGAAAACGTCGTTGTCTCATGTGACATTGTGTTGTCAGTCTGTCAAAAGTTCATTGTCATCTGTGGGAGCTCATGGACATGTTCCCAGTCAAGTTGTGTCACGTGGCAGCTCATCAATCAATCAATTCAATCATCAGTCTGTCAGTACACGAGCAGTCTGATCCTGACTAGATCGACAGTCTACTGTCTGTCTGAGTGAGTACGTACTAAGACGCCGACGATTTTGTAATTCGAGAAAAATAGAAACCTTACCTCTTAAACTTAAAGTTAAAAATGCGTACTTCATGTCGAATGTAATATATAATTCTTAGTGTAAACATTAATTTAAATATTATAATTTTAAAATGCTAAATTTGTTAATTTAAAGTCGACCATCTTTAAAAATATTGCTAAAATACTCGATGTACTTTATATACTAATTTTTGTAGTAGATCTGTCAAATTTCAAGTGTGACACAAAAATAACATTTAACACAAAAATATTTTGTCAACGGTGCATAGCTGTCCGCTGGACTTCATCACTGCAAGAAGAGTCACTCCAGACACCAAAAAAACATTTTAAACCATAGCAGGCTGAGGAAAACCCTTGAACATAGTATGCATTCTCGATCACCGTACTTAAAGAAAATCCACACGTTACACTGCCTCATTTGTAAACAAATGGTTTCAGGTCTACCAGCGTCTGCCGACTTTCCGCGCCAGAGGCGACTTATTATTCGAATAGCTTCTAGACGTTCTCTTACTCCTCGATGAAAATATCATTCCACGTCCATCCTCATTTGGCGACACCCCTTTCTGCCCAAACCATCGCCGCCAGTGTAAAGCCGCCATCACCATTCCTACTTTCAAATCGTCGGGCCAGGCGAAGCTTCGAAGTGCATCAGCCTTTTGATGGGTTAAAAGGAAATAGTCCGATGATGGCTAAGATACGGCATCCGGCCCAAAGGCCCAGCAAATTACCCATCCCCCTCACCAGTTCTCCAATCCCCTTCCCCTGAACGCGAGAGCGGAGACGGTGTTCTGCCAACATAGTACGAATCACCTCGCGTAATCCCTCATTACGAGTCCATATAAACGACAAATGATTGCGATTCACCAATATTTCGCTTCCTCGCCCTCGCTCTTTTGCTCTCCCGGCGGCTGGCGGTTGCGGGGCATCATGCACCTCAGTGTTCAGGTCTCACCGAGGAGTGAGTCAGCGCGGGAATTGCGAAGCTCCCCCCCAGTGCCCCAGCATCCCTGGTGGTCTCACATCTACAATAATATAAAGCAAATCAGGGTAGTTACACGATTTATAACCCAATACCGGTCGACTACTTTTTAATGTGTCTCTGCGTTGGTTCATTATCCGCCCCGATAGCAAGAATAACTATGATCATCGAAAAATCACGAAAAGCAACAAAGAGCAAAACGTAAAAATTTCAATGTCAGAATTGCAACCTCGCCAACACACTGCAGAGTTTATTACTCTACATCCGTTTAATAACTCCTAACCACACGCGTTCTATGGCTTGTAAATACTAATTTGATGCCAAAACCATCAAAGAAACGTTATATCACACCGTAATCCCTCCAGGATCTAGAGTATTCTTTGGACATTCCATTAAACTTTGCAGATTCGGCACACTTATCATAACTACCAATGTCATCTAGAAATTTCAACCCATGATCTATGTGGGTCACATTATGTGAACGTCACACTTAGAACATGCTAGACTTCTCTATCTTGGTATGCTAATTACGCTTTCCGGAGATGACAGCGTCGGTTTGTCGCACAGACTGACGGAGGTTACTTCGCGTAATTATTAATTCAACGATTCGCTCTCGCAGCTTAGCAGCAACAAACTAAACCGTACTAGATTTAGAGTTGGCGTTGATGCCATGAAGGACGTTTCTTAATGGTAGTGAAAACATATCGTTTAAGCGTTTATGTCGAGGTCTACAAGTTCTGCTGCACTCTAATGTGCCAGAGATTGGTGTACAGTGAAGACATTGTGTTCTTCTGGGAACTTCTCTGTTTTGAAATTTGGGCTTCGTAATGATATACCTTTGGTTCATCCCTTTCAGCTTTTAGCGCCCACTGCCGCGTGCCCGTTAGATTTTGGAGTCAGAGAATTGCTCTCTATTTCTAGTTGGAAGAAAGAGGACAGCACTCATTCTTTGTCCTTGAGTAGTACTCTGACTCTCCAACGTTACTGCAGGCCACTACCGCTGAAAGAGAAAACAGCGCTGCAATCGTTTCAAATAGTGGTCACCTTTGAACATATTACCGCACAGGTCATTTTTTTGTCCCTTTCTTACGAACAATCGATAATTTTAATTAATTTTTATTAATTATTTTCAATGTGATTCTAATTTACTACTGATTTGCTTTCATAGTCATTTTTGAATAATTTTATAAGAGCTTTATTTGGCAATACATATATTTATTTGCCTTTAATAATATTTCAACTATGTGGGACGTCGCACTCGGTATAAGTTACGACGGAGACAAGTATAAAACCTCAATGCACCACGTTCCAGTATACACATACATTATATACTGCATTATATGATATTATATATATATCCCTAGTACCCTTGACTACTATAGTATATTTACTATATATAAACCCCTAATAGGTACATCTTAGGGTACGCACCTATAATATTCATATATATATAATAAGTATATATAACCGCAACACATATATACTAATATTATGCGGCACGCCTACATATAAAGCCCGCCTATTTACCACGGTCATTTTTGCCAGTCATTTTTTCTGTACTGAAAGTGCCGATGGAAAAAGGATGTTGCGTTTGTTTCAGCGTACCGACAACTGGAGTGCATCACGTATAAGTTCCGATTGTATTCTTACCAACGATCATTTCTGCTCTACGCTATTGCGCAATCCACCACGTGATCGAATCATACATTCGCTCCAACACCGCCGCAACAAAGCCTGGCGAAGGTATACACAGCTTGAGACACATCGCCCGTACGTACAATACAACTTGCATACGCGCGGCAAGACATGATGAGCATGGTCTAAAACGTAATTCGGCAGAGAAAAAAGTAAGAGTAGATTAGGTTCCCGCCTG
>BOPP01000016.1:818434-835481 GCA_017312745.1 Gryllus bimaculatus | reverse complement strand
GAAAGGCTTGACTTGTCAACATCCATTATTTTTATTGAAGTGCATACCTAAGCAAAACCAGAGTGATGCCAAATATTGACTTTATGTGTGACAAGATTTTCTTGAATCTCATATATTCATTAATAATTTTTTTGTTAACCACAACAGCTGATTTGTAATACTGAATAAATCATACTATACTACAAAAATATTTCACATTGGAAACCTGATATGTTATTCCGTGTAAAGGCATATGAATTAATAATTTATTTTATGTTAGTGTTAACTGTGTGTTGAATTCTTCTGTAAAAGTTTACAAATAATGCTGTTTGTAGTGTAACTACAAGGTATATATACACAGCTCATAGTTACACACTACGTTGTGTAGTCGATTCGTCTTTTTGTGGATCCTTGATTCTTAAAACTTGCATTACAGGGAAACGTTTGATTGTGTGACATTCTGTTTGTCGGTCTGTTAATCAGTCTTGTCAGCCTCTGTGATTCTGACAGTGTTCCAGTCAGTTTGTCAGTCAGTTCATCAGACAGACAGTCTGCCAGTGTCAGTCTGTCTGAGTGAAGAACGAAGAGCGATGTTTAATTCAGAAAAATAAAATTACCATTAAACTTAAATTAAAAAGATATATAGCTTCATGTGATGTAATTATTATTTTGTAAACATATGATTTGAAATATATTTTAATTTTTAAAATTAAAATTTTTACTTTAGGTCAACACGTAAAATAATTGTAAAAAATATTCATGTTTATATATACTAATTTTGTATAGATCTGCCAAATTTCACGTGGGACACAAAAATAACATTTTAAACAAAAATATTTTGTTCAACGGTGCATGTAGGCTGTCTGCTGGACTCACTACTCGGGGCGTCAATATCACTACTCAATGTGATGTCCAAATGTAATGCAACCATGAGACTTATGTCATGTTATGAATCGCAGAAATACACATACAGTCTTAAATAGAAGTTGTCTGTCGAAATTCGGCTATTAAGTTTATTTATAAACATGTGATATTGCTAGGGTGTGCCTCAAACAGAGCAGCATTATTTCTTGAATATACCGAGTCAGTTGTGTAAACAGGAATCCACGAATCATGTGCATTAATCAATGAATTTAGTAACCACAGATAGACTTACAATAATATCAATACTATTGTTGTTTATTTTCTTAATATGAAAATCTATAATTGCAGAAGACAATGGTACTTTTTCAAATGTTGAAACTGTCGATTTTTTGGGAAAAAATAACATAAAATAGGTCTTTTTTATTTAATTTAATGAATTCAATACATCAAATGAAAGAGTAACTTTTATTCTTTAAAGTCGCAAAATATTAAATTTGTTACAATTACAACACGAGTTAAAAATTATTCACTTTCGCAATGCGAGCATTTTATCGAAAATTTTGTAAGTTAATATCTCTAAAAGCAATATTTTGGAAAAAATGACAAAAACACGTTTCATATTTTTACTTACACTCTTTACAGAAAGCAATGTTAAAAAATATGGAACATCAAAGTCAAATTTTCCTGAAATCCGTGCGATTTGAAGTGGAATGACAAATATTCGCCCGCGAAGGCGCTTGCTGGCTGTCATGAACGGAAGCACTGTTGCCGTGCGCCCGAGTTGACCAGCCTATGCGGGGGCGCAAATGTTCTGGTCGGCGAATAATAGGGAGTTTTAGCGCCACGCGTAAGGTGGCGTTATTATGCATTTGAAGACACGTAACACGGGGTATGGTTGGTAGATCTACCCACACGAAAAATTCCAAGTGAGTGAAACTCCCACTTGGAATTTGATGTGAGAAGAATGATCGAAGTTTCTCGGTGTACCGTCGACTCAAAAAGTATATGCTATCAACTACGTTGCAAGATCGGCTCAACGTTACGATTTTACATGCGGCTGACAAAATCGATTTGCAAAAAATTGTTAAATGAGTTTATATTTAAAAAATGCATAGTGCAGCGTTGCTTTTGCAATGCAAAAATAAACCGCTGAAGTTTTTTTAAAAAAACGGAATGTAACAATTTAATGATAATCATAAATTTTAAAAAAATGTATTTTTTCTTTCGTATGTTTTCGGTAGAAGAAGGTGCGGAAGGGGACTTCATCCGGGTCAACTACACACTTGGACGTATCACCAATCGCCGGTCCTGCAAATGTTGATGTTTTGATCACTGGACAATATAATCTGCTTTGGCAACAACCGAAACCTTCCAAAGTTCAGCCTGAGCTTAGTAGTCATTCACGTACTGTAGGCTACAGAAACCTTTTTACAGTGTGTGCGACTGTGCAACATGGAAGATCGGTTTAAATATTCGTTGTGCCGTTATCCATTTAATAAAGTTGGTCACTCATCTAATAAAATATCCTTTATAGTGTTCTTCCTTGAACGTTCAATGTATATCAGAATTTGTCATCTCAACAAAAGATTTACATTTATTCAGTTAAAAAAAAAAACAGTAAAAACTGTATGTGACATAGGGGGGAAAAGATAATCTGCGCACGATCTTGAGTTCCAGATTCCCTTCCCGTCATTTTAACTATAAATAGTTTAAAGGTGAGTAAAAGTTTAACATGAATAAATAAATTTTTAAAATCGCAAGATTAGCAATATTTGAAAAGTAGTCATTTTTGTTATAGAAAACGTATTAGCATAGGTACACGAATTGCAAGTATAATTTTTCGGCATTGCTAACAAAACAACAACTCGCCCTTACATCTACTCTTACCGTTACAAGCAAAAGGAGAGTTCAACAAAATGTCCGCATTGTGAAGGTACATAT
The DNA here is from genome assembly GCA_017312745.1 of Gryllus bimaculatus. Taxonomy (NCBI): domain Eukaryota; kingdom Metazoa; phylum Arthropoda; class Insecta; order Orthoptera; family Gryllidae; genus Gryllus; species Gryllus bimaculatus. The sequence continues at coordinate 832,697 of BOPP01000016.1, read as the reverse complement.
GCGATCGATGCACATGGAAATGAAAAGGACGATTGGTTTCGTGTTTTGCATCGGTGTGTGTTCTCCAATTCACCAAACGATAGGGATAATTCATTGACGAAGGAACGTCCATGGAACTTTTAAACAGTTGTCTTGTAAGTATAGGTGAAACCTCTATTAGGGTCAAAAGATTTGAAGAAAGTCAGTAAAAAGAGAAGAAATTTTGTAAAGGTTTTAAGGGAGAAAGTTTATTTTTTTAATGACCCGCAACAAGGCCACCGAAGAAATATTAAATCAGCTGAAAGAGAAATTTCGAACCTGTAACAAGTGAAAAATAACTATTTTGACACTTCTTCCGAATAGCCAAAGCTTTAATAAAATTAAAAGTTAAAGCTTCCTGCTTTTTAAAAAAAATTATCCGGTCAAAAAAGAAAGGGAATATTACTGTGCAGATGTTAAGATTATAAGACAAAAGGGTAATCGGAAGTCGGGGTTGTCGCGGTTTACGCGCGCGGAATTAGGGCGCTTCGCTACGAGTGCCCAAGTTGAGTACGACGCTCGGGCCTCCGGTCCTTAACATAAAACATTCTTGTGTCTGTCCAACGCATAATTACCAATGCATTTTATGCGAATACTCATCTTAAAAATCATTTGGTGGAAGAAGAGTACTAAAGGAACTATGACACCGCCAACTTCAAAAAGATTGTATAAAGAGGATTTCGGGAAGAAAGTATCAAGAACAGAAGAGATTATTGCAAATTTAAATTAAATATATTCTAATTTTAAATTTTCACATCGTGATCTCAAAATTGGCTTTTCAAGCTTTGCATCTTTTCGGTCATAAACGTGCATGTTTGGCTGAGTGGAGAAAATCACGGTGTTATTAATCAGAACGTAAAGCATGCTCTGCGTAAAGTATATATCCAGTCGAAGAAATATTATTCAGACAATGTGATGTGTTTCTTTAACACATTCAGGCGATGCATGTAAATGGAATATTATTTTCGTGAGACTGTCCTTTTTAGCGGGTTGTTTTCATTGTTGCAAAATGTGGAAAATCTATATACGTTTACAAGTGAAACATCTGAGAGTAACATAAAAAGGTTAGATGTTTAGTTTGAACTGCAAATTACCAAGACGGTGTTATCTGTATGTGGCCACAATCGGCTTGAAATAACATCGAACTTTTCTCGCTTTAAAGCAGAATTCCACTTTTGTCCTCTTTATTCCGAGAATGCTATAAATTTACTTTCGTGACTTCTGGGAAGCGTAGGGATTATAAAAAACGATTCTGACTCTCCTGCCCACCCCCTTTTGCCTCAATACAGTACCACATCCAATTTGGTTTGGTTATATTACAACTTTACAAATGTGGAAATAAACAACTTTATTTTAGAGAACAATAACAGTCTCACTGGATAGAGACCCCTTCAAAATCAACTAAAAAAAACATTTTCAATAACACATTTAGGCGAGGAAAAAACCTTGAACGTAAGTATGATCTCATTGACGTACCTAAAAAGAAAATCCACCGTAGCTACCTCATTTTTAAAAATGGGTTTATGCGCTCCAGCGGCCACTGGCACAGAGCCGATGATTCCCATGACATCATCACAACCATAAAATATCAGCCAAACCCGGCCACAGACGCGACCGTTATCAAACACTATACAACCTTCTAGACGTTTCTTCACTCTTCGATAAAAAATATCTTCCCACGCGCTTCTCCTCATTGCACGCCCCTTCTCCCAACCATCGCGCGCCAGTGTAAGCGCCATTCCAGTCCTACTTTCAATCGTCGGAGCCAGGCGAAGCCGTAAAGTCATCCCTTTGACTGGGGTTAACAAGAATACAACCGAGCATCCCGCCCAAAGGCCCAAGCAAAATTAGCCCTTCCTCCCATTCACCACAGTCTCACAATCCCTCTCTCTGAACGGGGAAGAGGAAGGTTTGCAACATGTAACGAATCACCCTCGCGCTAATCCTCTGCATTACGAGTCCTAATTAGAACGAACAAATGTTGCCGGACACCAAATAATTTCCGTCGTCGAGCCCTCGCCTACTTTGCTCTCCCGGCGGGCAGGGTTGGGTCATGACCTTAGTGTTGCTCTCACCGAGAGTAGTCAAGGCCGGGGGTGTAATCCCGCCCACAGTGTCCAGAGTTCCTGGTGGTCTCCACAACCAATAAAATTAAAGCAAAATCAGGGCTTAAGTTACACGATTGTATAACCAATAATCCGGTTCGACGTTTTTAATTGTCTCTGGTTCGGTTTCATATCCCGCCCTGAATAGCCGAGAATACTATGATGCAGTCGAAAAATTCAACCACAAGAGCAAAACTAAATATTCATGTCAATGCAAGCCCTCGAGCACACGTGCAGGAGTTTTATACTCTACATTCGTTTAATAACTCTCTAAATACACCGCGTTCTAGGCATTAATAACTAAATTTTTGATGCCACAACCATCAAGAAACTTTTACTCACATCCGTAATCTATGGAATAGGTATCTTGAGCATTCCATTAAACTTTTGCAGTATTCTGACACTTATCATATACTAACGATGTCATCTTACTCCTTGGGTGAACAACCTTGGTCTAGCGGATCATGTTTATGGAGTCACTCTTAGAATCTTAGATTCCCTCTATCTTATGCTTACGCTTTCCGGTAACGCGTAGGTTTGTCGCAGACTAGGCGAGGTTTATTTGCGTAATATTAATTCAGATTCGCATCGTCGCAGCGCAGCAACTAACTAGCGTACTATTTAGAGTCTGCCTTGATGCCCTGGAGTGAGAATTCTATGTAGTGAAACCATGTCGTTCGACGTTTGTCGAGGTCTACAAGGTCTGCTGCACCCTAATGTGCAGGGAATAGTGGGTTGTACAGTGAAGACTGTGTTTTTTTCTTCTTGGAATTTTCTGTGTTTTGGAAATTTCTGGGCATCGTATGATATGCCTTTGGTTATCCCTTTCAACTTTTAGCGACCCATTGCCGCGCGTGCCCGTTTAGATTTTGAGTCACGAGAATGTGCTTATTTTAGTTGGACAGGAAAGAGGAAGTGCTTAGTTATGTCCTTGGATAGACTTTAACGTTACTGCAGCCCACTACCGGCTAAAAGAGTTAAACGCCTGACCTCGTTTGCAAATAGTGGTCACTTTGAACATTACATCGACGGCAGTTTTTTGTCTTTCTAGAAAATTATATTTTATATTTTTTTATTATTCTTTCAATGATTATTAATTTTACATGATTTGTTTCATTAGTATTTTAATAATTTTATGAGACTTTATTTGCTTGAAAATATCCATATGGATCGAAGATGGCTTTCCAAAGCACTTAACTAACGGTGCTATATTTTTATATAATAACATACAGACAATTCCGAATAAAAAATTTCACAACTATCACTACCATTAAAAAGTAACAAAGGTTGCCAGGCCTTTTCCCAATATTAACACTACATAATGATATTCTAGAGAATGGAAACTAAAAATAAAACAAGGGATCAGATTGAACGAAGAATTAATATCAATACTCTTCTATTTGCTGATGACCAAGTTATTATGTATGAAAAGAAAATTGATCTCCAAAATAGCACTCTATATAATTAAATCTAATTGTGTAAAAATAATAACATAAAAAAATATTGAAACACAAAACGAAGTCATGGCTTTTTAAAAGAGTTTATCCAAACACCAACAAAAGATTACGCTGTAAACACAACAAAGGAAAAATCATATTTCAAACTATACTGGGATGTCATATAAGTACGCCCGGAGCCAAGATATAAAGAATAAATTACTTATGTCCTATATATGTGAGTGGTGTGTGTGTCTATATATATAATATACTATAATATAGATATATATATACATTTAATATCTATATACTATATATATATTGTAACACCTCCGGGCGCAGCGAGAACGGTCTGGCGCGTTAGCGGCCCCGGTTGCTAAGCTCAGTCGGTCCTATTCCCCTTTACTCGTGGTAAAAACAAGCCAATTGTAACAATTCTTAACTTAAGATTCAGTGATGGAAAGGCATTTGATAAGTTAAAGCATGTCCATGGGCATTCAAATAAACCTTTTGAATCACTGGTAAAAAAGACAAAGTTGTTATTTCTGGACAACCTGCTAACCAGAGAAGTTACATATAATAAATCAATAAAGAAAGAAATAAACAAGAAGATTAAATTGAAGAAGGCTTACAACTTGAGAAGAGTACAAAATTATTTTATAGCTAGGATCATCAGGTTTGTCCTGAAGACCTTTCATGTGCTCTTGCGCGCGCACCGGCTTTGACAAATACTGCAAAGGTTTATTGCCCCAGTTACAAGCTGAAGCAGCCCTTCGTTGGGTGATGTTCTGTAGGCCCGGTGCCGCGGTAGGCCGACACTTTGCAGGAATTCGTTCGTGGCGCACGCCCCACCAAACCAACGGCTGCGCGCGGTCAGTGGCGATCTACAGGCGTCTTGGGGCGCAGTCGTACGTCAGCAGATGGGTCGTACTGAATGCTGCTTCGGCCGAAATTGTAGATAACTGGCGATCTCGCTCAATCCGATCGCAGGTCGCGGAGCACACAACAACGTCTCCCTCTCGTATGGCGATTCCTCTCAATAAAAATTCAGTAATTCGAAATCCAGCAGCGAATACGACATAGTGACAAAGGATTACGACAGATTTACCTTTGAGTCGCTGTTGCACTTCCTCTAAAAATTCTCATGAGCTTCCGGTGTATCACCCCAGTGATTTCAACTAAACTGAAATTTCTACACCAAGTTTTTCAGAAGGTGTGCTCGCTCTCTCCCCGAGCTTGCTCCCACCCCAGAGAAGTCTCTTACCACTGCTAAATTTTAACAAAGTAGCCTTTCGGGCCGCACTCGCATCTCTCACCGCGACTGCTCCCGCCCAGAGAAGTCTCTCTCTCAACTGTAATTTTTGTTTCTTCAATAAACGCCACTAGTAACTTTTATCCCCCACCCTTTCTCTCATGTTCTTGTCCACCTACAACTGGTCGCTCCCGCTATTGGTAAAGTGATGTTCGTTGTACACTAAATTTGCCAGCCAGTTGGCTGCCCGGCGAAGATAGGAAATTTTCCATTCTCGAGGATATCGAAGTAGCCACGTCTCTGAAGGGGCTTCCCGGCTACTTGAATTATATGCTTCGGGTTCTCCCGATCCGTGCCAGCAGGCGTTCTGAAGTATTCCAGATGTGGGTGCCTTACAATTCCTCTTCCTCGCTGTTGGGTGTGGGTGTATTAAACATTCGAAATGGGTCAAGGGGATCCGTGGCTGTTGCACAAGGGGGGCTGCGCGCGTGACGCCGTATGTTCTCTCTTTCAGTGAAAACAATTTCTTAGGTGCTGCTTTACTTGCAATTTAATTTAATCCTTGAAATAAATTCGTGTACCGCTAACGATTATCATATATTAATATATATATATAATATTATATCAATAATATATATCTATATATATGCGGCATACAAACAAAAGGAAATAAAGACTAGAAAAGTCACAATGTATATTCTTTAAAACATGGCAACACCACAATGGTCCTGTACATGGTAGTGAAAATTGGTGTTCTCTTCAAAAGCGGAAAAATTGAATATTCTAGCTACAGAGATGAAATTTTTAAGGAGAGCAAACGTTGTGTTGTGTTGAATAGACGAAGGCGCACTTTGCGACGCTCATGAAACTACCGCGATCTGCCTAACACAGGCCAGCTCGACAGCGGGTGATCTTAGACTAACTGCAGTTTCCCGACATCACAATACCACACACTCGACACAATCACCCTGCTCCTACGGTGGACGTCATGGTCTGGGTGTTTGCTATGGCGCCCGCAATACCATCGACGTCACTTTTGCCAAGCACGATGTGTCATGCGACCCCACTGTAGTTGCTTGTCAGATATAATATCGGAGTTATGTACACAGTAGCGCTCCGCGGCTCGAAGTCCATTTACTTCTAGGCTTCGTGACCGCCGCGTCGTGGCAGATAGGCCGACGTTTCGCCTGTCATGTCGGCCAGGTCTCGCGTACATGACGAAGAAGCCTTGGCGACATGGACAGGCGAAACGTGCGGCCTACATCTGCCAACGACACCGCGTCACCCGACAGCTCACCTAGAGTAGTATATTTGAAGTTGCAAGCAACTGCGCGTCGTCGACTATGTTTTTCAGATGTTATCAGCCTGGACGGTGGAATTTCAAACTCGAAACATTTAAGTTTATCCCTGGAACGTCTTTTGAATGTAGTAAACAAAGAACCTGATGCTAGAAATCAATAATTTGGTTCCTTTCCCAATGTTGAAGACTACTTACTATCAGTATACCACTTGAAACTAACTAAGTATTATAATAAATATCCCTCAGAAACTATGACAGGCGTGTTAGGGCTTATTTGACATTGAGAGCTCCGGCATTTTCTATAGATGGGTAATTCCCTACCTACGAGTTGTGAGTGCACGTATAGGATAATAATAATATACATAAATAATAATAATAATAATAATAATAATATCAATACATAATATATATTTAAATCAATAATAGTCAGAATAATTTAATGTTCAAATTAATAGACTGGATTAGAGATATTGAGCATCGGGACATTGAAGTAGACAGGTATTAGATGTCACACAATGAAAGGAAACATAAAAATCATAGGCCATTTATAGATCCCCAAATTCTCGAGCGTTAATGACTTGTCTACTCAGGTTGGAAAGAACAATTTAACTAACTTTAGGCAACAACAAGTAGTCAAGTTAAAGTATTTTGGGCACATCTTATTAAATCTAACATAAATGAACTACAATGATTTTCTAAAAGCAGCTTCAATATACATGATGTAGAATTATTAGGGCCAACAATTTACCAACGCCATTTCAGCTCTACCATACTCATTAAAACATTCAATGTATATTGCTCTTATAATATTGAATTTTCATCTATTCTGATCCACCCTGCAAACATATCTGAAATAATCCATGCTCCCATTAGCCGTGAACTACCTAAATACACACCTCACCAGCGATACTAAACTACGTTTGTTAAATGAACATCTAAAAGAGGAATGGATGCAAGTAACAATAGTAGCCAGGATCCAATGAAAATGGATACTATATTCCTGATTACATATAATCGTCACGTTTGAATATTGTCTGTCCCAATTATAAGAGAGCAAATTAACTGGAGGCGAAGAAAACCCAAAATTAAGCTTACCGAATGAAATCTTGTTTTTAGAAAAATAAAAAACTCGATCTGACCTTTTTCAGAGATACTAAGAACCCGTTTTAATATATGAAAAGTATAATAAAAACAAATGTATCGTTTAACTGCTGATTAATGGAGAAAACCTTATCAATTAAATAATAAAGTACTAACACTCAACAAATAATTCTTAAAACATTATGTTCAAGTGGCATATTGGACTACATGAAAGGCTATGTGTCTATATATATATGTATATATATTGTATATATATATATTTGATATATAATATAATATATTATATATGACAAGTTATATATAGTATATAGTATATACTATAGTAATATATAGTACTGATTAGATATGATAGATAATAGGTAGATAGAATTTATGATAATAAATATACCCTTTAGTGAAAAACTATTTACTAATAATTAAAAACATATAATATTAAATTTTATATTCCCTTTAGTTGCTAATATTGATGTATAATTTGGAAGTTAATTAAAGATAATTTTTCCCTTTTTGTTGAAGCAAAAGAAAGGCAGAAAAATTAGTAGTAATAATAGTTTTGTATAGTTTTATTGAAAGTAATGTGGAGAATATAATAATGATTTAATTTAAATGTTTGTTATCCGAAATAATTTTGCTGGATTGTTCTGAGCTTGAAGATTTGTTGGGCGTTGCCCCCCAAGATTTCTTGAACCTAACAATAATTTAGGACTTTAAGTTTAAAATTAGAATTTAGTCTTCCTTGTGAAATATTTATGGAATAGAATTCTATATGTTGAATGTTTAATGGTTGATCCATGAATCATAATATGAAAAATAACAAGATTTTATCTGCTTTTTTAATTTGGCGTAGAAATGAATTTACACATATTTATTCATAAGAATAGTATGTAATGAGTATATCTATATATCAAGTCAGTTTAATTTGATAATATAGTATTTCTTCATAGTATTGGAGTTAAATGCAATGCCAGCTCGCTGTTAGCGTGAATACAATGAATATTGTTGATTAGAAAAGGTAAATTGTTGTTTTCATAAATATGTAATGCATATTTGGTGAAATGAGTAAATGTTTCATTGTTTGCATAGATAATTTAATGAATTTCGAAATCAATAAGAGTTTAAACTAGTGATTTAGATACCCCTATTATGATTATGTAAATAATTAAATATAAGCGGGTAGTAAGTACAGTTATGGTCTTGAACCCCAATGAATTTGGCGGTGTTTTAAGCTCCTTTCAGCAGGAAATCTGTTTAATTGATAATACTCGATTTATGTGCATCTGATTTTCCTGTATCATTTTTATATCGTCGCCGTCAGTAAGATTAATTTGCTGGAGTATAAATTTCATTATATTTAATATGTATTGTTAATGTCAGAGTCAAGGTGTACCTAATAATCATAGGTAGAAATGGATTACAATAAAAGTATGTCTATGGGATATAGTTGAATAATTTGTTCAAGTAAATTAATATAAAATTAAATTAGTTGAATTAGGGCTCTAGAATGGGTTACCATATTGGCCCGTTCCCCGCTCTCGTCGTTTTATTGTAGAGATAAGTATCGTCAACATAGTAGATGTACTGGACAGCGTGTAATCCTGGGAATGGCAGAGGTAGAGATTGTTAGTTGAGCAATCCATTTACCACTGGAGGCGATTTTTGTGCAGATCAAATACTTGATAAATTAATATTATTGTTTTATTTAATAGAAGATATTTTTTGTTAGTGTTTTTCTTAGTATTATTTAGGAAATTAACTAGATTAGCTACGGCCAAAAAACTAACATGGATACTCACACAGGCATCAAGTGTCATGTGGAAAGAAAACGCACATGTATAAAATGACTAACATAACACCAATGTAACTCAATACTGCATTTTCATATATACAAAACATATCAATTCTGAGTACCTAAAAAAAGTAATCCAAACGAGGAAAAATTAAAACAATGGATAAGTAGAAAACAACAATTGCCATGTGGACATTATTCAAAAAGACTACAGCACAAACTAAGAATTAACAAAAAAACATAGAGGCTCCGCACTACAATAAAATGAAACTCGTACAAGACCACAAGAAAAGCTGATATAGTTCAATGAACACTTTTTCACAAAAATTAGTAATAAGTTAATCTCTCAACATCTCTAAACCCAAGAAAACCCACCAACACAAACCACTAATTACACAGATTTTAAATTCCATATTTTTATATGAAAGACCACCCCCTCTGAAATTTTTAAAATCATGTGACAAATGGAAGAACATACATTCTCGCAGCAGGCAATGGAAACATTTCCCAAGATTTTCTTATTAACACAGTAGCTCCATGTATAGTGCAACCACTCTCTCACATCTGCCCAATTACTCTCTAAAAATCAGGCATATTTCCAATATATTTCAAAACACAATCAAAATTAAAAACCATGTTTTAAAAGGGCAATACTTATAACCCAAATGAACATACAGGGCCTTTTTCCGTTATTCTGATCTCTCAAAAATTCTGCGAAGACTTTTTCAATGATAAGACTCAGAACAGTTTCTCAATGCAAATAAGTCAACTTCACAAATCACAGAGCGCTTCAGTGTATATAGATCACAGACACCAGCCATTGCTTCGTCCTTTTTAATTAACAGTATACCTTGTGCAACTACAACAGAAGGAAATTCCCATTGGCCTTATCTTTGATTTGTCAAAAGCCTGTTTGCATCCATTGACCATCCATATACTTTAAGAAAATAGAAATTGCATAGGATTCGAGGCGTTGCAGGCAATGGATAAAATCATATTTATCAAACTGTAGACAACTAGTTGCCTCATCCAACACAGTCAAGAAAACAAAAATCTCCTCATACTACTCCACGATTTCTCAAATTAATAAATCTGTGGAGTCCCGCAAGCGATCCATACCTTGGGCTCAATACTATTCCTTAGTATACATAAATGACATGCCTTTGCTTTAAGGAATCAACAAAATAATTTTGTTTGGGCAGATGACACAACAACATCTATAAAGCAAAAACACAACATCTATAAAAAGAAACTCACTAAACTATTGCTAAGCACTACGGTAAAAATTGTTTCAAGACAACAAACTTCATCATAAACACCAGACAAACGTCTCTCTAAATTTTCATAGGAGATCCCATCGGATCTAAGAAAAACTCTCACAGCATTGCTCATGCTCAAGAACAATAACCCTGTAACGATATCTCGATGAAACTACAACTCTATGTTCCGCTTACTTCGACCAAACAATGCAAGAGAAAACCTAAAAATGGAACACTCACATCTCAATCATTAACAAAAAGCTCAGCAAATTGCTTTCCCTATACACCACTCCAGGTCCAAGCTCCAACATTGAGACACTTCGAACCATTTATTTTGCAAAGTGCCTCACATTTAAATTTGCCGAAATAATATTCTGGAGGAATGCCCCTGAAAGCTCTCACGCACATTTATTTATCAAAAAAGAATACTAGAGAACAATAGAACCAGCCACTCGAGTTAAGCTGGAGTCTTGGCGTAACCCATGTTATAATAAACTAACGATTCTTCTCTACCATTCAACTGTACATCATTTGATATATGTGGTCTCACAAAGAAAATTCTCATGGGGAAAGACAAAGACACTTTTACTTTTTAAATTTCTGATGTACATAACTACAACACCCGTCAGTAACACACCACCACGTTCCCCACTCCTGTACTACACTTCATCAAAAAAGTACCTGAATAGAGTGCATACACTTTACAAAAACTAGGCAATGATATCAAAGGACATAAACACAATTCATACCATTTAAAAGTAAATTGGAAAGCTTTCCTGCCTTATCAACATGTTCTACAGTGTAAAGGAATTTTCAAATTACAACATTTCCCTTAAAAAATATAAATAAATTAAATTCTTAGTTCCATTAGACTTTCTGTTTCATGTGAACTTTTTCAAGCTGAAGCAAAGAAAAAAGAATTGCATATCACTATCCTGGTGAAATAGAAGAAGAAAAAAAAAACTGGTGCAAAATCTGCCTCCTCACCATTTCAAGTTATAATATAGAATGTACGTTTACTATTGTTCAATTTGATGTAAGTTGCAGAACATAATTGACATGTAATTTTAATGTAATTATTATAAATGTTTAATTATTACTGAGATAGTACAGCATTAAAATATCATATTGAAATGTTAAATTATTAGCAGATAAATTTATCTACTGTATAATAGGAAGGCAATTTTGCAACGATTTAATGCACATAAAAGCTGGAGATCTTTCATGCAAAAGAAGTATGTTTTGGGCATCTTAAATCCTTTTTGCATTGCTTTAAATATATGTGGCTTTTTGAATTGCTCTCGGGTTGAAATGAATAATAGAAATATCACGATTGGGCATTAATACAATATTCTATGGTTGTAAGTGTCTACCTGTGATAGGTATATGTTGGGAGTGATACTTTTTTAACTGTGATTGTTTCATATGAAAAGAAGCGGTACACTATTTATATAAATTTTTTTTCTCCATGAATACAAGTACCAAAGAGGTTTTCGTTCAAGTAATATTAAATTTCACTCCAGGTTTGGTGTGAAGGATAGGTGTGATTGTTGTTGATGGAGATGGTGTAAGGAGGCAGGCTCCGCCTTCCTTCAAGAATGAAGTGCTCCCTTAAGGACGTTTAATGAATTGTGATTCATTGTACTTAAGGGAAACACTCGCTCAATATAGTGACGACTATGAATTTGGCCTTAGAAGTACGAGACACTGAGCAGCAATTCCCCGATGGTTTCTTGTGAATATACTAGTAACTCCGGCTGCCAGTACTTTAGTCATCCTCCCCACCAGTCGCCCCTCAGGTGGATGGGGGAGAATGCCGGGCGGTACCAGGTTCTGAGGTGCCACCCCATGTCGAGAATCTGGCGGTGCAGCCCTGCAGGAAAACAGTAACAGGACGCACTGTGCACGCGGCTGATACAAAACTGCAGAGCAAACACCGCTCAGGCCCGCGTGTCGCGGAGGCGCAACCGGTGCGGTGGAGGTCGCGTGGACTACAGCGCTCACCGCGCTCAGCCCCGCAGACGTTCTCCAGAAGCCAGTTTCTGGCAATGAGCTTGCACAACTGGCAGATCTTCTTCCGCCGAAGATGGGCGCAAACCACTAGGAGGACACCCATGAATCTACTCTGCATGGGCAGCCGCTGCGTGCTAGCACCTGGATGCGGCGGAGCGCAACTGGCATAAATACCCAGCAAATATGCGAGTTCATTCGAATGTATCGAGTCTCGATATCATGGCGATACAATGCAGTGCTGGCTGTTTTGATAGGTCAAAAACACGCGTTGCAATAATTTCCAAAACAAGACACGTTTTCTCAGATAAGGGTTGCGAGTTAAGCTAAAGATCCTGTTATCTCTTGGTTACTTAATAAACTCTTTTTGGAAATTTGTTTCCATATCAATCAATTGCATTGTAATTTTATTTTTGTTTAAATATTCTGTTAGTACATTAGAAGCTACATTTATAATCTTTTAAAATAATAAACGCCTCTCATTAAACAAATCACTTTGGTGGAATTTTTATATTTTGTCCAAAGTAAAAACTGTACTGTGAGTAAAGGAGAAAAGATAATAATAGAGAATTGATCGCAAAAGCTGAGAATTACATGCGAGAGTTCTCTAACGGGTACACTAGAATGTATTATAAACACAGCACCTTGCATCAATTACTAGGTCGTTATAGTATTTTTTTCGAAACCGTTTTGAAATGTGTGTTCATAAAGATTTTACCTAATGTAAATCCAATTTGTCAACGAAATTCGCAGCCAGGAACCTAAACAAACCGAATGATAACAACATTATCATTTCAAATAATCAAATGTGATGAGCACACAATCACCTCGGCAAGCGCATATCTTACAGCCAAATAATTATAGCTAAGAAAACCGTATATACAGCCAAATTAATTCTCTAGGGAATCGGTTACGTGCACAGCAGAAGTAACCACCAACACTTTCGCACAAACGGTCTCACTTCGTTATGAAAAGTCTTGTGCCACCCGTATGACAGCAGCACTGAAGCAAGTCATAACGATGGGAACGAGATTAACAGATTAATTATCGCACATTCCGTGCCATCTATCCACGCATGGCACCATGTGGACTTTGTTTTCACAATACCTGGTGGTCGAGTGTTGTGTTAATGTTTTGAAGTTTTGTTGCTGGAAGTGTTGATATTTTTTAACGTTTGCGTTATATAAGAAAAATTATTTTCACATTGATTTTTTTATATATTTGGGTAAGTCAATTTTGGTTGTAATTTTATTCTGTTCGGAACCCAAGAGTTCCTCGTCGTTTATAAGCTAGAGTCATACTGTGAAAGTATGAAGTAGGGAATTGAGAATTGCTGAATTAATTGGTCCTACGTAACAAGCTTATATGGGAATTTAAAGACCATGGTATAAGACAATCTTAACCTATGTACTACTCGGAACGAGTTGAAAATAGTGTAATGAGTAATTGTAATCACTTGTAAGAAATCTAGGATAGATTCTACTCCGTGTTGTAACACAGAACTAAGTCCATTGAAGAGTATTTTTTAGTGGATCATCGGCGTGACCAAAGCTATTAACTCTCATACCTTATCTGAGTCTTTTGGACCTCACCATCCTTAATTTGGTAATATTTTCCTCAATTATTTGCATAAGTGTTTCAGTACTTTCAGTCTTCTAGCATGAATGTCAGATTCCTAGAGGTATGCCTTCATGTCCTATTAAGCGGTACCGCTATCATTTTCACATATTTGTCCAAATTTTATTAGTTATTATTTTTTTTTAGATGCATCGGTTTTTACTATTGGTATAGGTGCTTTAATGTTCTTGTTTCATTTCAAACATATTTATCATGAACTGCAAAAAATGTCTGAGACTGTCAATTTTTGTATACTTTTGATTATGTCAAAAATAACTTTCACACTCGAATAAAAATTTCTCAAGGATTATGATTCAACAGTGAGATTATTCTTTGTATGAAATATTTAATGTAATTAAATATTATTTTATTATGTTTC
>BOPP01000016.1:801127-818409 GCA_017312745.1 Gryllus bimaculatus | reverse complement strand
ACATCTGTTAGGCACCTCCATCTGACTGAAACAAAGGCTAACGCATAAACCTTTCAGCTCATTTTCCCTCCTCCAATTGATGGTTCCCCAATTGTTCTGCTGCTGTCACAGCCCCTTGAATTTAAACCAATATTTTAAATGTGGGGGGATTCTGTACATGAAGCCTCCCAGAACATTTTCCAATTTTCAAACAGACTAAAATTTTTGATTATTTTGTTGGTAAATTAGTGCAAGGATATTAATAGAGTGGTGCATGATAATCTTTTTTCATTAAAATAATCCCTTATTTTTATAGAAAATTGGAGGGGGGGGTGAAGAAAAAGTCCTACAAACCGTGTGCAAGAACAGAAGGTTAGCTAGTAGGCGCTCTATGATGTTTGCCGTCGGAATATATATTGCGTCATATTAGTACCCTACAAGTTAGACAAAGTATTTTGCATTAGGACAGGGTCGAACAATAGTCTGCTTGCTGTTAGTTTTTGGCAGGAAGTGGATATTGTATATGAGAGGATTTATTAATTAAATAGTAGAGAGCATAATGAAAAGCATTCCCTGGTTGACTAACAGAATACACTAGATGTATATTATATGAGAGAGAGATAGGAAGCTTGAAAGCTATACGATATATATATGAGACGATCAGTTTCTTGGTGAAACTCACAGCATATTGCATTTGTTGATATCACCATCATGCTTTATCCAAGCACTAATCACAAGTGACTACAAATGTACACGAATTTCTGGTATTAGTTTTTCTATTTTCTTTAGTATCTCCATCCTGACTTGCCAGATGCCATCTATCGCAGCCCAAAATACATTTTTTTAAAAAACAGGTTTATCTCAGTTTTTTTGGTTTTCTAATAGAACCAAATTATTACTTTAAGATATTAAAGAAGAGTTTAAAACTTGACCCTATTGACAAACTTTATTCGAAAATTTGGGACTGTTTTTTAAGAAAAATGGGGTTTAACCTTCACGGTTTTTTTGAAATTGGAACCTCTTTCACAGAAAAACTATGGATTTTCGGGCAAAACTTCATTTATCAAGTATTTCAAGTACTTCAAACTCAAATGCATTATAGTAATGGTGAGGTGGGTTGTGGATTGGTTAAGATTAAAGATTTTCTATTTTGGTCTGCATATGGTGAATAATGTAAATAAATTCTTCATAGTTGAAAGTAATATCTTATGCCTTAATAAATGTATTCTCAAAATCCATGATTATTTACAATTCTTTTTTCTTTTTTTTTCTTTTCACATGAAATGTTCTTCAAATTTTAGGTTTCAATAATTTGCAAATTCATTATAAAAAATAGACATGAAAATATCACACGAACAAATACGATCACAAAAAATTCTGCCAGGCGATATTCATCTTTTCTTTCGTTTTGTCAAAAATCGGTGTTAGCCTTTCTTCAATGGAAGAAAATTGGTGGTGTCTTGCCCACTGAAAATAACCCAAACCCCCGGATAGTGGGGTTTAATCACCAACGCCACGTACCTATAACTATGTTAGGTGGGCGTTGTTTTATGATTACTGAATGCTCACAAAGATCACCAGGCAAAAAACCAGGGTTTTGGACAATTTTTTAACCGAAACTGGGTTCCCCATCAGGCAGACCTGAGCCGCATCCATGAACAACTCAATTTCTGTTATTGGTGCACTGGGAAATGGTCTTTAACGAGTGATGGAACATTCATTCACTCAAATATTAGTATAGAGTTACTCAAATATTCTATAGGATGGGCGCCAATGGCCCATTGCTATTGAATAGTCCATAAACCTCAAATCATTAGAAAAATATACAGTAAACCTCATTAACAAATTTAAAAAGCACGAAAAATAATCAAGTTCGTATTGAAAAAAGTAGTTGTTTATCTCATTTTTAATTAACTGACTATTACTGCAATCAATGCCGGATAAGTTTGTTTGTGTTACGCCTGTTAATTCATGCTAAGCGAGTTCATGCTAATGAGGATTTACTGTACTTATTTCTACTGAGTCTATGCTTCCTAGCAAAATGAATTATTGAACATTAGTACTAGTAAGTCAATACTGCAGATGATAAATATATTTAAAATCGATGAACACTATGTTTTCTTTTTCCCCTTGAATGACTTCTTCTCTGTGCATGTTACAACAATAATTTCTAGCATTATATTCGTGTGTTTACTTAAATATAACCACTTTGTTTATAGGAAAGAGATTCCGGTGAAATTCCAGGATGGAGTGAATCTGACTACATTGAACCAATTTGAACAATCCTGTTCAATATGTGAATGTAGACTAATATGTAATAAATTATTATACATTTTATCAAATTCAAATTGTAGTTACGATTTTATTAAAATGGTATTAATTTGTATTCAATTTGCGAGCAAACATTTTATATGTTACACGAATTTTAGGTGATATGCATCACTTCAATGTCCATTTTCTAAAAAACAAAAAAAACCGAAAAACAGGATTTGCAAGACAACAAAACCCAAAAATCAACTGGAGAATAGGCTTGACTTGTCAACATCCATTAATTTTTATTGAAGTGCATACCTAAGCAAAACCAGAGTGATGACAAATATTGACTTTCATGTGGGACAAGATTTTCTTGAATCTCATAAATATGCTGTCAATGATGATTCTTGAAATGAATATAAAACGCCTTTTGCTTTAATATATTTGGATCTTTATTGCAGAGTTCTTACATTGAAACGCACTTCACGACTGAGCTCAATTCAAACCGCGAACAGAAGACAACTCGCCACAGATGGCGCTGTTTCGGATCAGTTTTAAACAGTAATTACAACAGAAATATCAAAAGATGCTCTATGATTACTAACCAATTTCTGGGCCACTTCTTGGAAAGGGTTGCGCTTTTCAAACCAAAAAATTACTTTAACATAATGATTAATATCTTCGTGGAGTACAACTTAATCGTCAATTGGCAGTAACACAGCCTTTTCCACGCTCCTTGTGAATACACCTTCAGGGTTTTTTTACTGTGAACCTACTCGAACTTCACCGTCTTGTCCGGGGATGTAGTTGAATCACTCGCCGCTCGTGACCACGTCAAAGGCGGTACTCTTCTTCGATAAGAAGAACCAAATTGCCTACCGACGCGTTGGATCTGTCGTATTCCATTCGGTCTCTGCTGCAGCTCTGTAGATACTCTCGCTGCCACAGGATCTTGACGAACCTTTTTCAGGTGCTGCCACTTTGAGACAAATGATTGTCGGGTCATGGGATATGAACTACTGCATGGGTTGAACTAGTGAGTCGCCCAATTAGGAAATGGGCGGGGGTGAGGACACTCAAATCTTTGGTCGCTAGTGAGTGGGTCAGGGGTCCGCGATTCAGGATTGGCCTCAATGTCAGCAAAGCAAAGTAGATTAGTTCTTTCGAAGGGGTGAATAGGCGTCCCTGGAGAACACTGGGTGTAACAAATGTCGGCTTCATTATTTTTACCGGGCCGGGCTCCCAAAATCCTCCAATGTGGCGATCGAGGAAGGAATATTGCCGGATATATGTTGCCTCTGCTAAGTGGAAGCGAATATCTGATGACTCCCCCTCGTGACGAATGAATTCAAGCCTCCTTTAACGCAATTCGCTAGCGCCAACGAAATTTCTTCCATTGTCAGAAAACATCTGCGAGTAAGAATTTCCTACGTGCGTAAATTCGCTGTAAGGCCTGCAAAGAAGGCTCAGTGGTGTGAGGTCCGAGACAAGCTACTAGCGTGCAACCAGCCTTTGTGCTGAAAGCAGGGTGAAACTCTACGTAGCATTTGAAATCTGAAGCCCTGCCTCTCCGCTTACTCTCTCGAAGTTGAAACGGGCCGCATATCCACCCCTGTTCAGTTACAAGGTTCGGTTGACCTTAGTGACCCTTCTTTTGGTAAATCGCCATACGAACTTCCGGAATGGAAGGATGTGAAAACGAAAACCAGTTCAAAATTCTTTCGAACAATTTATCTGGAGCTTTCTCTTCGGACCAGCAATCGGCCATTACCTCTGCGAATGGCAATGCAAAAAGTTGCCTCCGGTGGACAAGTGGTGCAGATCCGAAACGTGCTCTCTCTCATAATTGATGTTGTTGATATGATGATTTGGTGGCAAAATGATGGATATTTCTGCTCTTCGTGAGGAATGAATATTTCAGTCTTACCGCCGCGCTCGTATCAAATCCGTCCTTCATAGACGAAGGCAGATCGATGATTTTTAGTGGGCTACCCTTCGTTGCTTTCTTTCTTAATCAAATTCTTTCGAAATTGAGGATTAGTTTCATCTGAGTCCATCGAATGAAATGCTAGTTTCGGCCCTACGCAGTCCTCGGGTTTAAGTATAGCCAGTCATCTGTTTCTTTCTGGTGCCATTTTCCAGTCTTCACATGTTTCTGGATTGGATATTTCAAGATACCTATGCAGTATAGCAAATCAAACCCGAACGTAATTTTGAAAGGAGGAGTATTTTATGCCAAAATCCGGAGTATCGTTATGGTTTAGGGGTCGTCCTTTTAATCTTCAGGCTCTGGCAGATCGGGGTTATCTGGTTCCAATTGGAAGAACTTGGACGTGGTGTTTGGCGTAGCTAGCCACTCAGAGGCTCCGGACCACCAAAGCTCCTATGTGTTCAATCTCTTCTTGCGAAATTCCACGAGATATACAGGTCTGCTGGGTTGTCTTTCCGAAGGGACGTGGTCCCCATTGTTGCATGCTCCAGTTGCATTGAATTTTGGTAACTCTATTCCAACGTAATGACTTCAGTAGTCGGGGTTCAGTCTTCGATCCAACCCAACACATTGTGCTATCACTCCCAAAGGAAGTTTTTTATTCGGTGTGAGATTGCGTCCATTAACCTCTCTCAGAAGTTTTTGCGGAATGAAGTTGCTCCTTCTAATTCTAACTTGAGTAAAGATATGGTTCTGTCGGGAGCGACTGCCGATTTTGAACTAATCAATCTTGGACGGTAACAACTCCATCATGATTTTTTTGCTAACTGCGTAAATGCAAGCTCCAAATGCTTTCTCAAGAAGCCATCCACAGAATCCGTAACATGAAACCTGAATCTTGGGTTTGTGATGCCACATTCTTGCGAGTAATTGTCAGCTTGGTTACAGTGCCAATGGAAGCGTAATACCGTCCCAAATGGTTGGGCTGGCTCCTGGTATGAGTGGTTCGTCCCAGTCGAGTCCATCTACCCCATAATCTGTTGTCATATATAATCTTCCCTGTGATGAGAACTGGACTATAACCCAAGCGGGTCGACACACTTGAGAGATCTTGATAAAACATCTCGTGTTTGTGATTGCTGGTTTCGGTGAGAAGGTGACTTGAACCTGCAAAGTGTCCTCGCTGAGAATCCCAGACAAGTCCCAAGGTCTTACAGGCTTCTAACTTTGTCACTATTCATGGTTTGCGATGGTGTAGCGGGTTAGCGTACTGGAACTGTTGTACGCGTTGGCGGGTTTCAAACCCCGATCAAGCCTTGGATTTTAAGGCGAAAAATCCCTTCCATACGGCCTTCCCTCGAGGGAGAAGTAAAGCCGGCTGTCCCATGTTCGTAGATTACTTGCATGTAAAAGATCCTCAAGCCTTAAAGACGCCTCTGAGCTAATTCAAATCGGCCTGGTTTCTCGGCCAAGATACCCTCCTTTCTCCGCAGTGTTGGTGAAAGGAGCGTAGCCGAAATTATGCTGCTTCAGACGGAAGCAGCGGCCAATGCCTGGATCTCGCCACGTAAAATAAGGCATTCAATTCAAATTCAAATCATCAAGTCGTGGGTGTTTTGATTGAATTTTTAAGTTTTGTAGAATCCGTTTGGTCATTGACACCTCCATTTTCCGAAGTACCATGTTTCCCTCTCGAGTAACTGCAACATGCTCTTCTTGCATCTGCATCACAAGGTCTATTCGTCTCGCCACCCGTGATACAAATCATCCATGGTAAAGTCCTGGATGTATCGCCTTTGCTTGCTAAAGGACTACTGCTGATCGTATACCCAGTAGCAAGTTCTCGCAGAGCAACCTCATGCATGGAACGGAGGCAGACACCGTGCCATAAAGTAACCGTATTAACTGATATGTTTTTATGGGCATATAAGCGTTCTCTTCTCCACAAAATCTGTTGCAGTGATCCTGGTCTTCAGGATGTACTGTAATCTGCGCTGGAACCTATTCTCCGATGGCTGCCTGTGATGACATTATTTGTGAGGATACCGAAATCGAATCATGATATTGACTAACTCCGCTGCCAATTTGGACCAGTCATTAATTATTTTCCATTGATTTCCGTTTTGTGGTTGCCGCTTGACGCATCAAACCCTACTCCCAGCTTTCGTTGGCTGCTGCTGTCCGGGCGTAAACTGCGTTGATGAAAGTATGAAATAAACCTCTTCTGTTTCCCGGTGTGTGTCTTCGATAAGCGACATGTGACCGAGCTTTGGCTACATACGTAATCCTAAAAACTCGCAATATGCTTGTTTTAGAGTTGACTGTAGATAATCCTTCTTCGCTCGAGTACTGTCAAGTCTCCCTCTTGGCTTGTTCTTTGGATTCACCCAGAACACCTGCAAGTCGTCGTTGGCCAAGCCTGACCATTGAATCTAACTGTTGAATCTCTGGTGGTTGTGGTATCTGCAAACAGTTTCTCACAAGTTGTTCTTCTTTTGTCTGATATTTTATTTTGGTATAGCCTCTCTGTTTTCCAGAACCTTTCTAGTGTTGCTTAAATTGATAATTGGTGACTGCTCAGACACCGTGGCATTTCCATTTCCTTTGGGCACTTCACCCTCCAAGAATCCACCCTAGTTGCGTGTCTTTAGAGCGGTGGACCATCGATGTGATCTTAGGTGTCCCGGCACAAACGAATTTTCCAGTAAAAAACCATGCTCCAAGCAATAACGTCAATATCTCTGGCTCAATTGAAGTAATGGGTCTGCAAGATTATATGACTTGGCACAAGTACTTCGTCGAACGTTGACCTTTAGATTGAGGTAATCTGTTCGTTATCGAGGTACCACAGACATTCCAATTCTACCTCGAACGGGTTTCTGCATTGAGGAAATGCGTATTTGGTCGTACTCCTTTCGCTTCCCCTTGACACACTGAACCCTCCCCGCTGAAACTGTAGCCTTCTGAGTTTGTGTGTTTTAATTTAAGTCTTTGCTTAAGTTTGTTGTTATTAAATTATAAACTGTGCTCCGGGTCCAATAACGCTCTGACATTTGACTTTTCTTCCCTTGATGGTCTGTCTGCGTAGACGAGTGCGTCGAAAGTAAAATTTTGAGAATTTTGTCTTTCTGGCCAAAGCTACATTTTAGTTCGGTGCGGAGCGGGGAGTGCTCCCAGAGTTTGCTACTAGGGGATTGGCTCCGAAAGCTGCTGGTTTCTTCCGCGTTGCTCAAGTAATAACCATCCTTGATGAGTAAAAGTGTTGTCGTGGCATGTCGCACTTCCTACATTTTGATGATCGACAATTCCTAGAAATAATGCCCATACTTCAAACATTTACAGTAAGCATTTCTTTCCATCAGAGTAGTTTTCTCTGTTATCTGGCGCATAGTTTCAATAATGCCTCGCAGTTGAAAGGAAGATTATTTCATTTCCACACAAAATTTGCAGTTGGACGAGTATTCCATTAGACTAGCTTGTTTACTTTGCGCTCCTATCCTTTTTGATAGGATGATCCTTCAACATTTGGCTAAATTTGGGTCTAGTTTCGGTCTAGTAGACATCATGACTGACACGTCTCTCTGCCAGAAATTGTGAAATCAGTTTAACGTTGGCATATTTCTTGTCGGTACGAGTCTTGTTTCTCTCTTGCCAATCGCGGTTGCTCCGGGCATAGTCGAGCTTCTTAGCTAAATTGTATTATCTAATGGAGTCCCAGTAATCTACAGGCTGATCAGAGATTTCAAGGCTGATATAGTTTGGCTGAATGTGACAGTTCCAATTTTCTCATCGTACATCTCGACACTTGGATTTGATTTCCCGTTTTGGATATTGTGCTATGCGAAGCTCTCACGCACAAATGTTGTTCCTTCAAGTCATGATCAGGTCTAATTAGCTCATTGATACGGGTTTAGGTTTCATGATGCATGAGGCCAATTATAAGATATTTTAGTTTGATTTTTCTAAGTCACGTTTGTATTTTATTAGCTAATTGTATGCGCTCTATCATTAGTGTCTCATTCATACTACTCCGATGATGGTACTTAGCATGTTTTTGGAACAGATTGGGTATACTTTCGCATCGTTGCTGAATTGTAGGTTTAGAAACTGTTTTTGAGAAACAACCATTTGTCCAAACAGCTCTGTATTCTGGAAGTTTTTGTGTTCTTGTAGCTTCGTGAGCTTTCTATTGGGAATTACACTGAGGCATTATTTTGATATTATGAGAGATTTGCGTATGATTGTCCATAGAGAAGTATTTTTGGACCACAGTTTGAGCCAAATCGTTCGATTGGTGTACAAGCTTCGGTAGTTATGACGGTTCGAACGTACCATAGCTTTTATCAAATAAACGTTCACCCCTCGCCAATTTCCAACGTCAAGAATGCCGGTAATTCGACCTATTCGCTCTGGTGTATACTATTCCTCGATCTCCTGCTGAACTATCTTTCGGTAAGTTCTTCCAATGCATTCTCTAAATCTCTACTCTAACTTAACTATTTCCTGACTTCGGCCCGCATGTAGCTGGGCTACGGTTATAGAATTTAAGCTTGTTCTGGTTCAGAGAAAGCCTTTGTATATCTCGTGCCACAGATCTTGCTTTACAATTTGGCTATTGCGACATCCTGAATTGCGAAGTGGGTTTGGAACGTTATGGGTTAATAGTTTTCGGTATTGAATGAAACGATATTTAAAAATGAGTCAACGTTTTCAGTTGGCATTGATACACTATTCGAAAGTATTAGCGTCAATGTTTTTCATATTGAAAATATATTTTTTTTAAATTTGAGTCAATGTTTTTTGCTTTTTGAGTAATATAATTGTATATTTGAAAGTTGAGGCTAATGTTTTTGACTGAACAATACATGTATTCTACATTTGCGTCGATGTTTTGACTTGTTCTTTTTGAACAATATGCGAATGTGAAGGTTCACTTGAATTTTTTAAACTTTACTTAGGTTTTAGGATTGAAATTAGGAATTCGAAAGAATGATTTTCTGGCGACTCATAACCTGAACTTCTGTCGATGTCTCTGCCACGCCGGTGTGACCGATGTCCGACCGATTGCGTTGTCGATGTTTGATATATCACAGAATAAGGCGTTGTAGACTGCTTTCTGGCCTTCAGTGGGACCTTGTGTGACGCTGCTTGTACTGGCGTCATGTGCTACACACGATAAACCGAAAATATTTCCGTCCTGGAGCTTTGCTGTTTGCACGATGACCAAGATTGGGACGTCATCGGAGACTTTTTATTGGCTATATTTGATGTTGTTTGAACTAACCTCTTGCTGATGTCTGCATTTTTGGGACTGTTGTTGGACGCTGCTTGCAAGTGGGCGTCTCTGTTCGCGTTTTGATCGCCGAACTTGATGTTTTTGACTTTTATGAAATGTCTCAAATACTCTCCAAAGGCGTCCGAGAGTCCCGACTGTTGGGCGCCCAAAAATGTCAATGATGATTGTCTTGAAATGAAAATTTAAAACTGCTTTTGCTTAATATATTGATCTTTATTCTAGATGTTCTTACATTGAAACGCCACTTCACGACTGAAGCTTCAATCTCGAACTCCGGAACTAGAAAGACCTCGCCACAGATGGCGCTGTCGGGATTCAGTTTTACAGTATTTACCACAGATAATATCAAAAAATCTCTATGATTACTAACACTCGCTTTAAAGCAAGAATTCCACTTTTGTCCTTTTTATTCCGGAAGAATGCTATAAATTTACTTTCGTGACTTCTGGGAAGCGTAGGGATCATAAAAAACGATTCTGATCTCCTGCCCACCCCTCTTTGCCTCAATACAGTACCACATCCAATTTGGTTATACAACTTTACAAATAGTGGAAATACAACTTTATTTAGAGAACAAAATAAATCTCACTGCAAGAAAGAGAACTTCAAAAACAATTAAAAAACATTTTAAAACCATAATATAGTCGAGGAAAAACCTTGAACCTGTATGATCTCGACGTACTAAAAGAAAAATCCACACGTACACCTCATTTTTAACAAAATGGTTTGCGCAGGCATACCAGCGTCTGCCACTTTCCACCAGAGGGCGACGTTTCTATTCGAATGGCTTCTAGACGTTTCTTTCCTCGATGAAAAATATCTTCAGGCCCATCCTCATTGGCAACCCCCTTTCTCCCAACCATCGCGCCAGTGTAAGCCGCCATCGCCAGTTCCTACTTTAAATCGTCAGGCCAGGCGAAGCTCGTAAGTGCATCAGCCTTTGACTGGGGTTAAAAGAATACACCGAGCATCCGCCCAAAAGGCCCAGGCAAAATTACCCTTCCTCCCATCACCCAGTCTCCCAATCCCCTTCCTGAACGGGGAGAGTTTGCAACATAGTAACGAATCACCTCGCGGTAATCCTCTGCATTACGAGTCTCTATAAACGAACACAAATGTTGCAGATCACCAAATATTTCGTCGTCGCCCTGCCTACTTTGTGCTCTCCCGGCGGCGGGTTGGGTCATGACCTAGGTTGAGTCTCACCGAGAGTAGTCGAGGCGGGGATGAAGCTCCGCCCCAGTGCCCAGATTCCTGGTGGTCTCACATCCAAATAAATAAAGCAAAATCAGTGGTAAGTTACACGATTTATACCAATACCGGTTCGACTATTTTAATTGTCTCTGGTTGGTTTCATATCCGCCCCGGAATAGCCAGAATAACTATTGATGCATCGAAAAAAATTCACCAACAAAGAGCAATAAAAAACTAATATTCCATGTCAAATGCAACCCTTCAACACACTGGCAGGAGTTTTTTAATCTTTACACGGTTTAATAACTCTAAACACCGTTCTATGCATAAATACATATGTCTATATTATAATGACTGAAAACAGCACAAAAACGCTCTAACGTTCGAACACTCTCCAGGGCAGGGATCGAGATTAAAGATCCATAGAGTAACACAGGAGGCGCCATAGTCAAACTGGATGTCAATTTGGGTACGGAAAATGAAGCATGCCCTTCCATTTTTAACGTAACAAATTTCATCCAAGTCTGGTCAGTAACTTGTCTGTACCGGGAGAAATGATTGCAAAAATGACCGTGTTAAAGCGGGCTTTAAAGGACTAGACAAAAGGAATCAAGACTAGAAAAGTCACAATGTTTAAAATTTTAAAAACAATGGCAACACTAGTTGTCCTGTATGGGAGTGAAAATGTATCTCTCTCAAGACGGAAAAATTAATATTCTAGCTTACAGGATGAAACTTTTAAGGAGAGTAAACGGTTGTGTTGTTTGATAGACTGAAGGGCGCAACTCGAGCACGCCAGAAAAGCTACCCGAGACCTGCCTAGTCAACTAGTACAGTGTCTAGTACAATAGATCACTAGATACGGCGCGCTCGATAAACAGACGTTGGACGCCGGACAGCGGTGAGAAACGTGCTACGCCTATCTGGCTTATATAATACTGTGTATTCCAAAGTTCGCTAAATAAAGGCATTCCGGATTGGGAGTATCCGTTTGGACTTGTATTCATTCAAGAGGTTGCCACTTTGGTAGGACACAAAGAAATGAAGAATATAAGAAAAAGAATTCAATATATTTAGTCTAAATGATTGTATTACAATTAATACAAACAAGACTGGAAAAAAACATTTCAGAAAGAATTAGAGCAAATAGGCCACCTCACACAAGTAGGGCTTGCAGTACACCCAACAGGAAGAAGGTGTAGGGAACCCGCAGAAGTGTCCTGATAGTGCAGAAGGAGAAGAATCCATTATTATTGGTTATAAATAATGACTTGGCAGTAATTTTTTCACGAATATCTTTCTGAGTCGACTTTCATTAAATATAATTATTGTTACTTGCATTAATAAATTGAAAAAATGTCCATAAACGTCCTCCACGATCTTTAGTATTACATTTTTGTTTCTTAAGCATACGGACAGAATCACGTAAAGAGCATTTCTTTTTGCTCATGACTCGCTCACCCCTTCCGCACCCCACGCAATTCTTAGTGCAGCGTGAAAAGCTTCCGGCATGTAAAAAGCGTACCCTCCCGCCTAACCCTCCTAGAACCGGGGAAAAAACAAGAATCAGGAAAGTTGCTGCCAGCTTATGACCCTGACGGTCGCTTCCTGTGCCTGTCTCGACGTGTGAAGGGGCACGCTTTTTTTGATAGGCAAAACAAGCGGATCAAAATTTCCAAAACAAGAACACGTTTTTTCAGATATGGGTTGCGAGTTAAGCTAAAGGTCCTGTTATCTCTGTGTTACTTAATAAACCTTTTTGGAAATTTGTTTTCCAACCATCAATTGCATGTTTTTTATTTTTGTTTAATATCTGTTAGTACATTAGAAGCTACATTTATAATTTTTTAAACATTAAACGCTCTTCATTAGCAAATTCAACTTTGGTGGAAAATTTTTTATTTAGTCAAAAAAAGTAAAAACTGTACGTTGTGTAGTGAGGAGAAAAGAAATAATAGAGAAATTGATCGGCAAAAGCTGAGAATTACATGCGAGAGTTCTCTCACGGGTACACTAGAATGTATTATAAACCAGCACCTAGGATCAATACTAAGGTCGTTATAGTATTTTCTTCGAAACCGTTTTGAAAATGTGTGTTCATGAAAATTTTACCTAATGGTAAATCCAATTTGTCAACGAATTCGCAGTCAGGAATCTAAAACACCGAATGATAACAAATATAAATTTCAAATAACAAATGTAATGAGACACAAATCACCTCGGCAAACGCTATTACAGCCAAATAATATAGCTAAGAAAACCGTATACTACAGCCAAATTAATTCTCTAGGGATCGGTTACGTGCACTGCAGAAGTAACCACCCAACACTTTCCCGCATGATGAAGTGATGTCATCTACTCTCACTAGTTATGAAAAGTCCTTATTGCCACCCGTATGACAGCAGCACTGAGGCAAGTCATAAGATTGGGAACGAGATTATACAGATTTAATTTGCGCACATTCCGTGCCATCTATCCACGCATGGGCACATGTGGACTTTGTTTTCACAATAACCTGGTGGTCGAGTGTTGTGTTAATGTTTTGAGTTTTTGTTCTGGAAGTGTTGATATTTTTTAACGTTTGCGTTATATAAAGAAAAATTATTTTCACATTGATTTTTTTATATATTTAGGCTAAGTCAATTTTGGTTGTAATTTTATTCTGTTCGGAACCCAAGAGTTCCTCGTCGTTTTATAAGCTGGAGTCATCCTTGGGAGTATGAAGTAGGGAATTGAGAATTGCTGAATTATTAGGTCCTACGTAACAAGCTTATATAGGAATTTAAAGACCATGGTACTAAGACAATCTTAACCTATGTACTACTCGGCGAACGATGAAAATAGTGTAATGAGTAATTGTAAATCACGTTTGTAAGAAATCTAGGATAGATTACTGACTCCGTGTTGTAAACACAGAACTAAGTCCATTGAAGAAGTATTTTTTAGTAGATCATCGGCGTGACCAAAGGCATATAACTCTCATACCTTTCTGAATCTTTTGGACCTCACAACCTTAATTTGGTAAATTTTCCTCATAATTTGCATAAGTGAATTTCAGTCTTCTAGCATGAATGTCAGATTCCTAGAAGGTATGCCTTCACGTGCCTATTAATGCCTTCATGCGCCTATTAAGCAGGTACCCCTATCATTTTCACATATTTTCCAAATTTTATTAGTTATTAATTTTTTTATTAGATTGCATCGGTTTGACATAGGGTATAGTCTTTAATGTTCTTGTTCTCATTTCAAACATATTATCATGAACTGCAAAAAATGTCTGAGACTGTCAATTTTTGTATCACATTTGATTTATGTCAAAATAACTTTCACCAACTCTAATAAATATTTCTCAAGGATAATGATCCAATAGTTGAGATTATTCTTTTTATGAAAAATTTAATATAATTAAATTATATTTATTATGTTCAGAATTGGACAGAATTTAAAATAATATTTTTTAATTCTTTTGTTTTTTGTATCGAAAATATATATTTTAACATGTATTTTGTATTTATATCGAAAACATTTTCTGATGGTATTTTGTATTTTCAAAATACAAGTCGTTTTTGTATTTTCAAAATACAAGTCGTTTTTGTATTTTTAAAATACAAAAATACTTTCAATGATCTGCTGTTGAATATTTGATTTTAAATACACCGGCATACCTTAAAACACAATCGTTGTTAACACATATTTTTGATATTTCGAAGCAATTTTTCATTCCCTGCTGCAGTCTTTAAAAGACATTTTTATAATTCAAAATTTTTGTTAGTCGAAGAAAATTTATTTTCGCACACACTTGGAGTAATCAAATAATAGATATGGAAGATCCCTTTATTGATGTAATACTATATTCTGATGTTATACTATATTGTCCCATTATGCATCACACATATCTGAAGGTGGTTGTGCGCACTGGTTAAAAGCTTGCATTTACGTTGTGTAAAGAGTTAATTTTATGATACGAGTGTGGAAATGGTAAATCATCAAAATGTGTTAGTTTTGATTATGTGACAATAATGGACTTGTTAAATAGATGCTTGGATTAAGGTAATATACCAGACAGGTGGAGGGAATCAACTCTTCAAGTATAGTGCACCAGTAATATCTCTCCGCATTGGGGTAAGTCATGGCCTCCTATTAAAAAATGACAATGTTGTTAGCGCACTGATAGCTGGAAAACAATTGAAGGGAACAACAATTCCAGCATCTGTTATGACAGTGTTGAGTGCAGTATTTACGTTCTTTTTTTTGTTACACTCTGCTACCAACATAATTTTTGTTGCAAGCAGCTAGGTCACATTGTGAAGAGATTTTGCTGGCATACTGTGCTATATAAAGCGAAAGGAGACGTGATACCAACTCATGTGGAGGGATATCGCTAGAATCCATACTGCTGAAGACTCACCAAATTAACCACAAACAGAATGGTTAGTTAGAAGAGGAAAGCATACCTGAGGAACAGTTCGGATTTAGAGCAGAGAAGTCCGGTATCCAAGCAGTACATTGATTCTTAGGAGAAATGTATGAAACTAACTAAAACCACAGAAATGGAAGCTGTCCGCGGTTTTCATAGTCTTTACGAAGGATTTTGACTGTATTAACAGATACCTGTTTCCAGATGAGCTGGAAGGTATTACTAGGAGCAATAATATCACACATTTTTTTTAATGAAACTATCTTCAAAATTAGATCTTTAAGTAATGTTGTTTCCATTAAGACTCTTTGAGTTTTTGAAAATTGCAAATGTTCAACTTTCTTCTCAAACTGCCAGGAAGATTGTTATGCAATTAAGGTGCTTGGTGTAGTGGGCACATTAAATGGTTGCTAAATTATAATACCCGAATTTGAATTGCAGTGTGGGCAAACATTTTTGCGGGTTCAAGTAGTATTATAGCATTGTTACTTAACTGTGTCATATACTGCGAGAAAGTATGTTGTAGCTGTCTTTGGTATAATTCTGTAGTAGAGTGAGAGACATATAAATATTTGGGTGGTTGACTGCGTTTTTTGAGTTTAATTCTTAATTATACGAACAATTCTTTGATAATATACTAAGTGTAAGAAGATTGCGTAAATTATATGGAATGAATTTGTTGAAGTATCTGGTGGTGAGTTTTCCTAATTTTTCTTCAGCGTTTGAACTGTGTAACAATGTCAAAGATATTGTTTGCTATGTGTGAACACACAATTATCTTTAAATTGTTGGCTATCCGGGAGATGCCGTGTCGTTGGCTGAGAGGCTGACGTTTCACCTGACGTGTCGCAGGCTTTCTCAGGGCAGTGACACAATGGCGCTATACGCCGAGTGTGATATACTAAGTATTATTATATAATACTTAGTATATATGTTATCAGCCAATGAATGACATGGCATATCCTTAATAGTCAAGAATTTATGGAATCAAGCTGTGGAAGCTTACGTGCACACAATTATCTCTATTGTTAGTAGAAAAGTTAACAAGTGGAGAAATAATATTTATATGTACCTCCTTTGCCATTACCAAAAGGTCTGACTTCAATGTTTATCCCTAATACACATTCTAAAGAGCAAATTGGATACTTGTGTAATTGATATGATTCTGTCAGGCAAGCATTTTCACAAGTCACTCTATTGATCTGTAATTTCAAGCAAGATGCATTTTTCTCTGTTTTGAGAGTATTCTAGTAGTGAGATCTAGTTGATTTCATTTTGTTTTTGCTTTTAGAACAGGTTTTTAATATTTTTTATATTATTGAGCATCATTTTCGATGGGTTGATTACTATTACATATAAATACCAATATCCTGATTTCTCCAGGAAGTAAAGATGCAAATCCAAGTCACTGCTGTTTGGATTTTGTTTTTAAATATGAATGAAATCTTTCTCAAGCTTTGTTCAGAAGCTTCCAAGGTATGTAGGTGATAATCTCGTGTTCTCCAGGATTGTTAAAGAGTGCTTATTCAGTATTTTGACTTTCACAAATTAAACTGCATTTCTTGATGTATTTTACAGTTCAGTTGATGCAAAATCTAACAGAACTTTAAATTGTTTATATATGTTTCTAATTAATTTATAATAATGTCAAGTAGACACTACCATAAGCTGTTAGGTCGTCTAGCATTGTTGGATGTGTGTTGCAGTTGAACATGTGACTTGGCTTGGCCAGAGGCACCTCTTGAGACTGGCAAATTCCAATAGTTACAAAATTTTTTGAAGAGTGAGCATTATAGTGTGCATTACCTTTGCTACCCAAATTTATACCTTGAATTCATCATTTTCAGGTGTGGTGATGGAGTCTAGTCAGAGTAACAAGAGGCCCCATTCTGGGAATGAAAATGATGTTGATGGCAAGAGAGGAAAGTTCTCTGGAAGGGGAAGAGGAGGTGGCAGTTTCAGAGGATTTGCAGGGGGTCGGGGTGATGGAGTGAGAGGGCAAGGGTTCAGGGGTACACGGGGTGGGTTCAGAGATGGTAGGGGATTTGGAGGTCCCAGGGGAGGGCGTGGTGGATTCAAGGTCGAAGAAGGTGGTGGGTTCAGAGGAGGCCGGGGGGGAGACAGTGGTGGGTTCCAAGGAGGCCGGGGTGGGCTCGTGGGCAGAGAAGGTGGTGGGTTCAGGGGAGGTCGGGGTGGAGAAGTTGGTGGGTTCA
>BOPP01000016.1:746405-792895 GCA_017312745.1 Gryllus bimaculatus | reverse complement strand
ATCTTTTAAGTTACTGTAAACAACACAAATAGCGTTCGTATGTCAAAACGTTCTGAGTACGTATAACCCCAAAACATCCAACTTTACGATTGAGCTGTCAGTTGCCAGATTTGCATCACCAGGGTTTGCCAAATCCCGAAACATAAAAGGCAACCTTTGTATCAACAGCCTGTACTAGAAGTGCACATTACTTTACAACGCATTTCCAGATGACATTGAACAATTGAAGTCGGTACTCGAATTTAAGTTAAAAGTAAAATCTTTTCTCCTGCATATAATGTTCATTTTAACAAAACGGGAATATATATATATATATATATATATATATATTCAGTGCTGAGGTGGCCCTTTGTTTTGCTTCTGGACGTAAATGTAGCTTCACTATGTTGAACTCTTTTTTCTTTAACTCTCCTTTTGCTTATAGTGGTAGGAGTAGTGGTAAGAGTGAGTAATTAGTTTTGTTAGCAATGCAGAAAAATCAAACCTGCAGTTCTTTTACCGTTGCAAATACGTTTTCTATACCTCGGGAACGAAATTGTCTAGTTTTTCAAATGTTGCTAATCTCGCACTTTTTTAATCTTTATTTTTATTTATTTATCTTTAACTTTTACTCATCCATCAACTGTTTATAGTTAAAATGATAGGAAGGGGTTCTGGAACTTAAGAAAACATGCGCAGATGA
This sequence comes from Gryllus bimaculatus, assembly GCA_017312745.1. NCBI lineage: Eukaryota > Metazoa > Arthropoda > Insecta > Orthoptera > Gryllidae > Gryllus > Gryllus bimaculatus. The sequence continues at coordinate 792,213 of BOPP01000016.1, read as the reverse complement.
TATTCTCCATACGTCACACGGTTATTTCTGTTTTTTGACTAAATAAATCTAAACCATTTGAAACATACATCACCATCTTGTATTGAGGCAATTGCATTATTTGTATTTGTAGATGCTGATTTTCAAATGTTTGCAAACACATTGTATCTGATAATAAAAATATTTTTTGTGACTTTTCTTTAGTGCTTGTTGACTTTCCTGAATGGAGTCCTGACCTAATTCACAGCCTGTTGAACACTGTTGTCCGTATTTCGAGTTGGCATGGTAATGCAGATTGGGGTCAGGTAATGTACATTAACCATTATTTTATAGTATATGTTCATTATTGTGTGTTGAATCCTAATTAATTTAGTTAGTTTTAGTTTTCTAGTTAGTTTTCTCTAGTCACGCTAAATAGTCGTATGTGGGACACCCAGCTGTCGAGAAGCACATCAGGCTAATTGTACTGTTCACAAAGCTTTGCCTCACTTGCTCTAAGTTGTCAGACGTATGGGGTCCACCTGAGGATTTGCTCTGTCTCGGTGTATGTAAATCCAGTTTCATTAAAACACTTACGTCACTGATAAACAGAAAGCGTACTCTGTAAGAAAATAACGTGGTACAGGTGTCACAGTCTTCGAATTTTCAAACCAAAACACGCAGCAAGCACGCCCCGAGCCGGTAGAGACAAGGACAGGCTCAGGACTGATAAATCTCTTCTGAATCTGGTGGAAGTATATTTCACCCAATCGAGAGCTTGAACATCACATTAGTGACCTCACTATGGTGACGTTCAAGCTCCCGATTGTATGGAACTGTCAACAGCTGATACCTGCCTGGGGCAGAGATGGGAAAATCACAATATAAAGCCTCATACATTCTTACCAACTGTTTCTGATGAATTTCTTCGATTCATGCCAACTGAGCAGCTCGATGTTTTGTATTTTTGAATCTGTATAGTACCTTGGAATTGTGCATCTGCAGTGATATCTCAGGATCATTTAGGAGACGAGTACGATTGCCTCAATCAGGGTCAGGAGAGCTGCTCCCTTGTTCTCGGATTATTACTGACGCTTCAAAGACAATTAAATATAGGACTTGTACTCCACGTGTTACCATTGCAGCTGTCCTGAAAGACGTTCGTTTGTCCGAGTGATGCTCAGCTATCACAGAAGAAATTCTTAACCCTTCGTTACTCGCGCGGAGTACAATTTTACTCCACTGTGTTTTGTAAAGTTTTCCTTTGATTGGGGAGTGTTACGCAAATGGTATTCAATGAGTTTGCCGTTCATGTCAGACCTAATTGTGCAATACGTACCTTGCTCACACCTGCACAAGTATTTTAAGTGGAAAAGGTTGAAGTGTTCTTTGTCGTCGTAAGCGCACATTAGTACTCCGCGTGAATCTAAGATAGTACTAACTGTTGACATCTAGGCGTCATCACAGATGTTGAATGCCCATGATTCCCACACAGCTTAAGATCTCGAGGATTTTTGTTGTTAGTAGAGGTTCCTGAAGAAAAAGATGTTATCCCCCCCCCAAAAAAAAGCAAAGGATATTGCAAAATATATGACAGACAAGAATAAATTAACGCAACGAACGGATGCAAAATGCAGGTACGGATGCAAACTCAATTTTCGTATGCGTTAAGACGATTTCCTTCAATATTAGACTAGTGTTATTGCGTACAAATTTGTGAAAAAAGTTTCAAGGAGTATACAAAAAATACACTTTAGACATCAAATCATCCTTTAATAATAAAAATACAATAATTTAGATTTAGATGTAATTAAATTAGACAAAAATAAAATTTGGTACAAAGAAAAATACTTGAAGCACATTTGTACTCCGCGCGAGTATCCGTGTCCTTTAAGATCGCGCGGACAGAGAAGGGTTAAGGTCATGTTGTCTGATCTTAAATCTGAGCTGTTCTGAACAAACTGTAGATCCATTACAGAAGGTGTAATAACCTTAAAGAATAGCAAAACCTACCACTAAATGGCTATTTTCTTTGAAAAATGTGGAGCGGTTTTTAAAAAGCTGGCGCTTAAGCAATACTGTAAATTCGAAATTTGAAGCTCTTTTTCAGAAAATTTCTTTTGCTCTCGGAAAATTGTTGAGTTTTCGAAAAACTTCATTCGAAGTCATTTGAAGCACATTCACTCACAAATACAATAGTTTTTACAATTTGCTGGCAATGTACATAATAACGACGTGAGAGATCTTGCAAAGAAATTACATTAGTATAACTTTTGGAAAAAAAACAACAAATACCGCGAAATTAACTTTACGTCATATTTAAGAGTGCAATTAGCACTATCCGTTCGAAGAGTGTGAAGAAAGAATTTGGAGTCATTTCTAGAAAATGGCGTTTGAGTACTTGCGCTTGCGTCGTGCACGGACGGACGGACGAACATTTTGTCGTCAATCGATTTTTCGGTATCGAGGATCCACAAAACGGATACTGGATTACACCACGTGTTAGAGGACATTTTTTTCTATATTTAGCAACAGGATTTATCCATTTTTTTTCTGACTACGGCCTGGCAAAGAAAGGCCTGGCCTGAAAGAAAAGAAAGAAAGAACGAACGAAGGAATGAATGAAAATTGAAAGCTTGAAATTAATGAAATATGTACAGGTTTCGCACCAACTACGGGCCACGAGAAAAATTGAATAATATGAAAAATAGTTATTTTAATTATAGTTTCGTATTGAAAATGTCAATTTTAATTCTGTTATGCCTCTCTCCCTTTTTTTACTTTCCCGTTTTCGTACGTAGTTTGGGGAAAGATATGTAATGCTGCGCAAAAAACTGAATTTTTGTAAAAAAAATTCATTGCCGTGCCTTGATAATAAAAAGGTGAATAAATCTAGTCGCTAAATTAAGGGGGGAAAGTCCTCTAACAAGGCGACTGATACGATTTTTTTTTTTTTTTCAAAATTACAATAATGTTATTTTATTATGACGTGTCTCTCACGTCGTCAATATTTATATTTTATTTACGTTACTATATTTATGAGTGCATGTGCTTTAAATAATGTTAGATGAAGTTTTTCGAAAACTCAACCATTTTCTTTGAAAGCTCAAAATTTTGCATTTTCAGAAGTGCTCAAACACCATTTTCTCAAAAACTGGCACCAAATTTTATCTTCAAACATTTCGAACGGATATTGCCAATTACACTGTTTAATTTAACATCAGGTTAGTTTTTGGGGGTACTTTTTTTAACTACTGAAATGTAATTTTTTTGGAATATCTCTCACTCTGCTAATATGCACATTTTCAGTAATTTTAAACACTATTGCATTTGTTAGTGCGTTAAATGACTCCTAAAAAAGTTTTTCAAAAGCTAAAAAATTATCTGTGAAAAAGGGCTTCAAATTTCGAATTTACAGTAGTGCTTAAGCACCATTTTCTTAAAAACGGCTCCAATTTTTTTAAAGGAAATTGCCATATACTGTGGTGCTTTACTATTCTTTAATATCCTTATAATAATATTTTTGTTCTACTACTAGGAAAGCAAAAATTAAGAAAATTAAGAAAATTTAAAAAAATGTGCTTTGGGCAGCAATAGGACAACTGGCAAGAGTATGTGGCAAGTCCGAATAGCTTGCCGAGACCAGAGGAAATAGAAAACTAATACGGGAAAGTCTGTGCCATTTGTAGAACCACTCATTCATTTTCTTGTACTAAAGAAAAGAGAATATCTCAAAAATAGTTATTATTATAAAATATTATAATTATAATTTTGTGTAAAATAAGACAACTTTACAAAAAAAAACAAAAAACAAAAAAAAAACGCACAATTAAAATAGTCAAGGCAAAATTGATTTTTTTTCTTCAAATTTTTTGCTTGAAAATGCAAAGTTAGCTTATTAATAGTGTATGTGTTCAATTTTAATTAATACCTCAGAATTTCAATGTAGCAATAGCAGATCATCTTTCTGACTGGTTTTGTGCATTGGTGTATTTAACCAGTGATGGTAGTCTTACGGGTAGGGCATAGCCTGGTTAAATATGTTTTGTGGTTGGAAACTATTTTGCTAGTTCAACTAATATTAGATTAGTAAGCAAGTTGCAAATATATGAAAATGTGCATGGTGTTGTAGCTCTTAGTTTGCAACATGTTTATGTTATAGTATGCCAAACTTTTTCTTTGTATATATCTACTTTGAAGTTTAATGGAATTCAATTAAAACCCCTACCTTTATTTTATGCCTTTATAATGTTTTTATCTTCCATTATTTTTTGTATTCATTAATTTTCTTGGTGAAATCTGTCAGACTAAGAGCATGTTCAATTTCATTATCCTATTTTTTAATCTACTGTGATCTTTCAAGTAGCCTGCTTGGAAATGCAAGTTCCTTGCTGTCTGGAGGCTCACAATGCATTAATCACTAATATTTTTAGTTTTTTTGTGAAATGTTCAAACAAGAATAGAGCAACATATTTGTCAACCTTTGTTTGGAAATGTTTGATTTGTAACTAACTGAAGTCTACTTTCAGTTAAGGTGTGTTAATGAATAACATGTATATGAAAGGCAACTAGCCGTTATGTAGATTTACATTAACTTTCATTGGAATGTTTCTCATTAGTTTATGATGAAGTCGTACTGAAATGCAAGCACTATAATATCTAACTTTGAATATTCTCTTGATGTAAATCATTGTGATGGGGATCTGTGTTAAAAAATTGTCTCTTACCTGTACTTAATGAAGTAAAATTACTTTCAGGTATCTCAGGAAATGAAGGGCGTGCTCCAGCCAGATGAACTTGAATATTTGTGGAATAAATTAAACACAAAATTGGAGCCTCCAACATTTCAAGATGTGCTTGTTTACATTAAGAGAGCATTAAAGAAGACTGTACATTGTGAAAAGTGTCCAGAGGTTTGTTGATTGTTTACAAGACTTTCCTGTGGTTTTACTTTCTTACAATATTTATACTTACATGCCTAGCCTCATTTCAATATTCGGTGACCGTCTTATTTTATAGATTTTTAATTTTTACAAAAGAAACTGGATGAAAAACAATAAAACTGATATGTGCATTCAATAGTATCATGTTTATTGCGGCAAATCAAAAATTCAAAATTATTGAACTTTACATATACATTTTACATTTTGGGAAAAAATAAAATAGAAAGAATAATTCATGCCATTTCATATTCAGACTCTTTGAACATAATTATATAGACAATACTGACTACAGAACTAATATTTACAAACAAAAATAATTCTAATATTTAGGGGGTAACTTTTACGATTAATAACCTCTCGTGAATGTTGGGGTGTATTTAACACAGTTTATCTTAGTTTCTTCAGGCTTTAAATTTCCACATTCCCCTCTCGATCTTCTCTTCAGTTCTTCTTTTTGAAGAAATTGGGGGGGGGGGGGGGGTTGGGGTCCTGACTTTCCTGTTGGGAATTTTCCAAAGATTCTCGATGGGGTTTAGATCTGGGAATTGAGGAGGAATGTCCAAAACCTTTCAACAGTTCTAAAGTAACCATTCTCTTACAATATGCGCTTAGTGATTAGGGTCATTATACTGATAAAAATGAAACGTGTTTCTTATTCCCAAATTTTTGGCACTTTTGGCCAAATTTTGTTTCAGTATTGTCAGGTAGTATTCTTTATTCATTGTGTCCTCAATAAAAGTAATTTGACTCACACCAGCTGCTGACATGCACCCCCATATCATGACGTAACCCCCACTGTGCTTTATCGTAGGCTGCAGATTCTTTTTGTCAAGTTCTGTATTCACTTTACGACACACAAGAACTCTTCCAACTGACTTCATAAGATTGAATTTGCTTTCATCAGCAAATATCACATCTCGCCACCACTCTGGTGCCTTGTGAAGATACTTTTTGGCAAACTCCAATCGTTTCCTTCTAGTGACTTTGGTTGCATACGGTTTCCTTTTGCTACTCGTCCATTATATCCCGCACTTCTTAATACTCTCCTCTTAATACACCGCTCCTCTTTTGGGGTACATATTTATTAATTTTTGGGAGTACTTTACATAAAGCCTTTTGACATTTTCAAAATTTTCTCAAAAACGACTCCAAATTTTTTCTTTCAATTTCTTATAAGAATAGAGTAAAATACACCTATAAAGATGTCATAGGTCTGATATTCAAGGTTAATTCTGAGTTTTTGAAAATTTCAAAGGTTTGAATTTTTTCATAGTCTTCCTGAAAGTACAAAATTGAAAATAGAAATTTTGTCATTCAAATGAAATTTATCCCTAATTAGTTTTCTTATGTTTAGGTCCTGTACATTATTTTAAACTTATGATAGTTTTCATATAATGTTATATGCAATATTAAAAAGTAACAAAAACCTTCTTGAAAACGACTCTAAATGTTTTCTTTAAACTTTTGGTAGGGATAGTGCTAAAAGTAATCAACAAGATGACATAATCGTCAGTTTTCAGTATTCTTTTGTTTTTTCAAAAAGTTCAAAAATGTACCTTCTTGACTTGCATCCTACATTATTAATATTTACATTAGAGCGATTCGTTCTCATTATTATATTTATGAATACATATGCTTTAAATAATGTCATATAAAGTTTCTCGAAAACTCAACAATTTTCTGTGAAAAAGGGCTTCAAATTTTGAATTTACAGTAGCTCTTAAACACTATTTTCTTAAAAACTCCTCCAAATATTTCAAAGATAATTGCAATTTATGATGGGGTTTTACTGCTCGTTAATTGTCTTAAAATAACATTTCTATATTCCTAAGTAACTATTAGGAAACTTGAAAAACTAAGAATTTTTTATAATTGTACTTTGGCTGTAGATAGCTGGCACTTGGCTAGAGTACAAGTATGTTGCACGTTCGAATAGTTAGCTGAGACCAAAGGATATAGAAAATTAATACAGGAAAGTCTGTGCCATTTTGAAGCACCACTAGTTTGATTTGTAGGAAGTCCTCCGGGTAAATTGATTTAAATCCAGTGAAAAACTTGTTGTTTTTAAATTCAATTAGGAATTTCATCATAAAAAAATGTTATCCCTGGGTGCAGCTTTGCTTATCTTAATTTGCTACACCCCTTTAGGTAATAAATTTCATGGTCAGTTGATTATAATTTTTCTGAAGATTGTTTTATTAAACTACTAATAAAACAAGTGTGAAAGGGGGAAAGCTTGTGGTCCCTGTAGTATGTTTTGTAATTCAACATAATAAGCTCTACTGCATTCGTATTTCATTCTGACTTTTCATTAATTTCCAATTCAAGATTTCATGAAAGCGTGAATTATTGCCATTAGAAGTGAGAACTGGCGACCGATATCTGCTTCAACTATTTGCTCACAATATTTTTGTTCTGTGGATAGATATGGGTTTAACAGGCCAGATAAGAAGTCTTAGAGAATCTGTCCCCAACATTTTTCCACACATCTAGCACATTTGCAGAAACATTGGAAAACAGAACAAAAACCATCAACACAAAGAAATTCTATTTTAAATAGAAAAGTAAAAGATGCTCATCTGCAATTTAGTGAGATCAATAACAATAATCACGTTGTGATGCTCCTTGTTGCCCGCAAGAGTGGTATAAGGAAAATTGATTCAATTAAACTCCCTATTTCAAATTTAATTTTAACTTAAACTTTTATTGTTGTAAAGAAACAGGAGAGAGTAACCAAATGGTGTTTATTTCAATGCTATACACACTTGTTAAATTTAATGTATCTGTAAACAAATATTGTAATTAACTTTGGGTTCCGCATTAACTTTGGTTCCATTTGAATCAGTTATCATACTTTCCCTTGTCCCATAGCAGGAGGGGTAAGGAAAGGGAGAGGGAGAGAGGCAAATATAAATTAAATTAAATAAATAGAAAAGAAATTCAATAAAAAAATTAAATTAAATTAAAAACACTTTTTTGGTATCAAGGAAGCTCAAAACATGATTCCTTTTGAAATCTCAAAATTGATTTTCCTCAGCATTGCATAACTTTCTCCATTCTACGAATATTACTATGTGTATACATGTGGAAACGAGAATGAAAAAGGACTTTCTTTCAAAATACGTCCTTTGACTCTATGACCATTTTAAATCATGAGGTTTGTAGGGCTGTGGTTATGTTTTCCCTAAAGCTGAATTAAAGCTTTTTAAATAATTGTTTTCTGAAGTAGGTGTCAAAGTTTTTACTTTTGCAGGTTGATGGTCTCCCTAAATCTTTTTGTTCTCCAAAGGAATTTTTGAAGATGGAATATACAAAGAAGGTGAGTAGATTGTATTTCTGAAACCTCAATCAATCAATCATTAAAATTTTCATGATTTTAAAAGGTTTTTAATTATTTATTTATTTATTTATTTATTCATTTATCTATATATTTTGCAAGTTTCCAGAGGAGAGAACATCGCAGAAACAATCATGGCGACGTAAGAGAAAGATGACACCAACTGAAAAAGCACCTTATTACGCAGCTTGGATAGCGGAGAAGGCTAATTTTGAATTGCGGTGGATGAATTACTTGTAAGTGAGGATGTTACAAATATCATCCATCATCAACATTCATTTATTAAGCTTTCTTTACAGATATGGATACACAAAATTTACAGATACTACTAATTTTAAAACTACTCCACTCTCACACATTCCGCTTCCTATAGTGTATTTACCTGAATATAAGAATGTTGTTTTCCTAAATATCTCAGTCTAGAAATGCAGGGTTGTCTTATATCCGCAGATTAAACCTAGTCAGTTAGGATTTAAGGATATACATTATCATTCTATTTCACAAAACTTGTAAATGTTCAACTCTAAATACTACATTCATGGTCAATTTACTACCACTAAATCGGTAACAATTTACTGCAGAACTTGTGTGCGTTTATACCATCTTAAGGCAATATCAGGCACATCCATCAGCAAAAACACTTTTTCAAATAATTCCTTATCTCTTGTACACTTCATACATACACGTCTAGACGTAATTAAAATCAATATCCAAGTTACTTTTATAAATAGAGTGAAGAAAAACTGTGAGGATCACTCAAAGAAGAACATGTCAGATTAGACCAGTGAATATAACACTAAACAGTATTCTTTAGATATGTAATTCTATGCATTGATGGACTCAATCATAGATTTCATTCTCAATCATTGTCATTGTCCTCTAGTGGCACACAGCTAAACTATTGCACATAAATGCACTCTTAAATCTGTGATGTAATGTAAGACAGTTTGTGATGTAATGCAAAGCATTTATTTTGTACATTCTGTTCAAGAAGTATATTGAATTTTGAATTTCCTCAGGCTAAGTACTATTTCTTTTGGTAGTGTAAGGTCTGTTCAAGAAGTATATTGAATTTTGAATTTCCTCAGGCTAAGTACTATTTCTTTTGGTAGTGTTATGTTGGTACTTGTGTCCATTACTTATGCTGACAAGGTCTACCATTTTGAATGTTTAGTTAATTGCTGCGGTCTGTTTTGTTTGGACGTATTGTGTCTCGTCTTCGATTTTCGCTGTTCCAAAAAATGGATCAGAGAATCTGCAACAAATTTTATGTGAAAAACAAAATTCATTCCAAATGTTAACTGTGGCATGTAGGGAAGCTACCTTGGACAAAAGCAATGTTTTTCGGTAGTACAAAAAGTTCTCAAGAGGGCTGAGATGATGTGAATGACGAAGAGCGTACCGGCCGACCATGCACTTCAACAACAGATGAAAACATTGATAAAGTGAAGAAAATTAATATTGACCAATTGTCGAATCACCGTCAGAGAAGTTGTGTACAATTTGCGCGAATCAATCTGCCAAAAACACCCAGATTTGTGGAAGAACAAAAACTGGGTTTTGCACCATGATAATGCTCCTGCTCACACATCATAGCTTGTGCGCGAATATATGGCCAAAAACAACACGGTAATGGTGTATACGTAAGCTTCCGCAGCTCGAATCCATGAATTCTCGGCTATCCGGGAGACGCCGCGTCGTTGGCTGGGGTGCCGACGTTTCGCCTGACATGTTGCAGGCTTCCTCAGGGCAGTGACCTGAGGTAGCCTGCGACATGTCAGGCGAAACGTTGGCACCCCAGCCAACGACGCGGCGTCTCCCGGATAGCCGAGAATTCAACACGGTAATGGTGCTGTATTCCCCAGACCTGGCCCCTGTGACTTTTTCCTGTTCCCAAAACTGAAGATGTCCATGAAAGACAATGCTATGCCATGATTGAAGAGATAAGATAGCATCAAAAGAGGAGCTGAACAAGGCCAGAAAAATGATTTTTTTTAAGTGCTTTGAGGACTGGAAAGAATGTTGGCATAAATACCTGAGGGGACTTTCTCTGAAGAAGACTAAATAGATATTCATGAATAAATAAATACTTTTTGAAAAAATACAAAAATTGCAATACAACCCTTTGCAAAATTTGCAATAAAATTTGAACAACCCTTGTGTTTAAGTGTATGGTTATAAATCATAGCCTTTAGACTCTTGACGTAGAAAGGAAGCTAGCACAAAAGTTTCATTGATATTGGTTCAGTACATTCAGAGATTTTCATGCTGAAACTAAATGCACTTGTCTCTTTATTACTAGCTGAAGTATCCCAAGTTGCTGGGTATTCATCGTAATTTATTACACAGGAAGAAGAATTGCATTTATACCTGACCTGTGGGGTTGCCTACTTCTGTTCTATTGTAGTTCCGCCTTGCCCCTCCCTGCCCCATTGTGTCTTACTCCCATCTGGAAATACCTGTTCTTCCTCACACACTTTCTCAGTAAAACTATTTATATTTTTTCCATTTGAGGTTCCTGCCACCCAAACTTCTTACTTTATAACTAAAAATAATAAAAAAATGTCAACTGAAAATCAAAAATAGATATACTCGTGTATATTCTTTTGTAGAATTTTATATCTCATGCCCATACTTTCAATCAATTGTAAAACTTACTCTTTTTCATATTTTTTCTCCTCATTTATTTATAAAGATGATTTGAAAATTGATTTTAATTCTACATTGTGGCATTTTCTGTGTAGATAGTACATGTGTTTTTGTTGAATTTTAGTATGTTAGGCTCCTTGATAAATAGTGTGATATAAAGGGGACATTAACCAATAAGACAGATGTAATATCTTAAAAATCCAAGATCTCAGTAGATCCCAACCGGATGAAAATTTTTCTATTATCTAAAATAATCTCTTTGTTTCTATTTCAACAAGCTTGATAAACAGGGGGAATTGACATCTCAATTCCTCCAAAAATCCATTTATCATTGCTTTAATTATACTTTTGCCACATTAACACAAATCATTTTAAATGGTCATTCTTTCACATCCCAAATATACGCTTTCATTCTCCATTACAATAATATACGTCCTTACAAAATTTCATCCATCTGTCACACTTTCAGCACAACATGTAAATCATTCATATGTTATTCTTTTGCTTGTGCAACTCGTAAATAAGTAATAATCATGCTTAATTTACTGCAATTAAATCCATAATTTCAAGCAGAACACATGTGTATACTAGTTCAGCATGAGGTGATTCTCCTTCTTGCAATATCATAATTTTGTAAAAGGTAGAAGAAAATGAAATAATAATTAACGATACTATGGCAAGTACATTGAAACAAAAGTTGCTGATGAATGTAACTACATTTTTGATTTAACTCACTTTTTCCTAGAAATGTGACTCCAATGCGTTGATACATCCTCTTCGTATTTCACTAGCGGAGAAGCAGTCAGTGCATGTGCCGTAGGCATAGGGTCTTCCTCTTTTCACATCTTTTTATGGCGAACTGCGGAATCTCTGAACCTTAGCATTTCTGTCGGTTAAACCTTAATTAAAATTTTATCAACCAATAACTACTACATGCAGAACACACGTGTGTATTGTAGACCGCACAACTCGAGTTTGCTTGAGCACCAAGGCAGTTTACAAAAAAATCCATCAATGTCACACCAGTAGGGCAGGGTTTTGCTCGCTACGATACAGCAAGTGAAATTCAATCAACCTCGAAAGATGCAAATTAATACAACTCCTAGTTATTAAAAAAATTAAAAAATTCCTTGAATTCTCTCTGGCGCAAATGTAAAATGTTAGTAGTTTCTAGACCACATTTAAAAACACATGTTAATCAAACTAAATGTGTTAAATACATTGATTTTTTAAAATTTGAACATCCAGGTTTTGAAACACTAATGTTTTTTTTCTTAATGTCGCATTCCAAAAGCAATGTTCGTAATTGCTATTGTCAGGGCCCATGAATCAGCCCAGCTCAAGTGAGCGCGGGAAGTTCAAGCGAGCATGACCGAGCAAATGGCACATCTTGCAAGTGACAAATGTATGCATACATCTTTGCATGACAAGGGTATGCAACTGACAACATCACGCACTTCTGTCAACAAAATGACCTTTTTTCAATAATTTCATATCTCTTGTAGACTTATGGTTAATCTTGAGTTTTCGGGGTACCTCAGTCATGTCAGTATCACAATAACTACTCAATCATGACACCTAGATGCAATTAGTGTCAAAATCCAAGTCATTTTAAGGAGTAATGAAAATCTGAGAATCATTGTAAAACATGAACACCTCAGATTAGACAATTGAATGTATTAAAATAAGTAGCCCTTTCTTCTATCATACTGATTGGCAATTCTGTATATTGATGAACTCGTTCATTGATCTCAGTCATTATCGTCTAGTGCCTCGCAACTAAACTATTGAACATTCATGTACTACTCTTGATTCTGTGATGTAATGCTGGACGAAAAAATACCATAAAATTAATTATTTTGTAAATATATTAAGTTGTGTGGTTGCAATTCTTAACTTATAGTTCCCTGACCTTCCATGGAAACTAGCATAAAAGTTTCATCAATTGTGGTTCAGTTCATTAATATATCATCTTGCTGTAACTCAACGCAATTGTCTCTTCATATATAATTATAAATTAGATATAGAAAGCCTAGCTAAAGTACTCCACATTGCTCGGGTATTTATCAAAATTTATTAGACTAAAAGGAATTCTATATACTCCCGCCCTGCGGAGGTGTACTTCTATCTTTTGTATATTATCTCCCCCCTGCCCCGCCGGTTACTGCCTTACTCCCATCTGGTAAATACCCAGTCATTGCCACTCTCATTTTTACTAAAATATATATATGAGTGAAGAATAAGGGATTGGGAACCCGAATTATATATAATATTATATAATATTATATAATTCGGGTTCCCAATCCCTTATTCTTCACTCACTTATGACTATAAGAAAAATCTCTTACAAAAATGAAAACATGTACTCAGGTACATTCTTTCTGTGGTATTTTATCTATTATACCAATACTTTCAATCAATTGCCAAATTGTAAAACTTACCCTTTTCATAATTGTTTTTCTCCCCTATTTGTCTATTGATCCCTATTGATCTTAAACGCTTCACCGAGGCAATTTATCTTATATTATTATATACTTAAAATTCTTTTAGTTGAATTCAAGTACACATTTTAGGGTTCTTGAGAAAGTTGCTGACAGAAAGGTGTGATTAACCACTTAGAGAATTATTTTTAAAAATTCTAGAACACCTGCATCCCAGCTAGACACAAGTTTTTATATTTTTTAAAATAACCTGTTTCGTTCTATTCTCAACAAATTTGAAAAATACCATTGACACATGTTCATTTCTTTCAAATACCCATTTTTCATTACTCTTTTATTTCAAATATTCTTCTTCTTGCTGAACTTATTCTCATCCATTTAAATAATCCCTCCTTCCCAACACAAAGGTACACTTCTCTACAAATATTCATCCGTCTGTCACTTTTATAAATAGAGTGAAGAAAAACTCTGAGGATCATTCTACAGAAAGAACATTTTAGATTAGACAATTAAATGTAAAAATAATCAAACAATTCTCTCCTATTCTATAGTTTTGCAGTTGTGTGCATTGATAAACTCAATCGCAGATCTCGATCATCCCCTGGTGGTGCGCAGCTAAACTATTGCACATTGATACATTCTTGAATCCATGATGTAATACTAAGCAAAAAAAAGGCCACAAATATAATTATTTTGTGAATATTATAAGGTTTATGATTGTATATCATAGCCTATAGTACTCTTGTCCTTCACAGGAATCTAGCACACCCACACTCTCTTTCTCTCCCTCCCCTCTCACCCTTCCCACTCTTTCCTTCCCTTCCCTCCTCTCACCCCCTCCTCGCTCACTCTTTGTCTCTCCTTCCCTCTTTCCCACTACATATCCATCCCGAATTATTTTTCTAATATCTGAACTTGAAGTAAAATACATATTTGTTTTTTCTAGCAAAGACCATCCAGAATTATTCCAACAAGTGAGTTGTGTGGAAAATTGGTTAAATTGAATGCAATGTAACCCATTGATCAAGGTTACTGTTAAAATAGGAATGTAAGTAAATTGGTAATAAATATGGTTTGTTTAATCAAATTCAAAATGTAGTTACTTTTTCATTATGCTGTCATGGTATATTTTTAAGTTAAAGTTTGAGTTAACTTTTTTACAGGAAGCATGAAGATAGGGATGAACGTAGTCTTGTCCATTTTGAAGAAAAGAAAAACAACTCGGAAAACAGAGTGAGAGAGAGAGAAGGAGAGAGAAGACAAAAAAGAAAGGAAAGAAAAAACAACAACGAAAATTAACAGAAGAATTGCTGGAAGACCAGAATCAATGGAAAAAGTGTATTGGGGCCCAAGGGAGCTATTTTGAATAATATTAAACATTTGTCCTTTTATTCAAATTCCGTGAGTTTGGTCACAGATTTTTTTAAGAGACACTAGTTAAAACATCTTTTTGAAATTACTCATCACATGATTTTGAACTTAAATTTTCTTATTTTTAATTACACGAAGTTTGTTTTGTGACGTTTCAAGGACATAGAATTTTCCCCTGTCTGCAGACTGCAAAGAATGTAAGAGAAAATTGAGATTTTTAAAGAATGTTAATAACAAGTTATTGATAACTGTTATTTAACTTATAACTTCTTTAAAAACTTCAGTTTTCTCTTATATACATTGTAGCCTAAGATGGGAAAAATCCCCGTCGTTGAAACATCTCAGAACAAACTTAAAGTAATGAAAATTAAAAACTTGTTAAGTTTAAAATTATGTGATTCTGAGTTATTTGAAAAAAAATTTTAAACTAATGCCTGTCAAACAATCTCTTGTCAAACTCATCAAGTATGATTGAATGTAATGTTATTTGACGATTGCCTGTTTTTTTGGTTTGAATTTTCCTTTATTTTCAATAAATTGTTCTTTGCAAATTTATTCAACTTATTTTATGGACACTCCTTTTATTTAAGAAATCAGGTGATCTAACAACCTGCAACCTATATTATGCTGCAACACTTAACCATCTTGAATAACTCGGATGTGTCCTAGGCCCTTAAAGCTCGAGTAGAACCTTGAAACATGTAAAATTAAATACACACGATAATAAGACCATCCATGAATGCGCTGATGTTCTGGTCAGGGGCTGACTGCTCAATGTTGGGATCCATTATAAAGATATTTTCACTTTTACAACAATAAATTACAAAATGTGATATGTTCTCATGGCTCCATTTATGTAACACTATAGAACCTCGCTAGTCAGAGCCCTGCAAATCCAAAATTTCAAATAATCGGAACAAAATTCAGGATGGAGGAAAAATAATAAAATGCTTATTTGTAGTGTAAAGAAAGGGTTTAATATTTACTAAACTGCAAATTTCTAGGCATGAAAAACTAGAAATAGGCAGACAAAAGAGGCATTTAAAAAAGTAAAATATGCATTTATAAACATAAAATAGGCATTTAAATTGACACTAAACATTTTTCTTATCCTTATTTATACACTTGTTTAGCAAATTTCTGGAGGTAACATAATATAGTTACATTGATAGAATGTTTGCTTTCATCATTATTCTGAGAAATCCTTTCTATCCTTGTCAGTGAAATTCAGGCAAAAAAGTCTGAATCGAGTAACTACCTTTTAGCTTTTCATTAAAGTATATACATAAATACTGCACAAATGATATTTTTCTCACCTTTAATTGAAACATAATTGAAAACCTTGTATGATTTTTTTCAATCGTCATGTTTAACACAAATGTAACTAATGGAGCTACAACATCACATACTTCCTCGTATTTTCTTAAATGAGGGGGGGGGAATTAAAAAATCATTTGCAATGTGTGTTTAACGGAAAAATGAAACCTGTTCAATTCTTTAAAGTATTATGTATTCTTTAAAGTGTATTCGTAGAAAAAATGAACATTGTAGCATTTTTTAGCATTATTTTTTAATACAAGCTAATTTCAAGCAGAAATTATGCAAAAGGAAAAAAAAACCTATTAAAAAAAGGGGGGTATATAATTTTTGTTTATGACTTTTTAGAATAATTTCGTTTAAAACAAAAATCACCGTATTCAATTGTGTACTTCTGCAATTTTCAAAAATGCAGAGTTTGAAAAAAATGGGACCAGTACCAATTTTTTATATTGCCCCTTGGTACTTATGAGAAGATTTAAAAAAAAAAAAAATAGATCTGTTTTAGAGAGGGGTAATGTTTAAAATTTCGAAGTAAAAAATAACTCCACAACTACCAGTGATGTTGCGCGGATATACCTGCACTGTAATGGTAGTAACACAGAACATAGATTTATTGAAAATTGTTTAATTTCTCGGTATTGGTGTTGTGGCGAGTTTTCGTTGGCATTTACAATGAAATAATTATGAGTCGTCATTGCCAACAATATTTATTATAATAGCAGCTTTCGATGGCTTCGCCATCATCACTTGTGTAGTACAAGAAGAAAACCAAAAAACATTAAAACGTGAAATTTTTTTTGATTTGACGACAAAATTATAATAAAAGATTACTAATAATTTACAATTTTTGGAAAATATATTTAAAGTTTTAATAACCAAAAGAAAGAAAAGGGGGGTGTTAAGTCTTTTAATACTACAAGAAAAGTGAATGAAATCGAATTAGAACATGTAAAATTTGAAAACAGAAAACATGGTAAGTTGAGCTATTCCTTACCTGCTGTATGGAAGCCACAAAAACTACGACGTGTGCTCGGGCGAGCCAAGGGGCCTAAGTACCTGGCTGAGGGGTGGAGGGCAATGGCCTGGGTGCGGTGCGCTGTGTACTGTGCCGGGGGAGTGCGGTGTGAGAGAGGTGTCTTATAATAATAATAGTAGAGGAGAGGGGCTATGGTTATGTTTTCATTCAGTAAGTTATTTAAATGGATATGCAGGTTTTCTAAAGTTAATCTAATGTGGCATTGATTTTCTATTTCCAGTATATGAATATCTGTGTGTGGATTGCAGCATGACCTGTCTGGAGTAAATGATTGGCAAAGTGAGATTTACGGGTGTTGTGTTTCCAAGCGTATATATGTTCCTTAATTGTGGTATTAAAGGTTCTGCCTGTTTGACCAATATATTTGGCTTCGAAGTCATGGCAATTTAGTGCATAAACACTGATTTTTCTAAAAGATCTGTGTGTTGTTTGGGAGACAGCATTTTTTGAGGGAATTCTGAGATTTGAATGAAACTTTGATACCTGCTTTGTGAATATTGTGTGCGACTTTTTCTGAATGGTCCAAAATAAGGTAAGCAAGTGTATTTGTCTGGTGTTGGTGTTATTGGAGAAAGTGTAGTGTACATTTTTTGTTTCTGTTTGACTATTTTGCGGCGTAGTATGTTGTTAATGAGTTCTGTACTGCAACTGTTTGACATAGCAATGTGTTTGTATAGTGTTCAGTTCTTCCAGAAAATGAGATTTTGTCAGAGGCAGGCTTAGTAATCTGTGTATCATGTAGTGGAAGGCAGAATGTTTATGTTGAATAGGGTGTTGTGAAGAGTTGTGGATGACAGTGTCTGTGTACGTCGATTTTCTAAAATATTGATATGATTATTTTCAGGTCTAGGGAATTGATAGATTAGTCTTCTTTCTGTAGTTCTGTGGTGAATTGAATAGTAGGATATGTGTTGTTGAGAAAGTCAGTAAACGGGGTCAATTTGTCTAGTTGTACCGGTCCAGAGAACAAGGGTGTCGTCTATGTAACGGTGCCGATATGGAATGTTCTTGAGAAGTGGATGAAGTGGTCTTGAGAAATCGCTACATATAAGGTAAAGGTTCTTATGACAGGTCAAAGAGAAAGTTAAAAACAAATTTTGAAAAGGAGCAATCAAAAGAAAGCAGTGCCTGATGGAAAAATTCTGAATACAATTCTGAATTCAGTATAAAAAGAGCACTAGATTCACTAATCAGGTTTCTTGTGAAGAAAACCTTGTTGACTAGTGTACTCCTATATTTATATTCCGGAGGCTACTTAGAATGTCAGTAGTACGGTTCTTTTGGTGGGTTGAAAATGAGATGTAATAAATGCATGTTATATTGTAGTGCTTGTGTTGGTATTAGCAATGACACACGTAAATGTCTGTTGGCATACGTAAATATGGCAATTTGTTCAAATTTGGCGCCACACATTAACAGCTCAATTTCGTTACTCTTTGAAGGCATTTCAGAAGAAAACATAAATTTTAAACTTCCCGCGTTAAGATCAAAAGCTCAAAAAAACCGCGCGAATTCCTTTCCAGTTGACCAAATACTCATTTCTTTTGTACAACTTTCTTTGACGTCGATTGTCAACTGCTTCCTGTTAGTTCGGAGCGTAACCAAAAGATTGCAACAGCTCCTGGGCAGCCGCGGGCGAACCCCACCACCTTCCGGGATATAACACTTATGGGATTAATGACAACTAGTTGACGCGCTCAAAACAAACTAGTGCTACAGAATGGCACAGACTTTCTCGAAGTAAAGTTTTCTAATTTCCTTGGTATGGACTGGCTTTAGGGTCTTGTAGCATCCTCTTACCAGCTGCCATCTATCGTCGTCCAAAGTACCAAATTTTCTCAGTATTTTGTTTCCTAAAGGAAAATCAAAGTATGGCGTAAAGAGTATTAAAGATGAAAGAAAACCGTCATAAATGGCGATTTTCATTAAAAAATTTGGTGCTTTTTAAAGAAAATGGCGTTTAAGCGTTACTGTAAATGCGAAATTTAAAGTTCATTTTCACAGAAAATTTTTGAGTTTTCGAAAAACTTCATTTAAAGTCATTTGAGGCACTTCAACTCACAAATGCAATAGTGTTTATAAATCGCTGGACATATGCATTTTGAGGGCGGGAAAAAATGTTTAAAGAAATACAGAAAAATGAATAGGTCATTTTAACAGTACAATTAGCACCACCCGTTGGAAAAGTTTCAACGAAACATTTGGAGCCATTTTTGAGAAAATGGCATTTAAACGTTTCTGAAAACACAAAAATTAAGCTCATTTTAACAGAAAACTGTTGAGTTTTCGGAAACTTTGTATGACCTTATTTAAAGCACATGAACTCATAAATACAATAATGTAAACAAATCACCGCTAATGTAAATATTAACGATATGAGAGACAAGTCTAAAACATCTTTGTAATTTTTGAACAAACAAAGGGATAGAGTAATTTGGCATTAATGTCATCTTTTAGAGTTCATTTAGCACTATTCCTATCAAAAATGTAAAGAAAAAATTGGAACCGTTTTGAAAAATCTTATTGTTATTTTTAAAATTGCAAATATTGTAAGAATACTAACAGTTTCAAAATAAACAAAAAATGAACATGACTTTAATGGAAGAATTTATTATGAACACAAATTTTTTTGAAGTAAAATATCTTTAATCTTCAATTTTGTAGTTGTTGGAAGGCGCCAAAAAAATTCAACATTTTGTAGTTTACGAAAATACGGAGTTTACCGTGAATATCGGACCTACGCCACCTTTACAAGTTTTTTTCGCCATTCGTACAAGAAATTTAAAGAGAACATTCGGAGCCGTTTTTTGAGAAAAGTTTGATTATATCCTGGAGGCTTCATGTAAAGTACCTCCAAATTTTCAATTAAGTTTTTCAAAATCGTAGCTCCTCGAGTCGCGCCAGATTGACGGGGGAATATCCATTTTCGAAGAAATCGTACGTATGGTTTAAGCGTAGTGGTGTTCGCAGACGGACGGATGTTTTAGGGGGGGGGAAAAAAGAAAAACTTTTTCGGCACCAGGGACCCCAAAACGTGTATTTTCGTTGAAATCTTGAAATCGATTTTCCGCAGCATTACATTACTTACTTTCTTGAATATATACGTATACATACTTCAGAGTAAAAACAAAATAGTTATTGGAACCGCGTGTGTCAGTTCGGATAAAAGCAAGAACGTATTCATGTTGCAATGAAATAGACAAGACAAGAATGTAGTTGGAAAAGGAACAGTGAAGAAGAATCTCGGCGATACTACAGGGAAAAAGGTACCCAAGAACAAACAACGCCCTGTGCATGAATGCGCATTACGTCTTGAAACGTCAAACGTCAATTGCAAACCACCCACAAATAGACAATGAAAATCATACATTTTTTTAAAATATTTGAAAGTTAAGATCTTTGCAACATACAAAACGGATATTTTAATGGGGTCGCTACAAGAAAGTAACAGTCAAATTTTCAGAATGTTGGAGTAATCACAAAAACAATCAGCCGATACATGGATGAAAAATGTCTTACATTCAGGGTTGTGTAACAACTGTAAAATACTTCTAGAATTTCTAAATCAAATTTTCCCAAATACACAAGTTTATCTTGAAGAACGCTAGTAAAAACCGTCGCCTTTATTATACAAATAATTTATAAAACAAGCCAAACACAAAACTCAATTTATCCGTGTTCCTTACCCTTGTAGGTTAGTTCCCTCTCTCACTAGACGTCTCAACTCATGAAGAGACATAAGGACCTTTCTGTTTCATGCGGGTGCATCTTACAAACTTACGTCTTTCTGAATTCTCCAAGCATTTCCTGCGCAAAAGCAAGGAAAGCCAAACATTTCTGAAAACATTCTTTGGGCAAATGAAACGTGTTTTAAAGGAACTGGAACAATTAATGTGCATAATTTGCATGTGTGTGCGGAGGAAAATCCACATGTCGCACGTAGCGTAGCTCATCAAGAGGGATTATCTGTAATTGTGTGGGTTGTCATTGTAGATGAAGTTGTCATCGATGTGATATCCGAGTGTTTGAGAGGCGTTCTGTATCTGGTTTTTATAACTCAGGAACTCTCTGTGCTTCTGGAGGACGTCTCGTTGAATGTGCAGGCCCAGATGTGGTATTACTCGCGCAATTTTTCTTGAACGATGATCTTGCTTTCCCCTCTCTGGCACAGTAAAAAGATGAAGGCAAAAGCTGGCAGCGAGTCCTGATGACAACATTCGAAACATATCTTCACAGGCGCGAAATAGAAACAATTTTCGTTTGAAGACAAGAACTTCTGTCCATTATTTTCTCCAAAACTCTAAAGAAATCACCAAAGCAGGTAACTCTCTATTACAGGAGATACCTCGAACTCCTGAGAAAGTTAGAACGCAAATTGTTGAGAACATTGCGAAGGCATGACTGATTCTCCAGAGATTGGCATTGCTTCATAAAATCTAGTGGCCGATTTCGTAACTAATTCCCCCACTCTACCCGCATTTTTGAATCCATCGTCCCAAGAAAAGTTGCGCGAGTAATACCACAACGTTGGCGCCCCCCTATTATCTCGACGTTCGGGAATATCCAGAGCTGTCATTTCCAGATACGTGGATTGGCCGAGAAGGCCCAATAGTATGGCCACGTCGGTCTCCGGTTTAGGAACTGCTTGACATTTTTTTCGGGGTAAATGAAAGATCGCGTTTATGTGACCGAAGACGTAGATCGTGATGCCCTTCTTCGGCGCATTGAAAGCGCGGCGACACAAAGGGACAACCCGGCAGAGTTATGCGCGTCACGGAGGCCGTGTGGCATAGATGCCTATCTTGCGTTCACGTGAGAGGAGGTCATTTTGAAGTCTTGTAGAGCCCATGCTACACTGGTGGAAATGCGAAATTGTGAACGTATACTGTAATAATAAAGTATCCTTAAGAACACTTAAATAATAGTTTTTTCTCTCTCCTTTCTTCTTCTTGGATAAGTAGACATTAATAGCAACAGGGAACAATATTTAATGTAATTTTGGTCTACCATAATTCAAAAATGACCAATGACAAAATACTCATTTTTTTCAAAAAATTGAATGCTGGTCACACTATTTCCTTTTGCACTCATGAATAACTTGGTGTACTCGATCACAGGGTTCTATACGAGCAACGAATACTGAATCACCGTGTGTTTAAATATATTAAATATTAATAAAAAGTTCCAACTAGAAAAACTACATAATCGTAGATTATGTATAGTTATAAACTCAAAGATTATTTCTGAGATCAGCGGTGGCCCAGGACATGAATGCAGGGCACGAGTTGTGTGCATGGATATGTTAGAAGCGCAGCGTCCTCTCCAATTTGAAAGCACAATATTGATATTTAGAAATGGTAAATATATTTTATTTTCATTGCACTTTCATTCGAAAATGGTGCGTCACTTGTCTTGAATTAAATTTTGAAAATCAATAGTCTCAGGGGGTTTCTGCTAGTTTTTACTTTAGGAACTTAAATACTTGAAGATATGACAATGTAATGCGTACCAGATCATTATATTAAAGGCGTAAAACAATTTGCGAACAATTTTGAACCTAACCATTTTTTTAAATTCCAGAGGTCTTAATGGAAATTGGACCCATGAGCGAACGACCCTATCTCAGGGAGGTCGACTGCGGGAGCGATTCACAAAAACTCCCAAGCCCCGAGATGAATGTGAATTTCAGGCAAGCATGCAAAATAGTTTGAAGGTAGGAGTAAATATATGTACGAGTATAACCTAATGCTCTGTATTTTTTATCTTGCCCGCTAACCAGCTAAGAGATTAATTTTATTTATCAAAGTGTAGTGTAAAAATATGGGTGAAGTAATTTTTTCCTCATTACACATTAATCCAGCCGTCCTGGATGGACGAGGGGGCTAAGAGTGTTTACCGACTCAACGTTTCAGTCCGAAGGGTCGCGGGTTCGAGCCCCTCGTGAAACATCGTTGTTTGTTCCTTGTCTCTCATTTGGTATGTTTGGTCCGGCGGTCTGCGGACTCCAGATCCGAGGAGCCCGCATGTGTGTTGGCCCATCGGGATGTGAAGGGTGACCGGCTATCGGCTGGATAGAGCCCTAGGAAAGACACTAATCGAGAGTGCAGGTAAAGTGATCCGCGTAACTATCTGTGAGTTGCCAACTCACATTCAACGTGAAAGACAAGGCCGGAAGGAATGAGAGGTGAAACGTTCTAGCAGATGCAGGCGCAGAGGGAAGTGCAGTGAACACAGTGAGCTATAATAGTTGAAAGAAAGGTCTCTACCACAGAGGAAAAGAGGTCTCGAGTGAGGCTCCTTCAGATCTTCTAAATATCGTTATGCACTGCTTAAAACCGCGCAAACTTTAAAAATTGATGGAAATGAATTTCCCCGTATATATCAACTAAAAATTATAAATCCAGATTTATCTGCGGACCCATGAATTATCACACTTATGCAAGCCACAGCTTCTTGAGGTGAGACATTTACGATATGCCATTGTTTTCCTCTTTTGATTTTCCTGGAAATGAATTTGTTTATTTAGTGTTGTACAAGGTAAGAACGTGAGACTCAAGCGGAAGATAATAGGGTACTTGTATTTTGTATTTCTAACCAATGAGGGCTTGTTATTAAGATGCGCGTGTGCTTTTTCGTGAAACGTGTGTACGTTAGAAGCTTATTTATATGGTTCTATTTTCACATTGGCAAGAGTAAATTTAGTTGTTGTTTTTTTTTGACACTGACGTGTGTGTCGGTACGGCAATGGTTGAGGATGGGATAAGGAAGAGGAAGGAAAGATCGTGCGCGGTCCGTGGCCCGTTTGTTAGGATTCTACTCCGACATTCGCCTGGTGTTGACCGCCGATCAGAGCAGCTGGCCGCCAGAATTCTCCTCCGGTCGGCGGCTAAATCCGACCTAGCTGTCTAGCTAGCCCGAATGTCGAAAATCCTGGCACCGACGTGACTGGAGCCCTAGGGCTTCTCGGTCAGAGGCACTGCAGTAACATCAGTTGATGCCGAGCTTACTTTGCTGGTAATTAATTTTGAATTATTATTATTATTATTATTATTATTATTATTATTATTATTATTATTATTATTATTACTATTATTATTATTATTACTATTATTATTGTTATTATTATTACTATTATTATTATTATTATTATTCGCTTATTGTGATTCCTTAATCACCCTATCGATAATAGTTCACAAAAAATGATACGGCACTGAAAATAATTTGGCAATAGTGTAATTTATGCTTGTAAAATAAAAAAAAAACAACCTCAAATACTTCAATCAATCCTTAAATTGCATAAATCAGTATTACATTGTGTAAAAGATGAGTACACATTCATTATCTTTACTTGTTACTAGCAGAATACCCGACGTTGCCGAGACTATTTGTTATCCAATTATTTTGAGATAAGAAAAGGACCAATTTTATGTAAATAATTTGAAAAAATTATTTTATTATTAGAACTGGTTTACATATTAATAAAATATATACTATTATTTTCTTTCACATAATTATTCAATACACTATTATCAAAGGCTCTCCAGTATTTTAAACTGTCTTAAACCCATATTTGGGTCATTCCGCAACCCCTTATTTGGGTCAAATCGCACGAATCTAAGGAAAATTTGACGTGGATGTCTCAAATTTTATTACTTTTCTTTTGCGAAGATATAACCAAAAATATTAAACACGTGTTTTTCATTTTTTCCCAATATTATTTTTCGAGTTTATATTAAATCTTATAAATTTCGAAAAAATGCGCACATTGCTAAAGTTAATCATTTTAACTCGTGTTGTAATAGTGCTACAAATTTAATATTTTGTGACATTAAAGAAGAAACAATGATCTTTCACTTGATGTATATATTGAATTCATTAATTTTTTTCAATTCATTTTTGACCAATTTTATTTTTATTTTTTTTAATTTCTCCCAAAACGTGACAGTTTAAAAATTTGAAAAAAAAAAATAATTGAAATCTCTAAAACGTTTTACATAAGTTTGGTAAGTTACAAAGTGGGACATTGAGATAATTCTGAGAAATTAAATACAATAGAAATGTCAACAAGAGTTATTACAGCGTCTTTGGCTGTGATTTAAACAAATCGTGACTATTGAAAACTCAAACATTAGAAATATATTGGACGAGTTTGAAAATATTTCTGTTATTTTAAGTCCTGGTACAATATATATTAATATGTTATGAAGACACATCGGCTTTTATTCGACATCAAAATGTAACAGGTTTTGTCATTAAATAAAAACATTGATATGAGAAATTCGAAATTTTCTCATTGACAGAGTCAGAAATGGAATGATGTTTTTAAACGAATGCTTGTGTATAATTGTGTCCAGTGCTTGATTTATAAACTTTTAGGTCCAAGAATGCGCCCCAAATTAATTATTAATTTCATGGAAATAGTTAATAGTATTTATTATGTAATTTAATAATTATTCCCGTGGTGCGGAACGCCTTTCGATCGCGTTCCGCCAGAAATCAAGCTCTGGTTATATCAATATTTTAATTAATCAGTATTGTAAATGGCATTAATAAAGTCAAAATTTAAACGGTGAGCGGCTGAGCATTTCCCTCTCGTTTGGAAATGCATGGTATCATTAGACTCTGCTGTAGCGAAGATAGGAACAACACAATCAAAAAGAAATGCAGAGTTGTGTAATGTCTGTGACTTGGACGATCAATGTAGTAAGTATTGTATTTTCCGTGAAGTTACGTTTACTGCTTTGAAGAGTGGTAACCATAACGAATTTTGTTTGGTTTATTAATTACATATTTATTACATATTTAAGATGTTACAGATTTCCTTACCTACTGGCAAATGATCTCTCCACGACAATTACCACATTTTAAATAAGGCTAGAAAACTTGCATGATTCGGTTATTGTGAATGATTTCTCCGCTTCATAGTGATACACTGTAAGTAAATATATTTGGTTGGATATTGATTATACAACTGCGCAAAGCGATAAAGGACGGTAATGTAAGAGTTTGTATGAATGTATTTTCTTGTTGCGTCTTGTATTGTGTCAGTTTCTTTATTTCACATTAACATTCTCATTAAAGCAACAAAAACTGTGTTCCTTGTGTGTGTGGTTGGTATACTTATATATTTCATTTCAACTTCCTAGATAATTAGATACACAGTGTTAGCAAATAATACTAATATATGGTACGCAAGAGTAAAATAAGAATTAATTCTCGAGAGAGAAAGAATGGCCCCAGAAGCTTGTAGGGTCGCTTGTGACATTCTCACGAATTATTTACTATTAGTAAATGCGAAATTTGAAGCTCTTTTTCAGAGAAAATTATTGAGTTTTGGAAAAACTTCATTTGAAGTCATTTGAAACACTTTAACTCACAAATACAATCGTGTTTACAAATTCCTGAAAATGAGCATATTAACGGCGTGAGAGATCTTTCAAATAAATTGATTTGTGTAATTTTCGGAAATACAAAAAAAAAATACCCCAAAATAAACTTTATATCATATTAAAGAGTGCAATTAGTTCTATTCGTTGGAAAATCTTGAAAAAATTGGAGTCGTTCTTAAGAAAATGGCGTTTTGAGTTTTTTTAAGATTGAACTTTATTTCACACAAAACGGTTAAGTTTTCGAAACGAAAAATTTTATTGACATTTAAAGCACATGTACTCATAAAAATAGTAAAGTAAACAAATTACCGCTAATGTAAATATTAACGACGTGGGAGACAAGACTAAAAAATACATTTTTGTATTTTTTTTATGAAACAAAACGATTGAGCAATATGGCACTAATGTTATCTTGTATAGTGTATTTATAACCACTATCCATACCAAAAGTTTAAAGAAAATATTTGGAATCGGTTTTGAGAAAATCTAGTTTATGTAATTTTTTGAAATTGCAATTACTGAACGCAATATTGCACAAAAACTACTAAAATTAAAAAAAAACTGTACGTGGCCTTAATGAAAGAACTCACTAAGGAGAACAAATGTTATAAGAAGGAAAAACTTCATTTTTAATTTTGTAGTTGTAGGAAGACACGGGAATAATTCAAACTTTTGTAATTTTCGAAACTTCAAAGCTAAAAGTGAAAATCGGACCTATATCACCTCTACTAGTGTATTTTACTCTATTCTTACAAGAAATTTAAAGAAACAATTTGGAGCCATTGTTGAGAAAATTTTGAAATTTTCGTGATCTCCATGTAAAGTACCCCCAAATTTTGAAGAAAGTTTTTCAAAATCGGGGCGTCTCGAGTGGAGCGAGATCGACCTGGGAATATCAATTTTGTAAAAAATCGTACGTATAGTTTAGGCGCTAGGGGTGTTTACAGATGGACGGATGTTTTGAAAAAATAACACTTTTCGGCATTAGGTGACTCCAAAACGTGTATTTCCGTTGAAATCTTGGCAGTTAAAATTGGCGCAGTAGTCTCTCGTGCATCACCCACGACTGCGCATGTGTGCACAGCTTGTGATCAACCGTGTCTCGCCCAAACATTCTTCCTACACTCACAACTTGCCCCTATCTTATTGTTAGGTGCAACGAAGATCGCCAGCTAATTTCTACGTTATTATCAATTTTAATAACCAACACAAGTAAAATAAATACAAATTGTTTTTACTGTGTTATAATTTATTTTCATTTCTTGTATTTCATGTGTTGTGTTGTCACAAGCGTCACGTAATTTTTAGGGGGGGGTCCAGTGTGCGTTGCAAGGGGGAGAGCGGCCCCCATTGTTGTAGGAACGTCGTCAGAAAACGATAATGGCTAGGTGAGATGTGTTTTATCGAGTGTTTTCGTTTTATTTAATTTTGTAACGCTCTGATTGTAAGGATTGTTTCATTGCGGCACGTGTCAAAGTGCAGGATTCTCACTCAAATATTTTTTTCATATTAATATGGAATAAACAGTACATACACGAAATCCTTCTTCCTAAAATGATTTCTTTATATATTAAAATAATAAACCCACAAAGAAATAACGATTTTACTTTATTGATAATCGTGTAGACATTTTAGAAAAACGTTTGGAAAAGACATCGTATGGGAATCCTTCTAATAATTTTGTTGGAACATATGTTGTTTATTTTATTTATTTAAAGTTGCATCGACAGCTAAGTCATTAGCGACTGGGAAAATATACATCACAACAGTGACACATCATTAATGAAAGGTTTACTGATTCAGTACAAAATACAGTAATACTGATTGTTTATAAGATGATAATATGCAAAAAATAGAAGAGCAGTATCAATAATATGTATACGAATTGGCATACAAATAAATCTTCGGGGAAGCAAATATGTCCGTCCATCAGACACTTTTCGAGTTTTGTCTAAGTCACAATATAATACAAAAGCGTTCAAAGTCATCTTAATAGCTTCTTTCTTCGTGTACCTCTCTACTCTCTTACGAAGCCTTGAGAATGTTTGCAACTAGAACAGATTAATTTGCTGCCATGTAAAGACTTGCATCAGTGTTTGTTATATTAGTACTGTTTATTTACATTTATGAGGTGAATTCACGGCGAATTTTTTTTTTCAGGTTTATGCACGGCGGTCTGTGCTTCTACTTTCAGTAGGCATTTAATTTTCAACAGAATCCAAAATTCACAAGTAGATATGACTCTAACGAAAGTGATTTTGGTCCTCTTAATATCTCCCTTCTTTGTGGGTATCTCAATCTTCTCTTACAAAGCCATGAGAAATTTCGTATCTAAGACAAATGAATATGAAAGTTATTCTCAATACGCGGATTTATTCCGCAAAGGACCTATAGCCGGGGAGAATAACATATTTTTCGTCGAAAGTTCGTGCGCTATAACAGATTTACTTCAACATTCGTCCGAAAAACCAGGTGAGTTTCAGCTAGGTCTGTAATTGCATAAATGAAGTCATGTCTTGACGTTAGCAGACATGCGAATGTACTGATTCGTTGAGAAAAAGTTTCCAGACACGAAATAGGTTCCTCACAAGCAACTGCAACGATTTGCGTGAAAGGAGTCCAATTACATAGCATTACACAACAGCGGAGGAAACAATTCACAACACAATAACGTTCACAATAATTCTGTCGAATTACAAAAATCTCGTCTTTGCTAGTCAGACGCAGTGGTGCCACGTGCCGAATTAGGAGCGAGGAATCTGACAGCATAAATACAGAATTTTCCGCGTGAATCTCGCGAAAACGAAATAATCATTAAAGTTGAATGAACATGAAGCCTGAGAGCTCAAGCTGAAATGACTTTTCATTGGCCGAAGCTACGTATGTACTATTTTCGCCTGTTTCATTCGAATTAAGAACCGAAAAGGCGAAAACACAAAATCATTGGGACAGAAAGTGAGGATTTTTAATCGTCCGGCTGAAGTGACTCAGGGCAACAGACGGTACTGTAGTGCCGCTGACCGGGGGTCCTGGGTCGATTCGAGTCCCGGCTGTGGCAGAATTTTCGTTACTAACTTGTCAGCTAGGTTGAATTTGGCCGCATTCTGGAGAAGAAATATAGCGACCAGCTGCTCTAATCGGTATTTTTCTGCGGGTTCTGCGATCAACAGCAGGGTAAATCCGGAGCAAAACCCTAACAGATCTCCTCCAGCAATAAAAAAACATCTAATGACCTTAGCAGTTGACGGGCCCGGAATCAGTGCTGAAACAAACAATATTAATTGTCGCAGAAAAATAGCGCGGCCTGGCTATCGAAGCGGATGGCGGAATGAACCTCAAAAAGACGGAAGAAAATACTGCGATTGCGGAATCTGGCTACAATGGTCACCGATTTATTTCCCATCATTCTCGTAATACATTCATAGTAAACCAAGTGTTCAAAATGCCTGCTTAACACGCCGTGCACGAATCACAGTTTTTCGAGCTTGTTTTTCGTGTGATGAATAATTCTTTTCATATTACGTGCGCGAAATCTGTTTCATGATCGTGAATTTTGAATTTTGATTTGAATTTATTGCCAAGACCGTTGGTCGAGACCGAAACATTGATCGGTTGTCAGTCAAAAAATCAGAAAATCATAAAAAATCAATCGAAACTATATAAAAAATACACTCTCACGAGTTGTGAACATTTTTTTTCTAGTTTATAGTATTGTATAAAAATTATATTCGAAAAAATGTTATTTTATATCGGATGTTTGATACTTCGAGGAATAACTTGGACCGTGACTGCGGGAGCGGTACAAAGGGATACGTCTGTTTGCTATTTCCATGCATGAAGTCCTTTTTCATCACGGTAAAGTCTTTTAAGGCTAAAAAATGACCTCGACGTGGGAATAGCAATGCACAGTTGCAGGCAATGCAAGTTGTAGAAAAAAAATATTCTAATAGTGTCCGAAACAACGAAACGTGCGTGAAAGATCGCGAAGTGTATGCGAAAGGTGCTTCGCATATAGCGATGACAAATTTTACTAAACATATATACATCGATATTTCGATACATCACCATATTTTTTTGATGACCATGTAAACATGAACAAAAAACCGATGTTTAAAATTTACACTTAAAGGAATATTGACCTTAACAGTTGACGCACCCGGAATCACTAATCAATCAATCTCCTCAACCACTAAATCCTGATGTCGATGTCAAACCGGGGGCCGTTCGCTGCGTGACCGCGAGAACGAACTGAAAGAGATTGTGATGAAAACCCTACAAATGACACTAGCAGACAAGAGAAAAAACTTTCCTAACTCCAAAACATTACTCCTGAATGCATTACAGCCGAGAAGTATTCACCGCTAGGAAGACTAAGACACACTCTTCTGTAAATCTAATCTCAGCAGCAACGTCGACTACTGCGCGTGGTCGCGGTGAGGACCCGTGTGCCCGAAGCTTCCCTAAGCGATGGAAATAACAAACCCAGAGCATTTAGACAGAGCGTAACGTGACCTTACCATTTTCTGGGAAAGAGACTAAAGGAGGAGGAAATCACAGCGGAACGATTTTTAAAGTACACAGTACAAATTTCCCCGTCCCATTCAGTCACACGAATACGAGTAATACCGCGACATCTGTACACGAATCACCGGCTGTGTGTGATTAGAACTAAAGCCTTTGACACCGACTCTTCTATGAAGTCCTACGGTTCGATTCTCAACGGTCGCAGATTTTCAACATCACTTACGTAGCCGTGACGGATTCACCCGCTATCTACCGGCTGATCTAATCAATCGTTTTCGGTGATTTATCCGATCAACAGCAGACGCAAGCAGGAGCAGTACATTTACAAACGGGCCACGGAGCGCGCGAAGATCGTTCCTGATCCACATCGCCCCTTCTCTTAGACACACACACACACACACACACACACACACACACACACACACTTAACCAGTGCTTGTCGGGGCGGTCTGTATCCCGCCAAGAGAGATACCTGGAGAGCGGAACCCCGCCATTCGGCGTATATGTCGGCGCCGGATCTCACGTTTCGGCGTGGGAAGAACACCACCAGCTCCTGATTGGTTATTTATTCTCGACGTGTCAGCCCCTAAGTGCGTTAGTTCCTTAAGTGTGGTGCATGCTTTTACCGCTAAAGGTGGTAGTGATCTTCCCCAGGCTCAAGGCCAGATTCGGCGCCGACCTACCCGTCGGCTTGCGGGTTTTTCCCTCAACCAGGTATCTCTCGCCAGCGGGACGCCGCCCCAGCCGGGACAAGCTCTACGCTCCCAACTGGCCTCCCGATATGTGCGGTAATGAAGTGAAATGTAAGTGCGAGTGTAAGTAAGGTGTGAGGTAGGATATGGAAGAGGTAGGAAAGATCGCGCGCGTTCTGAAACCCATTTGTAAGGGTATTGCTCGGACATTCGCCTGGTATTGATCGGAGAAACCACGGAAAACTACCGATCGGAGAAGCCGGCCGCTGGAATTCTCCTCCAGACGGCGACTGAACTCCACCTCGCTGTGCGATGCAGCCAATCGCGGAAATCCTCTCATCATCGGGGGTAGGACCAATCGGGCAGATTTACTGCGGTGACACTTACGGCACAACCCTCACGACAACGGCCGTCGAGATGCCCGGAAACAGCTATCGTTCAATGAATACAATGGCAGCTCATTTGGGTGTCCCTCAAGTAGTAATTGTAAATTTTATCAAAACATCGATGTTTCGATTTATCACCAAAAGGTTTCTAATGTGGTTGAAAACATAGACAAAAATATTTACGTTTTAAATACATAAATCAGATTATATTTTTCCATTTTTAATTAGAACATTTAAATGAAATACAGGTATAGTATATTGTTTGGTCACGTATAAGTGATATGTCAATAATAATGTTTATTGTATAAAAGAAAAAAAAGAAAATATAACAGACATCGTGTTTTGCTATTCTATTTATTCACTTTCATTTATAAATCAACAAAGTAAAACGTTCAGTATCTAATACAGATATTAGTTTAGCGCTGTTTGTTACCTTAATTTTCTAATCAGTATTCTATGCAGACAAAGTTCAAAATATATTTCAATAATATTTCCACGTACAAATTCATCGAAAAATATAACTAACCTTTTTTTAAACATATTTCTGTAAAAATATATCGATCTGTACAAAACATCGATTTTAATACATCGATGTTTCTAATGAGAAATACCGTCGACTCAGGTTATAGTGAACTCGAATATAGTGAACTCTTGGTTAAAGTGGACCTAGTAACTGGTCTCGATTCACTTATATTACAAATAAGCATAAGACGATTCGGTTATAGTGAACACTGAACCTCGGTTACAGTGAACGAAGAAAATGTCTTGGAAATTAATTCCCTCCTGAAAAAAAAGAAGAAAAAAAATCGCTAGTGTCCAAATTCCAACACCAGACAGCTTCGAAAAAATACCGTCGATCAAAGGTCATAATCGAAAAAGTCTCCCCTGACGCGGAGGTTTGGAACCAGGAGTGTATTATTCAGAGATCAGTTCGCACCTCCAATAGAAAAGTGACACAAGTGCGAATTTCTGATTTCTCAGAAATTGCAATTTTAAATTTCGTGGTTCTGTAATACTCGTTATAGATTGTACCAAATATTCACCTTCTAGCAGACAGTAATTGAACTAATTCATAATCAACTTAAAAATATTAGCAGTACCTCTTGGTAACCTCTTATCAGCTATTAGTTGAAAAATGTCGATTTCGTACTTGTGTCACTTTTCTATTGGAGGTGCGAGTTTTAATGGCCATTTGCGCCATGGCGCTACCGAAAAGATCTCCTATGTTATTAGGGGCCTTCCGAAAGTGGGACGGTGTTTAAACCGTGCAAGAGGCATTGAGGGGTGTGAAGACTGCATTACGATACTTAAGACACAGTGGACAATGCAGGATCAAGTATGGAGAGAGCACACATTCTGGAGAAGGGTGTAAAGAAATTACTAAATAAAAATGTACTAAGCAAAAAGTTTAATATCATGTTATTTTCCGTAAAATAAAGATATTGATAATTTTAGTTGGTGTTAATGCATTTTGCTGAATCTCTATAATAAGAAAATTAATCACTGTAGAGAAATTCTTATTTCCTGTATACGTACGTATATACGAAGTAAAGGATAAGTTGGTAATCCTGCGGAAAATCGATTTCTAGATTTCAATGGAAATACACGTTTTGGGATCCCTGATACCGAAAAAGTGTTTTTTTTCTTTTTTCAAAACGTCTGGCCGTTTGCCTGCCTGATGTATGTAAACAACATTAGCGCCTAAACCATGCATAGGATTTTTTTCCAAATTGAAGAAACCCCTGTCCATTTAGCCAGAGTCGAAGCTATGCAATTTTGAAAATCATTCATTAGTTTTTGGAGGTACTTTACATGAAACCCCTGGAATATTTTCAAAATTATCTCAAAAATGGCTCTAAAGTTGTTCCATAAATTTCTTGTTAGAATAGAGTAAAATACGCATATAAAGGTGGCATAGGTCCGATTTTTACGGTTAACTGTAAATTTTTGAAAATTGCAAAAGTATACATTTTTTCGGCGTCTTCCTACCAAATTAAAGATTGAGATTTTTTTCAAATGAATTTTTTGTTAGTGTTCATGTACATTTTAGTAGTTTTCGCGCAATATTAGAAGGAATATGTGCAATTAAAAAAATGGAACATTTTGTCAAAAACAGCTTAAAGTTTTTCTTTAAACTTTTGGTAGCGATGGCGCTAAATATACTCTATAAAAATACATAAACGCCGTATTGCTCTATTCCTTTCTTGGTTTTTAAATACAAAAATGTAATTTTATTACCTGGTCTCTCACGGCTTTTAATATTTTCATTAGTGGCGATTTGTTGAAATTATTACATTTACAAGGACACGTGTTTTAAATAATGTCTGACGATGTCTTCGCGGAAACAAAAGTTTTCTATGAAAACTAGAACAAATTTCTCCATATTCAGAAACCTTTAAAAACAATTTTCTCAAAAGCGGTTAAACATTTTTTCTTCAAACGTTTCTTATGGATAAGGCAATGTTTAAGATGATGGAAAATTAATTTTGCGGTATTATTGGTTTTTTCAAAAATTATACAATGTATTTTTTTACTAGCTTCTCGCGTCGAATTTTACACTAATGGCAATTTGTTATGAGTATTGTATTCATGAGTAGATGTGCTTTAGATGATATACTCGAAAACTCAAAAGGTTTCTGTGAAAATTGAGTTCAAAATTTCGTATTTTCAGAAACCCTCAAACACTTTTTTCTCAACAACGATTAAAAATTTGTTCTTCAAACTTTTCCAACGGAAAGTACTAAGTGCACTGTTTAATATGATCAATAGTTTATTTTGTGATATTCATTCTTTTTTTTCTAAAATTACACGATTGTAATTGTCTTGAAACATTTCATACGCCGCTAACACGTACATTTTCAATGATTCGTATACACTTTTGCATTTGTGAGTTAAAGCGCCTCAAATGACTTCAAAAGAAAATTTTCGAAAACTCAAAAAGTTTCTGGGAAATAGAGCTTTAAATTTTTCCTTTACAGCAACTCTTAAACACAATTTTCATAAAAACTGTTCCAAATTATTCAGTGAAAATTGCTATTTAGGACGAGGTTTTACCGTTCTTTAATATTATTAAAATAATAATTGGCTTCTTCTATTAGGAAACCAAAAAATTGAGATGTCAAAAAATGTACTTTGTGCGACGATAAGTGGCAGCTGGCAAGAGGATAGGGCAAGACCGAAATACCAGTCCACACTGAGGAAAATAGAAAACGTTACTACGAGAAAGTCTGTGTCATTTTGTAGCACTACTAGTTAATTTTGACATCGGATATAGTCAACCAAAAATGTTGGTCCCTAGAAGTTCGTTATAACCTGGGTCGACAGTAACGATGTTTTCATCGTGAAAATAACGCAGTGTTATTTTTTTACAATAGATATTTAAAAAGCATCGTTGTTTTTGTGGTTGTTGCTTTTACTTGGATTTATACGTCCGTTTGAAGTAAATCAGCTGTTGACGGTTTCATCCAATGGGGAAGTAGAACGTTACCATAGTGACGTCACTGTAGCGACACACACTGAAGAGCCAAAAAAAAACTAGTACACCAGCCTAATATCGTGTAGGGCCCTCACGAGCACGCAGAAGTGTCGCAACACGACGTGGCATATTCTCGACTAATGTCTGAATCCTGCAGGGATGTCCAAAAACTCGTAAGAGTACGAAGGGAGATTTCTTTTGAACAGCAAGTTGTGAGACAACCAAGATATGCTCAGTAATGTTTATTTCTGGTTATTTTGGTGGCCCGTAGAAGTGTTGATTCATGAGGCCGCCATACTCGCACATGTCCATCTGCTCGAAACAAGAAGAAATGAGTCGCGCCGGAGCAGGCAACGTGTTTACAGTTATCAACAGTCCAATGTCGGTGTTGACAGGCCCAGGTAAAGTTTTGTGTCGTGCAGTCATCACGAGTAGACGAGTTGGCCTTCTGCTCCGAAACCCCATATCGATAATATCTCGTTGAATGGTTCGCACGCTGACACTTGTTGATGGCCCAGCATTAAAATCTGCAGCAATTTTCAGAAGGATTGCCCTTTTGCCACGTGTTATGTTACTCCTCAGTCCTCGTCGGTCCCGTTCTTGCACGATCTTCTTGCGTCCGCAAAGATACCGGAGGTTTGATATTTTACCGGATTACCGATATTCACGGTACACTCTTGAAACGGTCGTACGGGAAAATCCTAATTTCATCGCGACCTCGGATATACTATGCCCTATCACTTGTGCCACCTATAACACCTTCAAATTCACTCAAATTGTGATAAGCTGCCATTGTAGCAGCGGTAACCGATCTAACAACTGTGTCTCACAGGTGGTCTTATGTGGTCGTTGCCGACCGGAGCGTCGTAGTCTGATTGGTTCCAGATCTCTTTATTTTAATACGCATGGCTATAGTATTGCCCACCCTTGGCATGTTAGCCATTTGGTGACGCGCCGACCAGTATAGACGCGCAGACTTTCCCTCAACTTGTAGGGATCCGCACGCCCACAATGGTCAAGCATGTAGTTGGCAAATCATTGTTGCTTATTTAGGGGACACGTGTGGTAGACCATGACCGCGAGCAACTTTGTCTCCGCTGTGAATTATTATTATTATTATTATTATTATTATTATTATTATTATTATTATTATTATTATTATTATTATTATATTAGGAGGTGATAGGATATGTGTGAAAGGTAATCGTGGACTTTTTGAACCATCCCAGCATTCGCCTTATTCCCGAGGTAAACCACAAAAACCCCGGTCAGGATAGAGGGCCCGGGAATCGAACCCGGACCTCCCGATGGCGAAGTCAGCGCATTGTGCCACTTTGCTCGGTCGCATGGCTTTAGGCTCTTGAGTGTATAAGCTCCCGAGTGGATGAAACCACCAACAGCTCCTTTACTTGCAACGCACGACTAGGCCGCTTGCCCACGCCGCGGCAGAAGCGTGCGAACGTCAATCATCACGGCTCTTCGCCGACCCTCCGGCGACGACGCACAAAGGGACCGCAGCAGGTACCTGCTTCGGTCCCTTTGTCCGTCGTCGGCGAAGAGCCCTGATGATTGACGTTCGCACGCTTCTGTCGCGGCGTGGGCAAGCGGCTTAAGGAAAAATGGCACTGTGCCTTGAAGAGCGCGCGTCCGCGGGCTGCGGGCTGCAGCTGACGGCGCGCATGGCCTGCGCCGTGGAGGCGGCCGCGCGCCTCCACCCGCAGCGGCCCGTGTACGTGGTGCACTCGTGCCCGCTGCGCTGCGAGCGAGGCGGGGGCCGGGGCGGGGCCGGGCCGGCGCTGACGCGCGCGCTTCAGCTGCCCAACGTGCGCCTGTGGCACGCGGACTTCCGCGCGCTGCTGCGCGGCTCGCCGCTGGAGGCGCTGTTGCACGGCGCCTTGCAGCGCAGCCGCTGGCCCGTGGAGCACGCCAGCGACCTCGTGCGGCTCGTGCTGCTGGGCCGCTTCGGCGGGACCTACCTCGACATGGATGTTTACCTGTTGAGGTACAGCGCAATTCTTGTTTGTTTGTACACGTAGGCGTCCGCGGCTCGAGTTCTTGACTTCCAGGCTGTCCGGGTGACGCCGCGTCGTTGGCAGAGAGGCCGACGTTTCGCCTGGCATATCGCAGCCTGTCATATCGCAGGCTTCTTCAGGGCAGTGACGAGTCACCACCCTGAAGACAAGGGAGAACGACGGCTGTGGAGATGTTTATGGGCTAATAGACATGCAGCTGTATAGCAACTGACCAACAAGATGAATCCAGGGGCTACCAATGGGGTCTCCCCAACAACGTTCAGCGAAGGCACTTTGCTTGCTTCATGCAGCCTGCGATATGACAGGCGAAATGTCGGCTTCACTGCCAACGACGCGTCATCATCCGGACAGTCTAGAAGCTTCTTGTTGGTTTGTTGTTGTTTTTTTTGTCCGAATAATGTTTCTGTGCTTGACAGCTGGGATGGGGGTGGAGCGACGTGGCCTCTTACTCGGGTTGCAGACACGTGGTCGCGAGGCCGTTTTTGCGTCAGATCACAACAGTAGACGAGACAGAACCGCACGCGCGATGCATGACCAAAGAACTGACGGCGCTCTTCAATTTACAGTTGCTTCGCACTGTAAGATTTCATTTTTTCCATAAACGTGTCGGCAATTGTGCAGCAATTTTTTAAAGCCTCTGATTGGATAACGGAAACCTCTATTCCCAGTCAGCCGCTAGCTCTCAAGTAGTAAGAAATATTATTCGAACAATAAATGATGCCATTCACTTGAGAAACAAAAAATATGAAAATTGTTGAGCAATACACAGTCCAGTCACATTCATGTGAACACCACTTATGTTCGAAGTTAACATGCGGTAACCCGTTACAGCAAGCAGGTGACAGCTCTAACAGTGGAGGGTATATAAAACATGTCGGGTGGAAGCGGAGAACAGTGCAGTAGTTGTCGCAATGCAGATACAGAGAGATTTATCGTGGGGAAGCATATCCGAAACGGATATGTTTGTGAAGTATTCGTGCCGTTTAAGTATACCGTGCATGGAAAAATGGCGGTATCTAAAAGCGAATCCGAGGCAACTGTGGCGTAGATGACAAGGGAGAACGACGGTTGCGATGTGTATGGGCGAATACACATTAACTCCAGAGCAACTGATCAACAAGATGAACCTAGGGGCTACCAATAGGGGGTCCCCAACAACCGTTCAGCGAAGGCACATTGTTGAGCTCATGCATCCTGCTGATTGCTGTTTGTCGGCGAAGAAGTAATTTGCACGCCAATATTGCAACTGGACATCCATTGAGTGGCGGCAGGTGGCCTTTTCAGATAAGTCGCTTTTTTCTGCATCATCGGAGAAATAACCGTTAGAGTATTCGGCGTGAAACGTGCAACGCGAACACCCTGCAACGATCGCCTGACGAATCCAGGTGGAAGCAGAAGGCGTCGTGGAATGGTGGATGTTTTCGTGACATTTCCTGACTAATCTCGTCATTCTGGAAGACACAATGGGTCAACAGAAGCATGCAGCCAAACTTGGGGACTATTTCTACGCGTATTTTTCCTTAGCAAGACGACATCTGTCAATAGGTGCCATACAGCTCGAAGTGTAGATGCGTAGTTGGAAGAGCTCTAGGATAAGTTTACAGTACTCCTCTGGCTACCAAACTCCCTCTATTTAAACTCAATCGATAATCTGTGGGACCATCTGGCTGTTGGCGCTATGGATCCGCCATCGAGGAACCTTGCGCAGATGGCCACGACATGGCTCCACATCCCTGTCGGTGACATTCAGAACCTAATTGACTCTTATACGTCACGTCTCGCAGCGCCAAGGCTACAAAAGAGGCTTATGCAGGAATTTGACGGGTGCTCACGTTAATGCGACTGGACTGTATAATATTAAGAGGAAGAGTATCCATGTATTCCTCATACTAGTTTGAAAGTATTTCTGATGAAATAATATTTCCTGCCTCCTTCCGAATGTTGTAAAATGGGAAAGCTCAAGAAATTTTGCACGGAAAATAATGCTTCATAACAAAACTCCCGCGGTCGATAGGGGTCGCCTTAAGAGTTGTCCGATTGACCTCAAATTTTGTCTCGATCGTTTTTTGTTTTTTTTCTGCTTTCGATTGGAACCAAATAAAGGGTGGGTGATCAACGTTTGAAAAATTGAAAAATAAGGGCCACCCCAGTGTGCAAGGTGATGGGAGGGGACAGGAATGAAAGATCGTGCAAGGAAAGTCGGTCCGTAGCCCATTTTTTTAGGTACTGCTCTGACATT
Organism: Gryllus bimaculatus; assembly: GCA_017312745.1. NCBI lineage: Eukaryota > Metazoa > Arthropoda > Insecta > Orthoptera > Gryllidae > Gryllus > Gryllus bimaculatus. Next base: position 752,420 of record BOPP01000016.1, on the reverse strand, counting down.
CGCGTGGTATTGATCGAAGAAACCACGGAAAAGTACCGTTCGGAGCAGCCGGCCGCTAAACTTCTCCCCCAGACAGCGACAGAAGTCGACCCAGCTCTCTAGCAGGAGTCGAAAATCCTTCCATCGTCGGGACTCGAACCTAGGACCTCCCGATCACAGATGCACACAGATAACAGTTGCCCTGAGTTATCTCAGCCGGTGCGTTGTCACGCGGACGAGACCGTAGAGTGTTGCAGGGCAAACCGAGACCGCACTATACGTGTGTATTCATTGTGGATGTCTATTCCAGGCCTCTGGGGGATATGCGGAATTTCGTGTGCGTGTTGGATAACGACACCGTCAACAACGCGGTGCTGGACTTCGGCCTGGACGACGTGGGCCGCTCGGCGCTGAGGGCAGCGTTCGCCGCGCTGCGAGACCACTTCAACCCCGACTTGTACGCGTACAACGGAGCGACCCTGCTCTCGGACGCGCTGAGCAGCCGCTGTGGGAAAAGGAAGGTACCCACTGAGGTTTTCATGTCATTCACTGCAATTCCTTTCATTCTAGTTTGTTTCACCAGTCGTTTGGCAATTCAGCGCTTCAGTAATGTAATAATTGGAGAGGTATGTGGGGATTCCACAGTGCTGGGCCCGGAATGTGCGCAAAGTCAAGACCTCGTACTTCACCTCTTCCTCCTCTTTAGCCTTTCCTTCTTCCCTTGCTTCTCCTTCCGTCCGACTTTAGCTCAGAGCTATTTCTGCAGCGAGTTTTACCCAGTTCCTGAGGTTTCGAGTTTCACCGGAGGCAGATTTTTGACTTTGGCTCTGTAGTTAGGTTGAGTTCATCCGCTGCCTCGAGGAGCATTCTGGTGGCCGGCGCCTGTTCTGGTCGGTATTTTCCGTGTTTTCACCGATCGATTCCAGGCAAAAGCCGGAGCTCTGCCCTTCAAACGGGCCATGCAGAGTGCGCCGTATTTCTGTCCTATTCCTTGCCCTACTCATTACACACACTTTCACTTACAAGCACTACACAACCACACTTGTCGGGAGACGGGTCTGGGGGCTTAGGGGTTGTCCCGAATGGGGACGTGATGGAGGGGGAAATCTCCCCCTAGCGGGGCACTGCCCTAGCGGGGCACTGCCCTAGCCGGGACCATAGCAGTTGCATCCGAAACCTCTGTCATCATCAATAATAAGAACTACAATACTTATTGTAGGTCTTTTTTACTTGACTTCTTGTACTACTTCCTCTTCTTTTCTTTCTCCTTCTCACCAAGAGAGGTGTCTCAGGACATAAACTGATGTCATTACAGTGCTTGATTGGGATGTTTTTTAGTGCATGTAAGTGTGGGGGTGTGAAAGCGGTGAGGAAAGGACAAGAGGAAGGCAAAAATCGGCGGGCGTTTCGAGGCCTTTGTTTAGGGTAGAGCTTCTGGGCGGCCGGCTCAAGCAGCCGGCCGTAGAATTTCGCTTCAGAAGGACTGAATTGACCTTAGCTTGACATTTCAAGTGTGGAAAATCTGCAGCGGATTGATCCTAGAACGCTCCGGTCAGAGAGGCAAAAGAGCTAGGAGAAAGAGGAGAGAGTGAGAGAAAGGAGCGAGAGAGATGAGAGAAGAGCGAGAGAGCTAGAGAGAAAGAGCGAGAGAGCTAGAGAGAAGAGCGAGAGAAATAGAGGAGAAAGGCGAGAGAGCTAGAGAGAAGAGGCAGAGGAAAGAGCAAGAGAGAGCGAGAGAGAGCGGGAGAGGAGAGCAGAGAGCGGGTGAGAGAGAGAGGCGAGAGAGAGAGCGAGAGGAGAGCGAGAGAGAGAGAGAGCGGGAGAGAGAGAGAGCGAGAGAGAGAGAGAGCGAGAGAGGGAGAAGGAGAGAGAGAGAGGAGGAGGAGAGAGCGGAGAGAGAGAGCGAGAGAGAGAGAGGAGAGAGAGAGAGCGAGAAGAGAGAGAGCGAGAGAGAGAGAGCGAGAGAGAGAGAGGAGAGAGAGAGAGGGAGAGAGAGCGAGAGAGAGAGCGGCGCGAGAGAGAGAGAGCGCGGCGAGAGAGAGAAGCGGCGCGAGAGAGAGCGGTGAGAGAGAGGCGCGAGAGAGAGGGCGCGAGAGAGAGCGCGGAGAGAGAGAGCGGCGAGAGAGAGCGCGAGAGGAGGCGCGAGAGAGAGCGCGAGAGAGAGAGAGCGGAGAGGAGAGCGCGCGAGAGAGAGAGAGCGCGAGAGGAGAGAGAGCGCGAGAGAGAGAGAGACGAGAGGAGAGCGCGAGAGAGAGAGGCGCTGCGAGAGAGAGCGCGCGAGAGAGAGGCGCGCGAGAAGAGAGCGCGAGAGAGAGAGCGCGGAGAGAGAGGCGGCGAGTAGGAGTCGGCGAGAGAAGAGCTGCGAGAGAGAGAGAGCTCGAGAGGATGCGCGAGAGAGGATTCGCGCGAGAAAGGAGAGTCGAGAAGAGATCCGCGAGAGATCGCCGCGCTGGAGAGGAGCGCGAAGAGAGAGGCGGAGAGAGAGCGCGAGAGAGAGCGGAAGAGAGAGCGCGAGAGAGTGAGAGCGAGCGAGAGCGCGAGAGAGAGAGCGTGAGAGAGCGGCGTTCGCAGAGGAGCGTGAGAGAGAGAGCGCGGAGAGACAGAGAGGTGAGAGAGCGCGAGAGAGCGCGCGCGGAGAGCGAGAGAGAGTGAGAGCGCGTAGAGGAGAGATGCGAGAGAGCGCGAGAGAGAGCGCGAGAGAGAGAGAGCGCGAGAGAGAGGCGCGGCTGAGAGAGAGAGCCGCGAGAGCGAGAGGCGGCGAGAGAGAGAGGCGAGAGGAGAGAGAGGAGAGAGAGCGCGAGAGAGAGAGCGCGAGAGAGAGAGAGAGCGCGAGAGAGAGGAGAGCGAGCGCGTGAGAGAGCGAGAGAGAGGAGAAGAGCGCGGAGAGGGGAGAGAGAGGCGATAGAGCGAGAGAGAGGGGAGAGAGGAGAGAGCGCGGCGAGAGAGCATGCGAGAGAGCGTGAGAGAGGAGGGAGAGAGAGAGCGCGCGGAGAGAAGAGCATCGGCGAGAGAGGCGTGAGAGAGAGCGCGAGGAGAGATGCGCGCGAGGAGCGAGAGAGAGGTGAGAACGGGAGAGAGGAGATCGCGAGAGAGCGCGGGAGAGTGAGAGCGAGAGAGAGAGGAGTGAGAAGAGAGACGAGGTGAGAACGAGAGAGAGAGATGCGAGAGAGTGAGAGCGGCGCGAGAGAGAGAGATCGCGAGAGAGATTGCGCGCGAGAGAGCGCGCGAGAGGAGCGAGAAAAGAGGAGAGCGAGAGCGAGCGAGAGGTTCGGAGGCTAATATATTGACCTATTTCCTCCCTAGTCAGCATGGAGGAGGAAAAGATTGGGGGCGTGCGTTGCCTCCCGTCGGAGACCTTCTATCCGCTGCCCGCGCTCCTTGGCGTCGCATGTTCAAGAGGAAGGGCGCCGAGCAACACGCTGCGCCTGGTGCGCCAGAGCGTCGGGTGCACGTGTTGGGGCACAACAGCCGGGTGCGGTGCACATCCGGTGCGGCAGCCGTCTGGCTCAGCTCGCGAGGGACGTCTGCCGAACGTCGTCGGCCGTGCCCCGGACAGATGTGAGGGCGTGGAGACGCACCCTCTTGCGCCCGGGATCGAGGGTACGGTTTTTTCTCGAAGGTTACCAATAGGCGCTGGTTTTTTTCCATTTCGATCGCCGTGGGGCACTGGGCCTTATAAAAAATACGGGGATTGCGGAAAGCCATATTTCATGGAATCACGTAGTACGGAAGTTGGAATGGTTGCTTCACATGTGTACGATATATAGTAGGGTAACTGTGAGAAAGGTCACAATAAGATGGACTTCTCGTTGGTCATCGTGTCCACGACAAGACTATTTTCGGATAACCACAACTCTGCACCTGGGGAGCCGAAATTTCATCGAGAACGTGAATTGAAGCAGCACAACTCGGCATGATTCTGTTATTAAAATGACCTTGCGTCGTGTGTGAAATGATTGCGTACGTGTCATTTGATGTCTAGCGCAAAATTGATATTTTGGTTGACGTGGATGGATTTTTTTACGTTCATGTTGTTCTTTTGGAGGTAGAGAACTTTGAAATTTTGTTTTGAATTTGATGTCGTTTGGCATTTGAATTATATTTAATTTATTTTTATTTACTTTATTATTTTTATTATACTATACTTATTTTTATTACTATATTATTTTTATTAAACTATATTATTTTATTACCTATATTATAATTTATTATACTGTATTATTTTGAAAATTGAAAGAAGACAATAAAATCTCTAAATAGGTAGGCAAACTACACAAAAATATTATTTAAAAAATGTGCTATGAAAACGGGCATCCAAAAATTGGATTTGTAATTTCCTATAAATATTTCTTTATTTGTAATGTTTGCGTTTTTGGCATTGCTTTCAATACGAAACTATTTTTTTAAGCATGTATTGAAAGTAAACATAATTAAAAAATTAAATTGAACTAGGAAGCATAATCATAAAGACAATTGGGCAACTTATCGTATCCAAATGTAACCGAACTAAATGAAACAGCGTATATTAATCTTGTTTTAGTAAGGGTTTTGGGCGTTATATCCCTATTTAGTGTCAGCCACTAAATCAATAGAAATTCTTGAGATTATCTCAGCAGCTTAGGAATTGTCATTGATTGTATCTAGTTGCACGTACTTTCGTTGATTTCCTTCATTTTCAAGTTGTGTCTGTATGCGACATATGTTTTTTCAAAATAAAATGATTTTTCTCAACGTCAACTAGCATTATTGCGTGCTTAAACGTGCTAAATGTTGTTTCAATATCAACATTCATATTTATTCTTAAGAATTATTCCCATGTTTTAACTGCTAAGTTGGATTATCAGAAGAACAGCTTTTTCTCGAACTGGTTGTTGGTTTGGGTAAAGTATTGAAGACTTGCTTTTCTAAATGCCGTCCAGGACTTGTAAAGTGAATTTAATACAAAATTGCTACGAAGCGATAGAGAAGACGCGAATTCTTAAAAGGTGCTCCGAATTGCATCCAGAATTTTCCTGAGAGGAGGAATAAAGGTGATTTTGCAGAGATTTTTTAATTAAGCTTCATTCTCTAGAATGGCGAAAGATTCGGAGTTGACAAAACTATTATATCAAACTTAGCTCGTTTTTCGGTGCAAAATAGTTTCTTCGGGAATGAATATTTCTTGGTTATGAAATTTCTAGGCCACCGTGTGCTGTATTTATTATTAATTTTAAACACATTTTTAGTTAAATGTGGTGGATGGCAGGATATTTCGAGCTGCGGAGGAAACGTGCGCGCTTAGTTATAAGATATACTTGCTTTACGAGATGTGTTTCGTATAACAGAATTTTCTTTTATGCTGAATATAAAATTTATTTCATTTAAATGAATGAACGCTTCACGGCTGGTGCCTTTAAAGTGACTTCTTGTCTGAAATAAAGCAAAGCAGTTTCCAAATTCTTATGTTATTTGTTGAAGCAACCTTTTGCTTTTCGCCACGTCCTGTCTGAACGCGTGTACATTTTTCTAGTCTCGGAGAGAGGTTTCGAGATAGCAATTAGCAGGCATAACATCGTTTATGTACTGTTGGAGGACTCAATCAAGTTAGACATCTGGGCTGTGATGTATTGTATTTTTATTTGCAAGGAACTTTCTTGAGTTTAGGTAAGAAAAAAATGACTTTATAACATTGCGTTTTTTATTAAGAGCTTCATATGAGTGCATTTTACTTTAGATTTGCTTCTTGTACATATCCAAATCTTGCTTTCTTCCTGCATGTAACAATACATTCCTATCAATATTTTTCAAATACAATTGTGGCCCAAAGAGCGAGTTTTAAATGGTATTTTGAGGTGTCTACTTAACTTGGCTCCCTCTGCGGAGTCCTAGGAATGGGAGAGCGGCGTTAGGAAGAACTTGCATGGTGCCTTTGAGAATCGAGTTGTTCCTGCTCGTGTGCTAAGAAATTGAGGATAACTCAGCTGTTTTAGATTAATCCCTCTAGACTGATTCTGGGGTAGCCCGTGCGGGATCCTAATTTTTTTTAGAGGCTTATTT
>BOPP01000016.1:725215-746380 GCA_017312745.1 Gryllus bimaculatus | reverse complement strand
AGAGAGAAAGAGCGAGAGAGCTAGAGAGAAAGAGCAAGAGAAAGAGCAAGAGAGAGCGAGAGAGAGCGAGAGAGAGCGCGTGAGAGAGAGAGCGCGTGAGAGAGAGAGCGCGCGCGAGAGAGAGAGAGCGCGCGAGAGAGAGAGCGCGAGAGAGAGCGCGAGAGAGAGAGAGCGCGCGAGAGAGAGAGCGCGCGAGAGAGAAAGCGCGCGAGAGAGAAAGCGCGCGAGAGAGAAAGCGCGCGAGAGAGAAAGAGCGCGAGAGAGAGTGCGCGCGAGAGAGAGTGCGCGCGCGAGAGAGAGGGCGTGAGAGCGCGAGAGAGCGCGAGAGAGAGAAAGCGCGCGCGAGAGCGAGAGCGAGAGAGAGCGAGAGAGAGCGCGAGAGAGAGAGCGCGAGAGAGAGAGCGCGAGAGAGAGCGCGAGAGAGAGAGCGCGCGAGAGAGAGCGCGCGAGAGAGAGCGCGCGAGAGAGAGCGCGCGAGAGAGAGCGCGCGAGAGAGTGCGCGCGAGAGAGAGCGAGAGAGAGAGCGAGCGAGAGAGAGAGCGAGCGAGAGAGAGATCGCGAGAGAAAGAGAGAAAGCGCGAGAGAGAGATCGCGAGAGAGCGCGAGAGAGTGAGAGCGAGAGAGAGTGAGAGCGAGAGCGAGAGAGAGTGAGAACGAGAGAGAGTGAGAACGAGAGAGAGTGAGAACGGGAGAGAGAGATCACGAGAGAGTGAGAGCGAGAGAGAGAGAGATCGCGAGAGAGATTGCGCGCGAGAGAGCGCGCGAGAGGGAGCGAGCAAAAGAGAGAGCGAGAGCGAGCGAGAGGTTCGGAGCTAATACTATTGACCTATTTCCGCTCCCAGTTCAGCATGGAGGAGGAAGAAGATTGCGGGGGCGTGCGCTTGCTCCCGTCGGAGACCTTCTATCCGCTGCCCCGCGCCTCCTGGCGTCGCATGTTCCAAGAGGAGGGCGCCGAGCACACGCTGCGCCTGGTGCGCCAGAGCGTCGGCGTGCACGTGTGGGGCCACAACAGCCGGGTCGCGGTGCACATCCGGTCGCGGCAGCCTCTGGCTCAGCTCGCGAGGGACGTCTGCCCGAACGTCGTCGCCGCTGCCCCGGACAGCATGTGAGGGCGTGGAGACCGCACCCTCTGCGCCCGGGATCGAAGCGGTCGTTTCTCGAAGGTTACCACTAGGCGCTGTTTTTTCCATTTCGATCGCCGTGCCACTGGGCTTATAAAAAATACGGGGACTTCGGAAAGCTCAATATTTCATGGAATCACCGTAGTACGGAAGTTGGAATGGTTGCCTTCACAATGTGTACGATATATAGTACGGGTCAACTGTGAGAAAGGTCACAATAAGATGACTTCTCGTTGTCAATGCTGTCCACGACAAGACATCTTCAGGATAACCAACAACTCTGCACCTGGGGAGCCCGAAATTTCATTCGAGAAACGTGAATTGAAGCAGCACAACTCGGCATGATTTGTTATTAAAAATGACCTTGCGTCCGTGTGTGAAGTGATTGCGTACGTGTTCATCTTGATGTCTAGCAAAATTAGATATCTTCTGGGATTGAGTGCATGGATTTTTTTTACGTTCATGTTGTTCTTTTGAGAGTAGAAGAACTTTGAAAATTTTGTTTTGAATTTATGTCGTTGCATTCTTGAAATTATATTTAATTTATTTTTTATTATACTTTATTATTTTTATTATACTATATTATTTTTATTACACTATATTATTTTTATTACACTATATTATTTTTATTACACTATATTATATTTATTATACTGTATTATTTGAAAATTGAAAGAAGACAATAAAATCTCTAAATAAGGTAGGCAAAATACACCAAAAATATTTTTAAAAATGTACTATGAAACGGGCATCCAAAAATTGGATTTGTAATTTCCTAATAAATATTTCTTTATTTGTAATGTTTGCATTTTTGCATTGCTTTCAATACGAAACTATTTTTTAAGCATGTCATGAAAGTAAACATATATTTAAATAACTTAAATTGAACTAGGAAAGCATAATCATAAAGACAATTGGGCAACTTACTGTATACAATGTAACCGAACCTAAATGAAACAGCGTATACTAATCTTGTTAGTAGGGTTTGGCGTTATACCCCTATTTAGTGTCACCATACAATAGAATCTATTGAGATCTATCTCAGCAGTCATTAGGAAATTGTCATTGATTGTATCTAACGTCCACGTACTTCGTTGATTTCTTCATTTTCAAGTTGTGCTGTATGCGACATATGTTTTCAAAATAAAATGATTTTTCCACGTCAACTAGCATTATTGCGTGCTTAAACAGTGCTAAAATGTTAGTTTCAATATCAACATTATATTTACTCTTAAGAATTATTCCCATGTTTTAACTCCCTAAGTTCGGATTATCAGAAAGAACACACATTTTTCTCGAACTGTTTGGTTTGGTACAAGTATTGAAGACTTGCCTTTTCTAAACGACGTCCAGGACTTGTAGTGAATTACTACAAATGCTACGAAGCCGATAAGAGAAACGCGCGAATTCTTAAAGTGCTCCGAATTGCATCCAGAATTTCCCAGGAGGAGGAGGAATAAAGGTATTTGCAGAGATTTTTTCATTAGCCTTCATTCGCTAGATGCGAAAGGATTCGGGAGTTGACAAAACTATTATATCAAAACTTCAGCTCGTTTTTCGGTGCAAAATAGTTTCTCGGGAATGAATATTTCTGGTTATGAAATTTCTACAACACGTGTTGCTGTCATTTATTATTAATTTACACACATTTTAGTAAATGTGTGGATGCAGATATTTCGGAGCTCGAGGAAACGTGCGCGCTTAGTATAATATACTGCTTACGAGATGTTTTCGTATAAAGAATCTTTCTTTTATGCTGAATATAAAATTTATTTTCATTTAATGATGAACAGCTTCACGGCTAGGTGCCTTTAAGTGACATTCTTGCTCTGAAAATAAAGCAAAGCAGTTCCCAAATTCTTATGTTATCTTGTTGAAGCACCTTTTGCTTTTCGCCCGTCCTGTCTGAACCGCTGTGTACATTTTTCTAGTCTCGAGAGAGTTTCGAGAAAGCAATTAGCAGCATAAACATCGTTATGTACTGTTGAACTCATCAAATAGACATTCTGCCTGTGATGTTATTGTATTTTTATTTGCAAGGAACTTTCTTGAGTTTAGGTCAAAAGAAAAAAATGACTTTCATACATTGCGGTTTTTATTAAGCTTTCATATGAGCATTTTACTTTAGATTTGCATTCCTTGTACATATCCAGATCTTGCTTTCCTTCCTGCATGTACAATACATATCATATCAATATTTTTTCAAAATAAAATTGTGCCCAAGAGCGAGTTTTAAATGGTATTTTGAGGTGTCTACTGGCTCCTCTGCGAGTCCATTACGAAATGGAGAGCGCGTAGGACAGAACTGCCATGTGCCTTTGAGAATCGAGTGTTCCTGCTGTGTGCTAAGAATCTGAGATAACTCAGCTTTTTTAGCATTATCCCTCTAGATGATTCTGGGGTAGCCCCTGCGGGATCTAATTTTTTTAGAGCTAGTTTTTAGATGTATCTCTACCTCTATCTCTGTCTGTCTATCTATCTATCTATCTATCTATCTATCTATCTATCTATCTATCTTTTTTATGAGGGGGAACTGTGGAAATCTTCAACAAGACGAAAAGCAGCCCGCCCTCTTCAACACTTAACCCACTAAAACCACAAACCCTTTGTGTTCCTGGCGTTATCCACCCTGGAACCGCAATTATGCATTACTTCAAGATGGTGCCACTGTATTACGTCGAGGTGCTATTCAGGTTCAGCTATGACTGGTTTCTTTCTTCTTCTTGAGAATGGCGGTGATATATTTCTCTATTGCTGTCCACTTCTTGTTACAGATCATTAGTGTGACCATGTTTTCTGGTGAGACATTACACCCGACGTCCCATATCATGCGATGCCTTAGCGTGTCCCATCTTGGGCAATGGAATAGCGTATGTTCGGCATCGTCCACTTCATGGCTGTAGTAGAAGCATACCGCACCTTCTGACTTTCTGAATCTTTTAAGGTATGCCTTAAAACATCAATGCCCTGTGAATGCCTGAGTTAAATGATATGTCACGGACCCGTGTTATCCATTCGGGATGAGCCTATGAGTCCATCTGCCGATCTCCTCTCTGTCCCAGCGTTTCTGCCAGCAGCACATCACGTTTTCTTTAGCTTTTTAATCGTACTATCCGCATCTTGGTACGTTCGCCTTCCGTTACCTTCTTGCTCATGGGAGTAGTCGTAAACTTCTTTCCTTTCTAGAGCAAGCAGGTCTATAGGAGGGACGTTCGTCGGCAGAACAGCACTTGCGGATACAGTTCTATCCTCTGGAGAGATTTTCTTTCTTCTGGAGAGAATCTTTCTCTCTGGAGAGAATCTTTCCTCTGGAGAGATTGCATTTTCCTTTTTAAATTATTGTTTTGAAGAGATTCTGCCCAGATCGCCAGGGGCTGCATAGAGCATTTTCGAGTTCATCACACTCATTCGTCTCGTCTTGACGCTGGGGCCCCTGGTGTTCGGCATCAATCTTGAAAGTGATGCTGCTATTCCTAGTGCTTTTTCCATCGTCTCGGTGACGTGTTGTCCAAAACTTAGCTTCCTGTCAATTTCAATTCCTAGGTAACGAAGGCTCTTGCGACGTTGTATTTTTTCCTTGCCTATTAGGAATGTTGGATGGAAGTAGGATCGTCAGTCGGTGATAAGCAATTCTTCCGTTTTATGGGCTGCCACTTCTAGCCCTTTGGTCGTCAACCATCTCATCACTCTTCTCAGGGTGTCGTTCACGATGATCTCTAGTAGGGCCGATGTTTCCGCCGTTGCCACTACTATTGCATCGTCTGCGAAGCCCACTATTTAGACAGTTTGCTGAAGTTTATGCTCAGTAGACTGTCGTACATAATATTCCATAAGACAGGACCAAGTTTCAAACCTTGTGAGACACCACAGGTCATCTCGAATTCAATAGGTTCTCCTTCGCCTTTGTAAATTGTCTTTCGGTCGCTTAGGTAGTTCCTTATTATACTGGTAAGGTAGCCTGGGGTGTTCTTCTCTATCAGATCCTCGATAATCTCCCATTTGGCCGAGTTAAAGACGTTCCTTATATCGAGCTTACGAGGGCTCCCTCTTTGGCTTCACTGACATTTTCTACCACTGTTTTGATGGCATCGACTATCGATGTATCTTTTCGAAAGCCATATTGCGTTTTTGACAGACCGTGGGATTCCTCTAGCCATATCTGTAGTCTTTGCAATATCAGGCTCTCGAATACCTTTCCCATTGTGTCTAGTAGGCATATTGGTCAGAAAGATGTGGGCATGTGTTGTGGTTTGCTGCCTTTCACGACGAGAGCAAGTTTCTGCCTTTTCCATACACTCAGAAAAACGAAGAAGTTGGGGGTACGGTTGTACTGTACCACTGACTCCAGAATTTTGTTGTGTATCCTGTCGAGTCCTGGAGCCTTAGTGTTCTTAAGGGTATTGCATACCTTCTGTAGTTCTTCTGGGGTAAACATTTGGTCTTCTGTTATTTTACAAGACTGGCACTGTTCTATCGAAGGTTTCTGATGCGATCGAAACAAATTCTTAATGATTTGAATTACCAATGTACGGTCATCCAATCCGCCTGCAATTTAGTTTTGTTGTGACAATTCGGTACAGTCTGCCCAATGGGTCGTTGTCTATGTCCTTTAAAAGCTCCCTCCAGCAGTGGTTTTTACTATTGTTGATAGCGTGTTTTAGCGTGTTGTAGACCGCGGGATCGAGTCCCGTCCCGTCTCGGGCATGGATGTATTTGTATATGTCTATATGTGTGTGCAGTCACGTGCTTTCATCCTTCACTATCATCATCATCATCATCATCATCATTATCATCTCAGCGTCCTTACCCACAGGGCTAACAATTTTGGTGGATAAAAATCGGCATTCAGCTAAAATTCTGACCCCCCCCGCAAGATAATGGTACTTGCATCTGGTGAAGAAGGTTGCACGTGTTGTCCGAGTTGGCATATACGCGAAAAAAAAATTACTCAACATTTTCTTAAAGATTTTGCTATAAAAAACGACCCGCTCCCTTAAACTAAACGCAAACGCGTTTCCCTTGTTTCCTCTAAATGATGAGTATGCCCCTGGGATCAGTATGATTCTCTTTTCGTTTCAGGACCCAGGAGACCTTACCCGCCCGCGTATGCGAGCGGTGCCGCGGCGTCTGTTGTGTGTGTTGCGTCTCTTGGTGTTGCAGGGGCGGTAGCAGCGTTGCTCGCAGATGCGGTTTCGAGAAGAAAAATAAATTAAAGTTAATGTCGAATATAGTGGAAGTGTAAACTCATTGTAGGTTAGTGGAGTTCTTTTATTATTAAATATTTTGGTTATTACGCGTCGGGGGTGGCTTTATTTATGGTGATGTAAAGAATTGTACCTCTGTCGGTAGTTTGTGCGCCTGTTGTCAGATTGCTTACTGTAGTATTGTAGATAATATTGGAAGAGTGGGGGGATATGAAGTTATTTGAGAATGTATTAGTAATTTATTTAGTTGCTGTTTCATGGAGAAACTTCAGAATGCTAGCGAGGTTGTTTTGTTTTTTTTTAAACGTTGCAGAAGGTTGTTTCGAGTTTGCGGACGAAGGCAACACGTATAAATAGCCGATCCGGTGGCGGAGATTGCGAAGGCTGTAGTGCCGAAGCGATCTCGGACCGAAGGATCGCGGATTCGAGTTTCGTCTCGGACATGTTTGTATTGTGTTCGTCCTTTCACCCCCTATCATAATCATTATCATGTCATCCTGACAGTTACTATACCGTTACAAGCATTAGTGGTCGCTAATGACCTAGTAATTGACGCGACCTTAAATAACAAAAAAACACGGATAAATGGGATTTCTGCTCTCTGTAATATTTGTTGCTGTTGTCCATGCCTGGTAGGTATTTTTCCGTACTGCGTGTGCACTGTGGAAAGAAGGATTTTAGTGTTGTTGCGTTTTATTTTTGCTCGTAGAAGCAGGTCGATTCTTGCAGTGGTCCGCCCAGATGAGCTTTTCATCGAAAGTAATTCCAAGGCATTTGTTATAAATCCGCCACTGTATTGCATACCCGCTTCTTTCAATCGGGAGCGACTTTTCTTTGCGACTGCACGTGAATACGTCGACGGGGCGGGGCGGGCGGATAGGCGCGGCTGCGTTGCCCACGTGGGAGGAGGTACGTCCTGAAGGACGCGCGAATACAGCCATTTGCCTCGCATATATTATGACGTCGACTTCGTACGAAGAGATCAGTGCCATAGTGGTCTAAGACATATTGTAAGAAAACGGAGAAAAGTAACGTTACCTCGTATCTTCTCCCAAAAAATTCTGTCTGTAATTTTTTCCCTAAAATAAATAATTTGGAATTTACCTAGCATTAGAAAATGGTCATTTTAATTGTATGTATACTTGTTTTCGTACAATGGACCGCCTCAAAAATGGGGAAGTGAGCATTGGAGAGTAGGCGACAAATAACATACATGTGTTCCACAAATGGGGCAGTGGGCGCTCTGGAGTAAGTAATAAGTGTACAAAGATGGTTCACTTCTGTAGATAATAAATGGTGTGAATTACTCATTTTTATTTACGCGTCCTTACGAAGGCACTTCGTAAGAAGAGAAAGTTATGTAATCGTGCGCCGCAAAACGGCGAATTTTCACTAAAGGAAACTTTTACTACCGGGCCCTGGTTACAAAAAAGTGCATAAATCCTGCTGCTAAATATTAAAAAAATCCCCTAATCCGTTCCTGGTAAAGCCAGAATAAATGTTTGGTGTGTTCTTGATACCGAAATATCTATTGACGGCAAGACGTCCGTCGGTCCGTCCGTCATCAAAGTCGATGTTCCCCGAATGATCTGAATTATGTCAAAACATCGAGAGTTTGAAACGGATATTTTGATTTTTGAAGATACATGAAACGTCAAATTTTTTGTCAAAAATGTCATTAAATATTTTTATTAAACTTTATCCTCGGATAGCGTAAAGGACGCTTAAGAGAAGGCGGTGCAGGTCTCATTTTCGTTAAAATCCCTTTTTTTAAATTGCAAAAGTGCAATTTCTACGGACGTCTTCCTACAGCTATAAAATTGAATATTTTTTTCCCTTAATAAAATCTGTTCGTTAAACACGGATTTTTAAATAAATTCACGTTCAATTTTTAAAAATATTATTAGTTTTCCTGTAATTAGGCGCGAAAGACAATTTAAAAACAGTTTAACATTTTTTTGGTCAAAAACAGCTCCAAATTGTTTGTGTTTTGCGTAAAAGAATGGCGCGGGTGTCATTTTAGTTCAACTCTCTGAATTTTCGAAAATTGCTAATTTATAAATTGACGCGAGAGAGTATGTGCTGTTGAAGCACCATTCGTTCATTTTGGAGAGGTTAAACCACTGTTACGCTCAGCGCTTCAATTATTTTCAAGGAGGCGCACCCTTCGCTCCTGCGTACGCTCCTCTGTTTAGCGTTACCTAATGTATGCACGGCCCCCTTGGCATCGTTCTAATTGAAAAGTAGGGCTGCTGGGTCACATTCCGCCCTTGACTGCCGCAACGAACGGATCGCTCTTATCGTTGTGAACAGCGATAACGGTGTAACTGAAGAAAATCTGTGAACCAGTGTAAATCTTGTGGTCTGTGAAAAGAGTGCCACTAGTGAGTGCTACGAAGTATGTACATTGGGTAATGCCCGACATCGGGGCAGCTCATCAGTAATGCTTTAACAACAATAAACAGTTATTATTCCATCCCAGATTTAAACGTATCGATGTTGTACCAAGAAGTAACGGAAACTACCAGTGACGAAGTTAAATCAATGGAATCTCAACCAAATCAACAGATCTCAATGAGACTGCAAAACCCGGTCACAGGTAACGCTACAGGCCAACATGACGCTGGGCAAAATTTAAAGCGTCCTTCTGATAATAACAACTCGGCAAACGAGATAAAAAGGTCTAACCTACAATCAAAACAAGATAATATTCGTTTAGACAGTTTAACCCAATATTGTTATTCAACCAGATCCCAGCTATGAAAATTGGTTTAGTTACGTCAGACAGGGAGAGCAGGGAGAGAGAGAGAGAGAGAGAGAGAGAGAGAGAGAGAGAGAAGAGAGACAGACAGAGAGAGATGGCAGAGAGAGGAGAGACAGAGAGAAGCAGAGAGAGAACAGAGAGAGAGAAGCAGAGAGAGAAGCAGACAGAGAGAGCAGAGAGAGAGAAGCAGAGAGAGAGAAGCAGAGAGAGAGAAGCAGAGAGAGAGAAGCAGAGAGAGAGCAGCAGAGAGAGAAGAGGAAGAGAGAGAGAGAGCAGAGAGAGAGAGAGAGAGAGAGAGAGGCAAGAGAGAGAGAGACACACACAGAGAGAAGCAGTGAGAGAGAGACAGACAGACAGAGAGACTAAAGCGTATGCACGGTTGTTCGAAATTCTCCTTCCTATTCGTCTTTCATTCCCACAAAAAATATCTCCAAATGCATTATGTGCAATTCACATCATGAACCATTTCTGACTTCATTTATCATAACTTTTAGTATATAACACTAATAAAACCAATAAAAATTATTTTTACTGCTATTCATATACTTATTGTATGCTTGTTGTGCAAAGGGAGCGGATGTTGTCGCAAGAGTTACGTAATTATGTAGGGCGTTCCAGGTTAGGGATGCGACCTCAATGTCGATGTTCTCGAAACTTCTATGTTTTTTTATAAAACCATTAAAACCTTTTTTGAGATATCCATAAATTGGAATTCTTTCAGACCAAAGTGAGCTAGTGAAAAACAATTAAAATAGAGGTATCGTCGATAAATGCAGTATACACTATTTTTTAATAATAGATGAGTAAATACTCACTTGAAATTTTGACAAAAATTGAAAAAAATATCCAATTTAACACGTTTATAACCAACATCAACGTGGTGGGAAAAAATGTTTCCGAAATCGACCAAAAACATTCAATATTCAAACTTCGATTTCAGTGCACATCGACTTGAGAACGATAAGGATACAGCTCTGAGCAACCAAGTTCAAAATAAAAGGGATAAATCCGGCAACTTTGCGTGAGATCGTAGATTTTATGCGCGATAATGAGTGATGTTTTGATTTTTTTTTCCGAGTAGTTGCTCATTCTTCGTCTGCATATGCCAAATACAGGATCCTCGTGCTCGAACGAGAGAAGCTTTCCTGTGCTAGCGACGCCGGGTAAAAGATTAATTGCGTTCGACGATGCTGGAAAATCGACACAATCGTAGAGCGATATTGCACTTGTACCCAGAGTTATTTGAAAATCGATATTGAGATGAATTAATTTCTAAAAGCTCCAATCGAGCTAGTTTTCGTACTGTGACAATTTAAGGGTTGACCTATTCCAACTAAAACACCTTGAATAAATTACCGTTATCATATTTTTAATTAAGAAAACTTAAAAACAATGAAAATACATGGTACTACCCATCCGAAATATATAAGTTTCGCGTTTGACGATGCTGGAAAACCGACTCAATCATATAGAGATATTGCACTCGAAGCCATAGTTATTTGAAGATTGATATTGAGAAACGCAGACGAATTCCAAACGAGCCAGTTTTCGTACAGTGACATTTCAATCGTTGATTTATTCCAACTAAAAAACTTTGAATAAACTACCGTTATCATATTTTTAATTAAGAAAACTTAAATAAAAAATACATGGTACTACCCACCCTGAATATATATATGTTTCGCGTTCCACGATGCTGGAAAATCGACACTATCATATAGCGATATTGCACTCGAACCCAGAGTTATTTGAAGATTGATATTGAGAAACGGAGATGAATTCCAAACGAGCCAGTTTTCGTTCAGTGGCATTTCAAGCGTTGACCTATTCCAACTAAAAAACCTTGAATAAACTACCGTTATATTTTTACTTAAGAAAACTTAAATACAATAAAAAAAAGTACGTGGTACTACCCACCTGGAATTTATAAGTTTCGCCGGCCCTGTTCGGCCCCCAACGAAGAATAAATCCGAACGCGCTCGTTGGCTCTGTGCGACGCCGTCCGCGGCGCTGCCGTCGCTGCTATCGCGTCGCTTGCGCCACGCGGGGGCGCCGCTGCGCCGCCGGGCAGCGCGACATCCTCGCGCGGTGACCCCGCTCGCCCGGGTGATAAGGCGCCACGCCGCTCCGCCCCGCAGCCACAGCTCGGCTCGGCGCTGCCCCACGAAGAGGAGGACGCAGTGAGTATTTCGCGTTTCCGGCCGCGGCCACCATTTCGGTTCTTAGTCCCGTAAGTGTAGTGCTTGTGATGGACGATCAATCGGCTCGTGAGGTTCCCTTTTCCACGTATCTCCCCCAACCGGCATGAGCTCTAAGTTCCAGTCTGTTCTCCCGACATGTGTAGTGCATGTAAGTTGTACGTAAGGGAGGGGAGGGGGGTTGGACAAGAATGGGGAAGGGAAGATCGCACGAGATCCGCGGCCCGTTTGTTAGGGTCCTGCTACGACATTTGCTCGTATTGATCGGAGAAATCATAGAAACTCCATCTGCGTCGGGAGTCGTACCCTGAAACTCTTACCAGCGTCTGGATTCGCACATTCGGATTAGAGATGCTGCAGCGGCAACGGTTGTTGTCACTGAGCCATCTCGGCCAGTAGGCGCGGACACCGCCACTTGCAGGTAAGGCCACGTGGGGCCCGACACACCAGGAGGGCTGATGTGCTGTGTGAAGAACAAACGCTCAACTTGGTGACCATCACGTCCTTCGCTGTGTCGTGAGCGTCTCAAAAAGTTTGCTCCCCCATAAAAGATCAATATTTAAAAAAAAAACTAGTTTAATATTTGCAATTGCTGAAGTAAGCAGAGGCAGTTAAGCTGATAGTCTGAGCTGTAGTATTTACTCATATTATAATATAAGTGTACCGACGTCTAAATATATGCTCAAATTGGTTTCAAAAGATAACGACAGAGAATGTACTGATATTTGGATAGGGATGGTTATAGATTGGATATATATTACTGGATTTTACTGAATGAAAATACAGTAAAATACTTTTAGATGCATCTGGAAATGGAAGTTATTGACAGACATCCTTTGGGAGAATATTTGTGTATCGTGATGGCAGAACTCTATTACAATTACAAATAACCTTGGCATTAATGCAATAATAACTACAATTGAGTATTCCTCTTCTATGTACGTAACTACATTACAAATCTGATGATTACTGCGAGTATGGAGTTTCACTTCACTTGTTTATATCTCATTCTTTGCATTCTGAATTTTTCACTCCTTTACGCAACATTATTATTTGTGTTTTTAATTTTAATTTTAAAATAATAATAATAATAATAATAATAATAATAATAATAAATGGACTTACATACCTAAATAAGTAGAACTTAATAAATTATTTTAACGTTCAATAATTACTTGTTACACTTTTTAACACTTTTAATTCGCAATGACATTTACTCAGACCTCACGGAAAGAATTAAGCTTCAAATCTGTCATCATATCTTACTCTTAGAACCGGTCGGGTCATTCAAACATATGTTAGCTCTTGGAAATTCCCACAATAGTGACAGAACCAACGAGAGGGAGAAGTTAATTGAAAATGAACGATCTATTTATATTTGTGTGATAGGTATTGTATCATTAACTTCAAACTAGAAATGAATGTTCAAATAAATATATATTGGATCGTGATGAATGGAATGAAAAATGATACAGTTAGAAAAGAAAGACAAATTGTTTATACGTTTTCGCAATTTCATCCAAATTTTAATGATGTTTTGTTCAACTCAGGAATGGGGAGGCGGGTTAGAACTGAAACGTCGTCGCCAGAGAAAATGGTAAGCGTTTGAAGTTGTGAAGACGGGGCGGAGATTAAATTGAAATTCGTGGTGGCAGCAGAGATCGTGTATAATCCATAATTAATAAGCGTAAGAGATACATTAATCACAATTAGTTTCTATATCATTTAATTTTAAAATATTAGCCAAAGACGGAAAGAATTAAACAAAAAAGCAACATTTTTTGTTCTTCTTTCTAATTTCACTATATTCCAGCTATTTCCTTTAATGTATTTAATTAATTTCATTTTAAGGTTTTATTACTTACAATAATTATGGATAATTTGCTAGTTTCCTTCTTTGTGGTAGCACTGATGATGGGGAACATTGTTCTGGTGACATGTGTGGCTAATGTTTTAACATTAAACAACATTAAAACTAATTGTGATACATATATCTTTTTTTCCTTTTAATTAAAGCTAAATTTTGCTATCTTAGTTTTTTAATGGCCCTTGAGTAACAGCTCATAAAAAAATTGAAGGATTCTCAAACGTAGACAATTTTTTTTCGTACTGAAACTCGTCTGTACTCTGATATTTTTTCTTTCCCCTCCTGTGAAGGCGGAAATGTATTTGCGTATCGATGAACAATTTAGCCACTGCCTTGTGACTTAAGCAGCTAAAGGGGGCGCTTTGTCTAAGAAATTAAAATTTAGCGTAATTTAATGACGCAGTTAAAAATACATGCACTTTGGCATTCCTGACTTGTGGGTAATAAGATTGTTTTTAAAATTTTTAATCCTAAATATTGTGAAATGTTTTCTTTGAGGGTTCAGGTTTCTCTCTCGCTCTCTCTCTCTCTCTCTCGCTTTCGCTCTCTGTCTCGCTCTCTGGCTCTCTCTCGCTCTCTCTCGCTCTCTCGCTTTCTCTGGCTCTCTCTCGCTCTCTCGCTTTCTCTCGCTCTCTCGCTCTCTCTCGCTCTCTCTCGCTTTTTCGCGCGCTCTCTCTCGCTCTCTCGCGCTCTCTCGCACTCTCTCTCGCTCTCTTTCTCGCTCTCGTTCTCTCTCGCTCTCTTTTTCTCTCTCTCACTCTCTCTCTCTCTCGCCCTCTCTCTGTCTTTCTCTTACATTCACTTATTATTCACATTTGCCTACATTATATACATATATACATTCAACTAATTCACTCCCACTGCACTATTCTGCAATAAAAGTTTCCAACATTCGTTTTCTGTTAACCTAGATGAATTTAACGATACTCTCCGATCTCTTCTTGAGGTATTGCGCTGTCGCGATTGCTACCAGTTTTGAAAGATGACAATCGGCGAGTTGGAACACGTTTAATTGCGGCAAAGATGCACATTTCGGCCGTAATGTGTTATTACTCAAAACTAAACGGGCTCTTAACTGGTGTGATGAGATAACTGTGCTTTGGGACGTCATCACGAGAGAGCAGTTGTGTCGATGTTTCATCATGATATTTCATTCATTATCTTGAATTGTCAAAAGCGTCTCATTAAACACAGTTACGTCATTGATTTAATACATGAACTATATACTATAAATCGAGCACTATGAAAATAAGATGTTTCGAAAATCGTCATACTTATTAAGTAAATAAATATGTTCTGAAACTCGTCTCTTCTGACTTGTTAAAATTTCATTAAGTTAGTTTACCAGATAGCCGTTATCGGGATGGAAACTTTTTTGTTCGGTCCCGCACAGATAAACAATAACTACTACAAAATGGACATTTTGGAGATGTGCTCATTTCCTATGCACCAATGACATACCTACCATAAATCGTTTCAGTGCGTCAGAGCAGTGTGCGTATTTTTTATCGGAATTTCCTCGGATCAAGATATACTTTATGACCCATCTCGCAGTATTTCTAATCGCATACCCCCTCCCCTTGTGCTCTTTCTAAGTGTGTGATGGTAACTTTCGTAACTCGATACTGGATTCGGGTGAATCTGCGCCAACGGCCTAGAGTTTTTTGGCCGTTGGTGCCAGGATATCTCGTCTTTTAATATCCGAAAGACAACCAGAAATTAGCAGTTTAATCTTACGTGTTTCCCTATCCTCAGCTATCTCTGGAGAAACATCTCGCAGACCCGCGCGTTCTAGTAAAAGTTTAACTTTGTTCGACCAGTAGTGCTGATCGCATTCATGTAATTGTAATATTTTTTCACAGGCATCTCTATGTATTGAACCGGATGCACATGAAGTTGTAAGATCCTAACCGTGGGTTCTAGATTCGAGTCCTCACAATGATAGATTATGGTTAAGACTCCGAAACTTTGATGGCCGAGACCGGTCACAAATTGATACTGAAAGCAGGGTTTCTTCCCATGAATTCCAAGCGAATTTAAGAGCTGAGCTATACTACTGAGCTTTACTACTTTCAGAGCTGAGCTATACGTTTCCCTACATCCCTATATACTCTACTCTCTCTCTCTTTCTTTCTTTCTCTCTTTCTCTCTTACTTTCTCTCTTTATTTCTCTTTCTCTCTCTTTCTCTCTCTTTCTCTCTCTCTCTCTCTCTCTCTCTCACACACACACACACACACACACACACACACACAATGTCTTTCTTCTTCGGCCCGCCTCAGGGTTGCCAACTCCTGCTCCTCCCTTGGACCGCCAACTTCCGCGTAAGATTCCACGATTTAAGTAATTAATTGATTTATTTTTATTATTTATTTAACGTCGAAATCGGTTCAAAACTGTGTGTGATCTGCTACGGGAAGAAGTAAATTCTGTGCAGGATATCATAATTCTGTGATTCTTCCCTAAGACATATACTGGAAGAATTTTGAATACAGAAAAAAGTGAGCGTTTTTGTACTGACGTTAGTTTTTTATCAACATATCAACACACATATTATCAACATAAACAAGGTCACACTAAGCATAGAGCCCTGCAGTACTCCATTTTCCAGTATATATCTGTCTGATATAGATCCTTTTACTCTGACAGTAATGTACCGTTCTTTAATGAAGTTATGAACTAACTTAGCTATGTTGCCTTTAATTCCACGATTCGTTATTATGTCCATGATACGTCGGCGCCAGGCCATCTCATATGTCTTTTCGATGTCGAGGCTTAGCACCACTGAACATATTATTGACGAATTCATTGTAGATGCTGTTCTCAATTATTGCAATGATGTCTAAGGTGGATGGTTTCAGCCACTTTGATGGGGCGATATTACCTGATGTTTCTCTAGCATTTGTGATTGTGTTTCACTTACCATGTCAAGTAATTTACACAGGCAACCAGTTAGAGCAATATGCCTGCAGCTGGCTATTAAAAATTTGTCTTTACCAGATTTGTGAATTGGAACAATAACCGCTTCAGGCCACTTTTGTGGGAACACATTGTTTAAATATAAATAATTGTAAATGTCTAGAAGAACAGGGATAGCTTCTTCAGAGAGCATCCGGATAAATATGTTAGGTACTCCGTCAGAACCGGCGCTGGTTTCTTTTTGTTGACGTATATTGACCTTAAGTTTTCGGAGCGAAATTGGTTCATTCAGTAGTATGGTATCATCTTCTTCTACTTCCAGTTTTAGGGGAGATCTCTCAGTTTCTTCTTTATGTTTCGTGAAGCCATCTGCAATGTGCCATCATTAGAGTTAGAGGAGAAAAACTTTCGTAACCACTTCTTCACATTCCTTTGTCCACCAAGGAAGTTTCCTTGTACTTTTAGTATTTTTTGTTTTGGGTATAGTCACCTCGACTGTAGACAGTATAAGTCTGTGAAGTTGCTCAGAATATCGTTTATTTGTACTGAATCGTCCATGTTTGATTTCGTAAGATTCTGAACTTTGCCTGTGATGATGGCTTGGTACGACTTCCAGTTGGCCTTTCTACACATGCATCTGAGCATGTAGATGTTCTCATGAGAAATCTAATTCTCATATGTCAATGTTATGGGGTAATGATCATTATTGTAAAGGTCCTCCATCACGTTCCATTTCAGATATCTTGCCAAAGTTGGAGTGCTGGAGTGCAGATGCTTAGGTCGATGCAAGTTGAGTTGCCGCAGCCCGCGTTGAAGTATGTAGATTATATGCAGTCGTTCAAACCCATTAGATCTTCATTATTCACAAATTCACCGACAATTTTCCCTTTACGATCTGTTCTGCTTGATCCCCAAATCGAGTTGTTACTATTAAAATCACCGACTATCAGCACCGGGCCATATATTTCTGAGTATAAATTGTCTAGGTAGCGAAATTCTAGTTGAAATACATTTGGAATGTATTTATTACACAGGTGAAAGCTACTACCTTCAATTTGCAGCTGTATCACACATACTTCTAGGTCACTTGTAAAGGCGCATTCACTGCACTTGATCGACTTATGTACGTAGATCGCAACACTACTACTGGCATTTGCACATAGCTGTCTGTTTTTATAAAAACATTGATAACCTTTTCTATCAAAATGGTGCTTATTTTTTAAATTGGTTTCCTGTTTGAAGATCTTCGCTTGTTTTCATTGTTGTCGGATGATTCTTTTGAAGAATCGGAGTAGAGTGGGTCCTTCAGTTTCTTCATAATTCTGGTAAATCTTGATTTTATTCCTCTGTCAGAAAGTAATTTATTTTAGCATTTCAATTAGTCTCCCTGTCTCTTTGGTGTAACTGAGAGATATTTGAATGGAGTTACATGAGCCATAAATGTTTTCCAAAAAGTCTTTTAGTTGCTCATACGTAATTACATTGTTGGATCCTTCTATCCTTTCTTTCTCTGAGGGTTAGTTGCTCCACTCTGTTTTTCTTAATGCTGCCGCTACTAATGATATTCTCTCTAGATACCTTCATTTTCTTTTAGATTGTTTTGCCGCACCGTTAGTTCCTCCGTGGGGACGGTTGAATTGTCGTTCATGAAGTTCCCTTGAATTGTTGGGAGTGCTTGTGATCTGTGATAAGGCCCTGTAAACAGGATTGCCTTGGTCGAGTAAGGAAAATTCGTGGTAGCTACGTACCTTGTGTCTTTGACGTCTTGGCTGTCTGGGTGACGCCGCGTTGTTGGCTGAGAGGCCAACGTCGTTTCGCCAGACATAACGTAGGTTTCTTCAGGCCTGAAGAATCCTGCGATATGTCAGGAGAAACGTCGGCCTCTCAGCCAACGACGCGACGTCACCCGGACAGCCTGGAAGTCATGAACTGAGCCGCAGAAGCCTACGTGTATACCTTGTCTCTTTGATCGATGTCACGGACAAATGATCACGGACTACATTGATTTCAATAATTTCTTCCGATTGGTTGGAGTTAATGTCTCCTTTATTTTTGCAGTTTGTTTGCAATGTACTCTTCTTCCTTGCAGTGAAACCATTTAATAGTTTCGCTAGACATGTTAATCCAGTTTCTTTCTCCTTTGTATGTGATCAGTATGGCTTCAGGTATCTTGCTTAATGAGTGTTCCGGTACGAACACCTGTCTACGAAACTTAAGATATCAGTGAACTAGTCCTAATCAAAACCAGCTCTGAAAAATGACACTTGAGAATTGCGTATCACTTTCAGTTTGTCTAGTTCATCTTCAATTACTGCGTTAGGAATCGTAGAATAAATATTTGAAATTACAATACGCTTCTGTCTACTTACAAGAGACAGAATATTTTGGGAGGAGCCCTCTTGTACTTTTCAGTTAATTCGTCTACTAACTGCTTACTGCTCAAAAATACACACACCCTGTTATTTGGAATGTTTTATGCATACGTGATTGACTAGACGGAACAATCGTTGCTAAAGCTTCTACTTACCTTCCGAGAGGTGTGCTGTGGTCTTTACCTGCAATTATAATACCTTGCTCCTTCTCCGGGTACAAGGCATTGAGAACCACTCTATTGTAACTCGGACGGCCGGTCGCGTTTCCTTGAACGGGCTGGGTCCTGTAGTCAGAGGCATTCCCTCAGATAGTCGCTTTGATATCAGCCATTTATTTCCTGTCCCCCATTCACAATGAGAAACAGGTAGGTCATAATCAGAACAGTTCAATAAAACGCAGT
Source organism: Gryllus bimaculatus (assembly GCA_017312745.1). Classification (NCBI taxonomy): domain Eukaryota; kingdom Metazoa; phylum Arthropoda; class Insecta; order Orthoptera; family Gryllidae; genus Gryllus; species Gryllus bimaculatus. The sequence continues at coordinate 727,536 of BOPP01000016.1, read as the reverse complement.
AGACTGCTCACTTTAACTTCTTGACTGACACACACAGTCACTTTAACTTCTTGAGTTCGATGAAAACACGCACACATCGCGGAGCTATACTGAGCAGAGCTAGAGCAGAGCTGAGCAGAGCTGAGCGGAGCTATACTGAGCTCACGATGTTGCCTCAACCACTGCTGCCGAGCGATCCGGGGATGAAATTATGATGAGGATGAATGATAAAATAGACACACACACGTGTACAGAGACACTCACAACACAATCATGCTTGAGGCGGGACTCGAACCCGCGATCTTCTGGTCTGAGACCGCTACGGCACTAATGCCTTAGCAATCTTGGACGACATCATCATCATTATTATTATTATTATTATTATTATTATTATTATTATTATTATTATTATTATTATTACGGTTATGGTTAATACAATTGGCAGTGTTCGCGATTCATGGGGTATTTGATCGCGCTATCAAAATAGTTACATAACATGTTTCCAACTTCAATCTACAAGCTTGCACGAGTTGCCGTTGTAAAGAAATCGATGACAGCATGTCATCAGCAGTGCCATCGGGAAACTTAAAACTTGAACGAGTTCCTGACGCAAATTAACTCCTAACTCACCAAGGATGGCCGGGCTTCCCATTTTATGACGAAGCTCCAATGGTAGTTTCCACGTTGATCAATTCCAGGCGAAAGCCAGACCAGTGCGTTAACAAACGGAACACGAACCGTGCACGATCTTCCCTTCTTCGACCGTACCTAAGCATGCACTGCGCTACCACAGGAACGTTGGGAGACCAGGTGGAAGCGTATACTGCGATTTTTGCAACTCTGCCCCTGTTGACAATTTTATCAAATTGAGAGCTTAAACTTTGCCATGGTAATGTAGTGACGTTCAAGATCCCGATTGGATGAAATCGTGAACAGCTGATACCTGTCAGAGGCAAAGTTGCATATATCGCAGTATAGAGGTTGTCTTGGCTCGGGCGGTGCTCAAACGGCGGAGATATTTGAACGGGGAATCCCCTAAATGCCGAGAGGGGAATCCCCCAAAATTCGGCGTCCGGAAGGAAGCACGAAGTAAACAACGAACCGTCCACCAAACTGAGCACACTCGCTTAGCAGGGCCCTATAACTCCCATATAACTTGGTGGAGACCATTATGGTGGCGCGCTCTGCTGCATCACCTTCTTTACACGAACTAAAACACGAACTGCTGCCAACAATACTTGTGCGTGGCTGCTGCGAAAGTTTGCGGGTCGCAAGCAGGCCCATAATGTTACAAAAGATAACGTCTGTGTTCGCGCTTTCTTCAGAGTTTTCTTATAAGTATAGATTATGAATAATTGTACATTTAGAAGACGCTTCTCGTATTTTTCACAAATTAGCCAATTTGTATGTGGGGCAGTTGGCGAGCCTAATCTTCAGCTGCACCCAGCGACACTAGCGCATCCTATAGTAGCAACCGCGACCTTTGGCCCCGATTTTGATGGAGAGTTGCCGGGCCCTGCTCGCTTAGCGCGCACGCTGCCTTCCTGGTGTTCTGAATTGTGTTGTGCTGTAGCTGTCGGCGCAGCCCAAGGAGTCCAGCGGCGCGGGTGGGCGGAGTCCGAAAGGGGCGCGGAGAGACCCCGGAGGGCGATGGAGGCGGCGATGGAGGTGGCGGCGGACGCGGCGGTGGCGGCGCTGGCGGCGGTGCTGCTGACAGCGCTCCTGCCGGCGGCCCTGGCACTCGCGCTACTCATGACCGTCGGTGAGCTCTCTGCACTTTTTTTCTCCATCATTGCAAACGCCAATCAACATATAAAGTGAATGCATATCTATATCTATATCTCTCTATTGTAATATATTGTTGTAAAATAAAAAAATAACACACACACTATATATATATATATATATATATATATATATATATATATATATAGTGTGTGTGTGTGTTATTTTTTTATTTTTTGTTATTTAAGGTCGCATCAACTTCTAGGTCATTATCGACCACTATTGCTTGTAAAGGTATGGTAACTGTGGGTTGACACGATAATGATGATGATAGAGGGTGAAAGGACGAACACAATACAACCATGCCAGAGGCGGGCCTCGAACCCGCGATCCTTCGGTCCGAGATCGCTACGGCACTTCTGGCTTAGCGATCTCGGACACCGGATCGGTGTGTGTGTGTGTGCGTGTGTGTGTGTGTGCGTGTGTGTGTGCGTGTGTGTGTGTGCGTGTGTGTGCGTGTGTGTGTGTGTGCGTGTGTGTGTGTGTGTGTTTTTTACGTGTGCAGGGGAAAATCTTCTAAAGACACAGCGGGGCCCGCAACCCGCAGCGTGTGGGAT
>BOPP01000016.1:707157-725206 GCA_017312745.1 Gryllus bimaculatus | reverse complement strand
GGAAAAGTAGGTGGGAAAGTAAGGATATTAGAGGGAAAGGACAGCGGACAGCTGCTCCTTTTAGTCGCCTTTTGCGACAGGCGGAGGTCCCGTGGCGCTATTCTACAAAAAACCCCGGCAACCACACAGAGCTGTGTGTGTGTGTGTGCGTGCGTGCGTGTGTGTGTGTGTGTGTGTGTGTGTTTGTGTCTCCCTAATTTTGCGAGACTACTTTCGAGTGGTCGAAAAAATACTGAGAGAAGGGAATTGCAATTCAAACCTAACTTCAAAATGTGTGTGTGTATGCTTTATTTCATTTAGTTCAACGCAATTAGTAGTGCATCTAGGCGGCATTGTTGTCTGGAAACACGGGACACACCCGGGAAATTGGAATGCATCGATGGAACCGCGACGGATAAAAGGGGTGTAGCGAGAGGGGTGGGCTGCATAAAAAACGATCGAAATAAATAAATCCCGGGCAACGCCGACTAATCACTTAGTAAAATAATAATAATGTGGTAACCATCCCTTTTATTAAAATCACGTAAGAAATATATTTTTTGCCCGGCAAGTTGCATTAGTGCACACGGCAAATTTCTGTGAATGATTTTTCGTCCTTAACCTCTTCATTATATTCATCAATATCTTTCATGAGTAACACATTCTTCATTACTAAAAAGGCTCTATCACACATAGCTAGTGTTATTTACAAAGATTAGCTACTTAATATTACAATGTGCAAAATGAACCCGTGCGAAAATTTGGTACATTTGAACTTGATTGCAAACGTTTTCGCAGCCTTCGAGGGGGAACGCCTCAACGTTCGGCGTTCGAACGCCTCAGCGAGCAACGTGTATGTGTGTGTGTATGAGGGGCGTGAGTGCTTACAAGCGGCATTTGTGTGTGTGTAAGTGTGTGTGTGCGACCGACACGTACTGTTGTTAGTGACATGTGCTTGTGCGAGAAGCGTTAGCTCTTATGAGTGGCATGTGTGTGAGAGACACGTATAAGCTCGTGTGGCGCGAACGCTTATACGAGTGGCGTGAGCTCTTATGAGCGGCATGTGTATGTGTGTGCTGCTGACACGTACTGGTGTGTACTAGCGGCGTGTGTCTGTGCGTGGAGCGTTAGCTCTTACGGGAGGCGTATGTGTGTGTGTGAGCGACACGTATGAACTCGAGTGGTGCGAGGGTCGTGTGCTTGTGGGAGTAGCTTGAGCTCTTACGAGTGGCGTGCGTGTGTGTGTGTGTGTGTGTGCGAGCGGCACGATTTGGTGCGAGCGGCGTGTGCTTGTGCGAGTAGCTTGATCTCTTACAGAGTGACGCGCGTGTGTGTGTAAGTGTGAGCGCGACACGTCTGAGGTCGTGTGGTGCGAGCGGCGTGTGCGTGTGCGCAGGGCGCGGCGCGTGGCTGCGCTGGCTGGAGCGGCGCCATCCGGAGCTGGAGCTGGAGCGGCGCACGCGCGTGGCCGCCGCCATGGACTCGCAGCGCTGCCAGGGGTTGGCCACGGCGCTGCTGGCGCTGCGCGGACGCCTGCCGCGCCAGCGCCTCCTCCGCGCGCTGCAGGTAGCCACGCCCACCCCCACCCTCGGCTGCAGCGCCCTAGGGGTAGAGTCCTGACAGCGGCCAATATTCCACACAAGCTACGTCGAACACAGCCGCTGTCTGGAGGAGAAGTCTACCGGCCGGCTGCTCTGATTGAGGGCTTTTCGTGGTTTATCTCATCAAAACCAGGCGAATGCGGGAGCTGTACCCTAACAAACGGGCCACGAACCACGTCTGATCTTTCCACCTCGGCCATTCCCTATTCTCACCCCTTTCTTACCCTTACATGCACTACACTACGACACTTGTATGGAGATCGGTCGGGAACTTAGGGCTTGTCCCGGCTGGGGTTTTACCACGCTGTTGTGAGATACCTGGTTGCGGATATCCCCGCTAACCGATGTTGGTCGGCGCCGAATCTCGCCATCCATCGGCGGCAGATCACTGCCGCCTCCCGCGATAAAAAACATGCAACACTTTTGGGTGACTAATGGCCTTAGTAGTTGCCAAGAATCGCAAATCAATCAATCAGACAAAACACTTGATATGAAGCAGAGGCGTAGCTTCAGTTTGACCCTGGGCAAAACTAATTGTATCATATATTAAATATAAAAGTATATATTACTGAATAGTTTGTAATTTAATAAAATAATTACACATGACATATATTTATATTATATTAAAAAACTGTGTGGAATTGAGGACAATTGAAATATAATTCTTAAATGAATAATCTAAAACAAAGTATAACATACCAATAAATTAAAGTTTTTTTATAAAAATATATTTTTTAAAATGATGGTAGAGCGGACCCGCACTTGCACGGGCGATATTTGCTTCCTCTTCCTTGTCTTATTCTCACTCCGTACTTATACGCACTTACTTACATACAGACACTCGCTAGCTCAGAGTCTCGGCCGGCTGGGGCGGTGCCCTGCTGCTGGGAGTTACCTGGTTGGGAAAAACCTTGCTAGACGATGGGTACTACTACACCTACAGGACAAATGACCGTAGCTGTTGACGTGCCTAGCTACAAATCAATCAATTAAAGAACTTGATATGGCGTGGCAAGACGTGATAATGCGTGACGTGATAATGCGTGACGCGATAAGGTGTGACGCGTGAGGCGTGACACGTAAGGCGTGACGCTATAACGTGTGACGTGATAAGGTGTGACTCGATGAGGCGTGATGTGATATGGCGTGGCGTGATATGGCGTGACGTGATAAGGCGTGACATAAAAGGCGTGACACAAAAGGCGTGACACAAAAGGCGTGACACAAAAGGCGTGACATAACAGGCGTGACATAACAGGCGTGACATAACAGGCGTGACATAACAGGCGTGACATAAAAGGCGTGACATAAATGGCGTGACGTGATAAAGCGTGACGTGATAAAGCGTGACGTGATAAAGCGTGTCGTGATAAAGCGTGTCGTGAAAATGCGTGACGTGATAATGTGTGACGTGATAATGCGTGACGTGATAAGGCGTGACGTAGTGTGTGTCGCGATGTGACGAGTCGTGCTGTGAGCGTGGCGTGCGCGCGTGCGCAGGAGGGCGTGGTGGAGCGGCGCGGCGCGGCCGGGGAGCTGCTGCACCCGCACCTGCGCCTGGCGCTGACGTCGCGCTGGGGCCGCTACGCCTGGCGCAGCCCCGACGCCGCCTTCGACCTGCAGCGCCACGTAGTGGAGGCCCCGCCCACGTGGCGCGGCCGCCCCGTCACCGCCGCCAACCTGCAGGTGCGTTCGCGCCCTCCTTCCTTCCAAAGGAAAACAAGAGGCTGTTTCTTGCACGGCACAGCGTGCAGCAGTCAGGACCGCGATTTCGATCTTCTGCGCATGCGCCGATACACGAAAGTGATGCGAAGTTCCAATTGCGCGTCGTTAGTGTTGTGGATTGCTGTGACGTTCCGCCGTGCAAAAACGCCCTAATGTTAATACTATATTGATCCAGATCCATAGATGTTTATAAATAGGGCTCGGATTCTGATGACAGGTCATCTTTTCATTGGTGCACTGTAATAACGTAACTAACTTTTAAATGAATATTTATCACATATTTGTAGTTATTGGGTCATTTTTGTCACTTTTGCACAATTTTTCGGTTTTTATGTAGTTTTTATGAACCTTTGTCATCATTTTTGTCGTTTTAATTCATTTTGTTTCCTTTTCGTGGTTTTTGTTAGTGAATGTTTCATGAATTTAAAATGATATACTAAAACAACGTTTTTATTGTCATCAGTTCATGACAAAATTTACTACTTCAGTGTACTCTATTTTTCTAACTCTGAAAATTACACGGATTTTAGATAATTTTCTCGACCTTTCAACGCTGACGGTTGGAAAATCGGAGCTTAGGATTACATCTCCTTCTAAAATAAATGCTGTATTATATATAATTTTATATAAATAAATTTTATTTAACTTGTAAAATTCATTGAATAAATAAACATTTTATACGCATTTTTAAGTATTTAAAAAAATACAAAATTTTCTCCTTATTTCAAGTCGTTATTGGTAATTTTCGAAAAAAATTTAAGTCAGAATCCGAGCCATGTTTATTAATATCGATGCATTGCGGCCTCGGTGCATAATCCTCCGAGCAAAACAAAATCACTTTTACCACTTGTGTTATATACATTTGTTTACATCGCCGTACTGACTTTTATTTTTTTTGTCATGTTTCCAAATAAATCACGTAATGATACAGTAAGGTTAGCAGTAACTGATGCGGTGTACGAAATAATTTTGTTATCTTTGCTGCGTTCGCTGATTATCTGAACACTTGAGCATCGTTACTTTTACCTTTAGTTCTAAAAATCAAATAATAAAAATGCATTTAATTGTTCTGACTACCATCAAATTCAATCTCCTCCTCGAGAATATTAATGGTTGCTGAACTAGTTTTAAAAACATCGAAAGTTTTGTAGCGGTGATTTATTAACATCGATATTTTAATTTTCAACGTCCATGACTCTAAACGTCGACGTTTTGTCAGCGACGTCGCGTCCCCAGTTTGCAGCTGGGGCAGATTGAGTCCGTGGCAGTGTGGGCAAGTTAGATTAAACCAAAAATGCAGATCGCGGAAACCACAGAAGCTGAATGACAATTAATGGGGACTTGCCAAAGAGATATTTGCGCCCCCAACCACACGCCACTGATGACGTCCGCCGCAGATGCGGAGGAAAGGTCTGGGGTAAACTCTTCCACTGAACCATGGCCTAGGAGCCCGGTAACTCATTGTCGCTGCGGATTCCACTCTAAAGCCTACCTTTCCTGTGTTTTTTTTCGATGTATGTCTTATCTATCGCTTTATCCTCTTTTGAATCTGGAGTTTTCCGACTTTCATAAACGGTTCATTTCCATAGTCATCGGCCAGTGGACTTTAAATAACTGTAGGAAACACCTGTTAATAAAAGTTTGTGATATTCGTCTAAGTTAGGCTCTGTTAATATCAAGAATTTTGGCCAGAAAATACTCGTATGTCTGCTCTCCGTGGGCCGTTCCAGGAGTGGGTGAGCGCGCAGGCGGGCAAGCTGCTGGCCGCCGGGCACCCACCATGGCAGGTGGCGCTCCTGGTGGCCGACGAGCGCACCTTCGTGCTGGCGCGCGCGCACCTGGCGCTTCTGGCGGCCGACGCGCTGTCGCTGGCGGCGCTGCTGCCGCTGGAGCCCGCGCCGTCCCCGTCGCCGCCGCCGCCGCCCACGCCGCCACCGCCGTCGCCGCCGCCGCTGCTCGGCGAGGACGACGAGCTGCCTCCGCAGCAGGTACAGGAAGAGCACCGCCATACACGAGCGAGCGCGGCTCACAAGCCTGACTCGCCGCTTGTCACCGCCACTAATTCACTGTTCCCGTAATGCAACCAGATCTGTTTTAATTACACAATTTCCTTTTATAGTGACTTACCGATTGATAAGACTGTTTAATTACCTAACCACATAAGATACAGAAAGGACTATTTATAAACCTGGCCATATACGAGTGAGCGCGACGCTCAAGCCTAGCTCTCACCTTTTGTCGCCCCCACTACTTACTTCATTGTTCCCATAATTGAATTTTTTATTTAGTTTTAGAGTTTTCTTTCTCAGGGACTTGAGACTTTTAAGAGTGGTTAGAATAACCACAGCAGGTGCAGGAAGGGGATATTTATATCAGTGACAACATACGAGAGAGCGCGGCTAACAAACCTGGCCTTCACCGCTTGTCGCACCAATGTTTGATCCCATAAAGAAATCTGTTATTTTTAATTACACCATTTTCTTTTAAAGCGATCCAGCGCTATATAATAATGTTAGAATTATACATAACTAACTTAACCTTCGTCTATATTATACTCCTCTGGAGTCCTTGTAACTTTCTGAGTTTCGTGAATGGGAAGAAAACTGGATGAGGAGGATTTGAATATACTATGATAGGCAAAAAAGTTTTAAAAGGGGAGTTGAATTGGAAATCTCAATTGTATTCTATTTTGAGCGTAGGATTTTCTAAGTATGAAATGTTTAGAGGCTAGAGAAAACGGTAGAGAGATGTAGAATTTATTTGAGATGAATTAGTGTATTGTGGGACGATCGCCCAGAATAATCAATCAATCAGTCAGTCTAATTGCCGTAGATCCATCTGTTTTTCGAGATTGGCTAACATATTCCTTCCAGAATTTCATTCTTGAAATTTTTAAATTATTATTAATTTCTTTGGATGACTATGTCGAATTCTGCTTTTTGCGCCGAATCCTTGGTCCCCGCTGCTCTGATCAATAATTTTCCGTGCTTTCTCCGATCAACACCAGGTGAATGCCGCATCTGTTCCCTAACAAACAGTCCACGGACCTCGCACGATTATTCCTTTCTCTTCCGTGTCCTACCTCACCCCTTACGTACATTTACTCTTACATGAACTACACTACCACAGATGTCGGGGCTTAGAATGTGACCCAGATGGGGCGGTGTCCCGCTGGGGGAGAGACCTTGAGGCAGGAACCCCGACTAGTCTACGTTTAGTCGCACTCGGATTTCACGTTTCAGCGGGGGAGGAACGCCGGTACCTCCCATGACACAACCCAAACTACACTTACGTGTCTAATGATCAAAAGCGAAAATAGTGTTCTTCAGCGCGCCGCTTCGTGTGGTGTTGCAGGTGGCGGCGCCTGAGGAGGCGGAGCCGGAGGCGGCGTGGTCGTGGGAGCGCTGGGACCCGCGGGAGGACCCGAGCGACGCGCCTTGCATCCCGCCGCCCCCGCCGCCCGTGGAGGCGCTGCCCGCCCTCGCCCACCACGCCCTCCGCGCCGCGCGCGCCGCGCTCGCAGCGCTGCAGGTGCCCGAAACCGCAACCACAACCAACCAGCTAGAATATCTTGTGCGATTTTCTTTAGAATGGGATGATTTGACAGCTAGTGCTGCCAACACAACTGACGATTCTGTGGTCGTTGTGTCCTTGAACTTATAGACTCTCTTTCCTCCATTCGTTTGCAGTTGGCTAACTTGGAAATAGTTTCGACGCTCCCTGTTGTGATGTTTTCGTCCGACGAAAATGTAGTGCGCCACGAGAAATAATTGAAATTAGGAAATGCAGAGCTTTATGCTCTTCTGTAAAAATTCTTTTTTTTATAAAAGTTACACTGAATTTAGTTTTTATGCGCTAAGTATTATGTTTGTTTTAAAATAAAGTCTTGAATGTGAGATGCGTACTCGTGACGGTGCACGTGTTTACTTCTCTGATGTACACGTGATGTTCACTTGTTTCGCGAACTGCCACTTTATCCCATTCTTAAGAAAATCGTTCTATACTACTTAGAGGGGCAGACCCTACGTTTTGAGCGCACGTGGTAGACGCTCGACGGAATAGGGGCCGCCATGTTTTTTGCATTCAGAACACGAGGTGCTAAACGAGCTACAATATACTGTATAGAGTGACTGAAGCCCCTCCATCTTTGCCGAAAATTGATGCCATGTTTTATTTGCTGTTTTTTTTTCAGTCGAAGCAACGACCTTTGGTGAAACAGTATTATAATTTTACGTTTGCCGCTGGTTAAAGCCGGGTGGGCGCGTTCCGCTCGTAATACAAATCCTCTTACTCTATGTTTAACGACAAAAAAACAATCATCTAAAAACGAAATCACTACATGTAAGGAGCACGAATTGAGAAACATTGAAAATACATTGCTTCTTGCATCGGTTATTGTCATAAGAATGGAAGCTGTTAAAATGTTATAGTAGTTAGCATAACGCCTGAAACTGAATATTGTTGCAAAAAGAATCAAACAGATCAAATTTCAACAATCAAATTTCAAAAATCAAAGGCAGCAAATTTGAAAAAATATATCTTTGTGGTTTGATGTCTTCTATTTTTAGTCATATGCCGAACATACTGAAGACATTGTGAATGTAATGTTCTAACCACTAATATTATTTAAATACAGATAAACGAAAATACTACAATATAGAAATAAGATCTGATACAAACAACATGTCGATTCAGCACAATAGTTCTACACACAATCAGCTACCTCATGTATTGACTGCAAAAACATGGCGGCCCCTAGTTCGGCGAAAGTCCACCAAGAGCGCTGAAACCACAGCGTCAGCCCATGAAGCCTACCTCCATGTTGTTGGCCTACCTCCATGTTCAGAATGTAATTTACGTTTTCTTCTGGTAAAAGCTGCAGTGAGCGGTAGTGAAACTACATTTATGCGTAGGAGCAAAAAATGTGGTCTTTTTCAAAATTTGCTCAAAGGATCAAGGAAAACTTATCACAATTCCTGTCCGAAACGACATAATAAACACCAACCGACGTGTTATCTTTAAACATAGTTGCAAGGTTTGAATATCGTATTTAAACTTTCTGACTTTTCTTTTCAAAGTGTCGTAAACAACGTTTTGATAGTAAACATATTCTATTTTTTGGTACTATAAATGAATATTACTTATTACATTTATTTTCATTTATTTTATATTTGAGCCGTGCGTTTGTAAAAGTCAGGTTATGTTTTGTAGTAACTACGTTACTACAATAATTTACAAGCATTGTCCGAGAGGATCTGATACTAAAACCAAACGTCTTCACTTAACTGCCTCAAATTTATTTATTTGCTACATTCAAACTTTAATGGTTTCAGGTGTTCTGCTTCTAAAATTCAATAACATTCTAATAATTATTTTTTATTATCGTGTGTTTATCAATATTGCAGCATTTTTATGCAAATATTTAATTTCTTTACCTAAGGAAATATATAATTAGGGTGCGGATTTCGATGACAAAAACATCACCAGAAATATCAATAAAATTATCTTTAAATGCTTTTAAAAACCCTACTAGCAAGGAAAAATTTAATCAAAACCGGTTTGAACAACTCAGTTTGTTTGATGCTGTTGTGACGTAGTGAAATAAGAAATAAATTTCAATAACAAAATAAATATAATATATTCAGAATGATTATGTACAAGTTACAATAATTTCTATTTGTAAAACACTCCGGCAACCTTTTCCGTTCAGACACTTGCTTACCGCAGAAAACCACAAGCACGCGTGATCGCCGGTGTCGGACCTCGTCCCCGGACAATACCGTCACATGGCCTGACGCCAAAAATTTAACCCGGTCGTGGCGACCGTGTGCCTACAGCACGCGCAGATTGTCTCGGCCCTTACTCTCCGGACATCTCGCCCACACTTCCTACACCCCTTGTACACACGTTACAAGCTTTCCCGATGCAAACTGAGATTGAGGACGCGGGGCCGCAGATGGCGCCGCGTTAAATAGTTGAGGCTGACACCCCCACCCACTGTTCATAGATAGAACTCGCAGGCCAGCCTTGGTTTACGCCCACACACAAGAATTCTCAGTGGCTGCCTGCTTTCCGTAAACGAGGCTCGCCGGCAGCATCTCGAGTTTACAGCCTCCGGTATTTTTGGCTCTGCGGCACTACCTGAGTCCAACCGCTCGAGCGCAAACTCTCCGGATTTCAGGGCTCAACCCCTTCCTCCCCGCAGCGTACTTTCACCGACCTAACGGCTTCTGGCCCTCGTGTGAACGAATCGCCACACTGTTCATGCTTTGATGAAAATCGAGGCTTCTTCCTTTTCGTTTAAGTTAAATCGTCTGCAAACCGTTTGGTTTCCTTTTGAAACTTTTCTTTTTTTTTTTTTTTTTTTTTTGTCGTTCTTTATTCAGACCCTCTGTCTTTAGCTGATACCCAAAACCGGATGAAACAAGGGCGCTAATAGGCATCACAGGAAACCTGGATTGCTTACTCCAACAAAATTGACTTCGAATTTCGGGCAAGAAAATTCGAATGCGTTTCTCATGAATTCTGTGGAGAAGTTTTTGCATTTCAATCATTATTTTGAACAAGAACCATTAAAATTATATAAAAAATCGTCATTAAACAGCAAAAATTGATTTAAAAATGCTGGGAAAGATGAAAATAACTTGATAGTCGAAATTCGACGAATAATGCCAAGAAAACGAGATAAAAAAGGGATATAAAAATGGGTCGTTTTCTGTCATAACAAAAAATAAAGGTCTGTGTTAAAAGTGATGCTTTATAAAGCTGAAACGAAAAAACTGACATTTCATTAAAAATTCCGCTTCTACTTTACCATAATGCTGAATTTTCACTGAGTTATACTTTCTTTGAAAAATATTGTGTTCAGCCAAATTATAGTTCTAGCTTGCTCTGAGACCCCACTAACACAGTACGTTGTCAGTTTTTGCCACCAGCCATTTGAAGGTTTAAATTTCTGGTTTCATTTCTGATAAATTCATGTTTCTTTAATTTATTCTAATAAATGTTGCTCCGCCCTTGCCTCTTGACGGCGTGCCGTGTGTTTAGGCGCTGGGACCCCGCACGGGGCGGGCCGATGGCGCGACTGGCGGCGCCCCCCTGTTGGGGCGCTGGGCGCTGATCGGTGGCGCTGTGCTGGTGCTGGTTGCGGGCGCCCGGGGACCCTCTTCGGCAAACGCGCCGCTTTCCTCTGGGCTGCACCAGGTCAGCGCTCCTCGCGTGCTCCCCCCCGCACGCTCCGCCCCCGCACGTCCGCCCGCACGCTCCGCCCGCACGCTGTCCGCCCCGGCACGCTTCCCGCCCCGCCACGCTTCCGCCCCCGTCCACGCTCCGCCCCGCCAGCTCCGCCCCGCCGCCCCGCCCCGCACGCTCCCCCCGCCACGCTCCCTCGCACGCTCCCCCCGCCACGCTACCCCCGGCACGCTCCCCCCGCACGCTCCCCCCGCACGCTCCCCCCCTCGCACGCTCCCCCCGCACGCTCCCCTGCACCTCCCCCCGCACGCTCCCCCGCACGCCTCCCGCACGCACCCCAACGCACCCCCAACGACCCCCGCAGCAACCCCCCCCCGCAACTTCCCCCCTGGCGCGCTCCCCCCGCGCCCCCCCCGCCACGCTCCGCCGTGCACGGGCTGGCGATTAATGCATGCGAAAATAACGCAAAGAATTGAGGCTTTTTTATTTCCGAACTGAATCATCAAACTGAGGGTTTGCAAACGGAAACCTTCTATACCAAACGCTTTCTAAAACCTTTTAGGGGGGGGGGGGGGGTTTGCCGAACCAATTTCCCGGATGTGCCATTTTTTATAGAAACATCCATGATTCAAACTTCGAATGTATTGAAGCAGAGTGTTTTTTAAGCATGACCGGACGCTTTTTTATAGTGTTTTCGTGTTGTTTTGTTTGTTGATTGAAATCCAGTCTCAAAATCACAATTTGTCAAATTAAATAAATAAACGGTTCAATGATTTGTGTTCGATACCACAGGAACTGTTGATACCATTCTTCATCGAGCAGACCTATTTTTTCATTCGAGATGATTCCGGATTGCCCTGATTTTTTATTGGCCTTTCTTACCTTATTTTGCACATGGCAGCGGCACAAATGCATTCGCCACGCAGAAGTCCTTTCTACTTATTTTTGCACATTGGAGCGCGACAAATGCATTCGCCACGGCCAGACCGTCTCCCGCATCCTTTCATCCGCGATGTGAGGACTGACTCTTCGAGATGAATCTTCCGCTCAGCCCTTCATTGTTTTTATCGTTTTTTGATTCATCGTAATTTAAAATTTTAAGTATACAGCCACTGACTAATTTAATTTTGTTGCTTGACGAATGTCATGATGTAGATCACTAATCCCAGCTCAAAACATACACCTTTGAAAAACTTAAGATTGGATTTGGTCGATTGCTATATTTCGTATTATTAAATATCGATAGTCTTAATTTTGAACACTGCCTTTTCGGTAATAATGATGATTCTTTATCCCTGCTTGCATTCTTTTGTTTCAAGACAGTCTTAAGACGTGATTTTTCTTTTACCTCTCTTTCGGCGTGCCCGTTCCCTACACCTTCATCCTTCAAAAAAGTGATGGTATTCGTAAGATCACATCCTCTTTACTATTTTAGTTTTGAGAGAGAGAGAGAGAGAGAGAGAGAATGACGATGAAGAGAGACGAGTAGGAGAGAGAGATGACAGAGACGAGAGAGAGAAAGGACGGAGAGAGAGAGGAGAGATGAGAGATGAGATAGGAGAGAGAGAGCAGAGAGAGACGAGATATATGGTTGGCGTGGAGGGCTTGCGTTATACTTCTTGAACCTCGCCCTTGGCTTCCCTGTGTCGTGTGTGTGTGTGTGAAGTTGGTCGTGTATTACCGTTTGAGTTCCCCGCACTCCTTTCGGTTAAGTGTTGTGTGTGTGTGGGGGCGGGGGTTGTATTCACCGCGGGCCGTGTGTCTCTGAAAGCACGTATGTGAGATGCTGTGTGTGCTATAGATTAGTTGAACTCACCCGGCTTAATCGGTTTGTAAAAAGGGTGTGTGTATATATGTCTGTTTCACCGCTTTAAAGGCGTGCGAGGGGGAGGTGTGTTGTTTGTGCGTGTGTCTGTGTGTGTATTCGAGTGTTTTTCGTCGTTCGCCACTTACATCTATAGGGCAGGTGTGTGAGATGTTGCTCACCGCGTGCCTTATGTGAGAGGGTGTGGATGCAAGTCCGAGCTGCTCACCGCTTACCGTGCACGCGCGCGCGTGTGTGGTTGTTTTTGTGGTTTTGGTTGTGGGTTTTGGTCCTCACGGTTACGTAGTGTGCGAGAGGGAGGGTGTGTGTGTGTGTATTTACGAGTGTTTGCAGTTCGCCACTTACCATCTTAGAGGGCAGGGTGTTACACAGGTGGAGTTTTGTGCTCACCGCGTGCCTTACGTGAGAGTGTGTATGCATGCGAGTGCTCACCGCTTACCGTAGCGCGCGCGTGTGTGTGAGTGCCTGGACTGGCGGTGGTTGCGCGGTGCCAGGGCGTGCAGCGCGCGCGCTGCGCCCGTGGGCGCTGGCGCGCGCGCGGCGTACGCCGCATGGGCGTGGGCGACTGGGCGTGTGTAGGCGGCGGCGGTTTGCGCCGCTTCTGTGTGCTGCGCGAGGCGTCGTTGCTGCTTGTGGCGGTGACGGAGGGCCGGGGCGGTCGGCGGCGCGGCGCGCGGGCGCGCGGCGGCGGCGGCGGGCGCTCGGCGGCGCGCGCTTGGCGCTGGGGGCGGCGCGCGAAGCCACCGCCCTCGCCCGCACCGCCCTCGCCGCCCCGCGTGCCGCGCTCCTGGAGATCCACTCCGCCTGCGGACAGCCGCTCAGCGAGGTCGGTAGCTCACCCCTTTCTCCTCCATCTACCTGGAACACCGCGGAATCTACTCAAACAGGGTTGCCAGTTGCCGTGGCTCTAATTGAAATGTTCGAGTGTAAAACTTGGTAACCCACATTGAAACTTTGCGAGATTGAAGCAATAGAACATTTTTACTGGAAGGTTTTCATGCGGGGTACAATGATGACAACAGCCGATGAACGAGTACCCGCCGTAATTTTGATTATTTGAGAATTACAGTACATAGGCAATAGGACTAAGGGTACCAAAATGTTAATATCACAGAAACTATAACTTTGAGGTTACCATTTTTTACTCCCGATCCCAATTACGAAATGGAAGGGTCAATAAGGTACGATTGAAATCTATATAAACATTTTTATACGATTTCACACCATAAATGGATAAAGTATATTTTTATGTGGAAAATTGTCTGTATAATATATGTACTTACCTTTATTGTATAATACATCAATATACTGCAACATGAGTACTCACCAAAATCAGGGAACCATTATAGTATTATGACACATTTATGTCACATTATTGTTCAAAGTGGCAAGCCTAAGGTTTTCACGCTGTCCAAAAACTCTCAACCGTCTGGTGCTTGCCGTACTTCGATTAAAACATAAAATCCCTCAAAGGTCACCTGCTGACAGACTGACTTGTGTTGTTCAGGGCATCACCAAATGTAACTGGAGTTCCTATCATCGCAAGATCCTAGAGGTTGAGTCTCGAGGGCGGCAGGATTTTTGATACTAGCTAGATAGCTCGATAGCTAGATTGCTCGTTCAGCGGTGTGGAGGAGAAATGTAGAGGCCGTGAGCACTAATCAGTAATTTTCCATGGTTTCTCCGATTAACACCAGCCGAAGCCGGAAAGGATCTTAACAAACAGGCTACGGACCATTGGAGATCTTCCCATCATCAACCTTGGTCTGTCCTCCCCTCCTGTATCCTAACAAACGGGGTTACGGACCGCGCCCGATCTTTCCTTCCCCATCCTTGTTCTGTTCTCACCCCTTACCTACACACTAACACTCACGTGCACAACACTACCGCACATGACAGGATATTGGTCGGCCACTTCGAGCTTGGTGCGGCTGAGACGGTGTCCCGCTGGTGGGAGATACTTAGTTGTTGGAAATTCCGCTAGCCGACGGTGGGTCGGCGCCGAATCTCGCCATCCGGCCGGGGACGATCTCCCGCAATAAAAAAAAAACATGTAATTGAACCTAGGACTAATGATCTTAGCAGTCGACGCTCCCCAAATTACAAATTAATCAATCGAACTAGTTGACTGGAGAGGGGAACACAGTCATCCAATCACGATCTACGTTACGACTTAAATATTTGGTATTAAAGCTATTGATTGGATGAAAGTGTCCTCTCTTTTCAGGCCGTGATCTTGGAAGGACTTCCTGTTGTAATCGAAGTGTAAGAGTGATGTCGGTTCAGCTCGTGGTCTTGAAAAGGACTTCCTATTGTAATCGAAGTGTAAGGTCGACGGCGGTTCAGCTCGTGGTCTTGGAAGGACTTTCTGTTGTAATCGAAGTGTAAGGTTGACGTCCGTTCAGCTCGTGGTCTTGGAAGGACTTTCTGTTGTAATCGAAGTGTAAGCTCGACGTCGGTTCAACGAGTGGTCTTGGAAGGACTTTCTATTTTAATCGAAGTGTAAGGGTGACGTTGGTTCAGCTCGTGGTCTTGAAAAGGACTTCCTATTGTAATCGAAGTGTAAGGTCAACGTCGGTTCAGCTCGTGGTCTTGGAAGGACACTCGGTTGTAATCGAAGTGTAAGGTGCGAGTGCGCGGGCGGGGCGCGTGTTGCAGCTGCAGGCGGCGACGCTGTGCGGGCGGCGCGCGCTGGCGTGGTCGGCGCCGGTGACGGCTGACACTCTACGCAAGGCGCGGGCCGGTATGGGCATGGGTTCTGGCGCGGGCGCCTTTCTCGGCGACGAGGTGAGGCTGCACTGCCACTCCGTTTGCCGACACCAGAATAAGGAGCTGTATACTCTGATTTAATTATAGCGACTTATGACGTTCGTGCATCTGGACGCGGTTATCAAATCGGGTGCTTCGTTACGACTTAAGTTTTGGTTTTGAAGCTCCCGATTGCATAACCGCGACCCGGCTGATCAAACGTCAGAATTAACTACAGAGATACTTCTATATAGTGATGTGTGCATATAAGTCTATATAGAAACCTCACACAGTGATAATTATATCATTAAATTGAAGAATATATGTACAGTGTAGAACACGACTTGCGAGTTGCAAAGAAAAGTGCATTGACAGTGCCAGTGATAAAATAATTAATGACTTAATCAATGAGCATGAGTGCAGTAAACTACAACTTGTGATTGTGTGAAGAAAAGTGTGATTGTATATTGAAACATGTGCTTCAACAAGTACTGCAACTTATGCTTGTGCCCTATAACGTGATTGTGTGCTGCAAGATCTTGTGTGCTACATGTGCTTCTGCGTTGTGTCAGCTTATGCACGTGTACTAAAGCATGTGATTGGATACTGACAGGTGTGCTTGGATGCTGACAGGTGTGCTTGGATGCTGACAGGTGTGCTTGGATGCTGACAGGTGTGCTTGGATACTGGCAGGTGTGCATGGTCGCTGACAGATGTGCTTGGATGCTCACGGGTGTGCTTGGAAGCCGACGGGTGTGCTTGGATGCTGACAGACGTGCTTGGAAGCTGACAGGTGTGCTGGGATGACAAAACGTGTTGTGTGCTGCAGAATGTGATTGTGTGATGTAACGTGTGGTTCTGTACTGTAATACGTGTTTATGTGCTGCAATGTTTGCTTGTGTATAGCAAAGCATGGTTGAGTGTTGCATTACGTGCTTAATTGCCGCAGTTCGTGATGGTGTCATACATCTGATTTTGTACTCAAAGTGTGGTTCTGAATTGCGTATTCTTGTGTGCTGAAATGTGTGGTTGTTTCAGCTTGCTGTTACGTGCCGTAACGTGTCCATATCTACTGCAGAATGTGATTTTATTTTGCAACACGTAACCGCGTGCTACAATGTTGCTGGAATGCTGCATATTGTCGTTTGATGTGAAGCAGGGCGTGCTTGTGTAGTGCAACGTGTGCTCGTGTGCAGTACCGTCTGCTTGGGTGATGTAACGTGTAATTACATTCTGCAGTATGTGCTCGTGAGCTGCAACGTGCAATTGCGTGCTGCAGTATGTACTTGTGTGCTGAAACGCAATTGTGTGCTGCAACGTGTGTACTTGTATTGCAACTCTCAATTGAATGCTGCATCGTGTGCTGGTGAGTTGCAACGCGCAACTGCAACCTGCAATGTGCAGTTACGTACACCAGGATATGCTTGTGTGCTGCAAAGCGCAGTTCTATGCTGCAGCGTGTGCTCTTGTATTGCTACGCGCAATTGTGTGCTGCAACGTGCGGTCGTGTACTTCAACGCGCAATTGTGTGCTGCAACGTGTGCTCTTGTATTGCAACGCGCAATTGTGTGCTGCAACGCGTGCTCGCGCGTGTGCGCAGGTGGCGCTGGCGGCGCTGGCGCGCGCGCTGGACGTGTACTTCTGCGCGGCGGCGCTGCCGCGCCCCGACGCCGTGCACGCCACGGCGCGCGCGCTCTCCTTGAGCGCCGCCCTGGGCCGCGCGCCGCACCGCACGGCGCCCTGGCTCTGCCTCGCGCTGCCCACCGGGTGAGCCCTGGCTCTCGCCCGCCCCTCGGGGCCGCCGCTGCGAAAGAGGCGGATTGCGCAAATAACACACGCACTCACAATAAAACCAAAGACTTGTTTCTCTATGTATGTCGACGCGCTGACTCCGAACCCATTACTCTCCATGGCGACATTACACTCCGGTTTTCTTTTTAAATTGCGAAAATAACACCACGAACTGGCAAATTGTAAATTTCATGTAAAAATCACGTAAAAATTTCATGTAAAAATCACACTTTTTTTGGGGGGGATTTAAAGGAAATAGAAGATGGTGGCTCAATTTTGGCTTCGGATTCAGCGCGTCGACATACATAGAGAAACATGTTTCAAATCTTGGGTCTGACAACGTTCTTTGTAGTATAATGCTACAAGACACCAACATCTAGTATTCGCATGTGTTTTTTAAAATATATTATTTTTGTTTTGTTTTGTGGTTTAAAACAAACTGGGGGTGGTGCCGCAGTTTTGGCTTCACATTCGGCACGTCCACATATATAGAGAAACATAAGTCATGTCTTTGAGTATGACACCAACGCCCGTAAACAAAAAGTAAATTTCACAGTGGTTTTTGCGTTTAAAAAACTGGAGAGTAATGGCGCAATTCTGGCATCAGATTCGGCTTCAACGCGTCGACATACGAGAAACTAGAATTCATCATCGCTATACAAAACCTTCATTGATATCCATTGCTACAGAATACTTTTATCCTTTGCCGTTTTCTCGAGTCTTCATTTCGGTAGATGACAGAGAAGTGGGATATTTGATTATTTTGACATGCCTATTATATCAAATGTGAAGCTCATTTTCTGATACGAAATACTTTCACCGAACATTTCTGGTTATCATATTTTGTCTAAAATGCTCGTAGCTAAAATTTATTCTTAGTTCAACTCATGTTAGTAAAGTGGAAGGGGTGGGTATTTATGTTCTCAAAGAAAAGTGTGCATGTAATTCACGTGTCTCACTACTGCTTCTACTTTGAGGTTATTCCATGTTATCCACCAAATATCACGGAATAGTTTAACACCGCGTCTATTCCGTATTAGTACAATCGGTTTCTTTCCTGCAATCCATAGAATAAATTTTATCTACACTTTATTCCGAGTTTCGTACAACTGGCCCTTGCAGGGCGACGTGCGAGGGCTGGCGACGCACGGCGCGGGCGGCGGCGGCGGAGGCGGCGGCGGCGCGGCGG
>BOPP01000016.1:569867-707132 GCA_017312745.1 Gryllus bimaculatus | reverse complement strand
AACGTAAAAATAAGGCAATTCAATTCAATTCGATTCGATTCGATTCGATTCGATTCGATTCGAATCGATTCGATTCGATTCGATTCGATCGATTCGATTCGATTCGATTCGATTCGATCGATTCGATTCGATTCGATTCGATTCGATTTCAAATTCAATCTCAATCTCAATTCAATTCACTTCAATTCAATTCTCTCCTCCCCCCTCCCTCCATCCTTCTCCCTCCCGCTCCCCCCTTCCCCTCCCCCCCCGCCTTCTCCTCTCCCCTCTCCTCTCCCCCACGCCCCCCCCCTCCTCCGTCCCCTCCCTCCTCTCCCCTGCCCTTCTCTCCCCCTCTGCTCCCCTTTCTCCGCGCCCTCATCCTCTCTTCCAGCCTCTCTCCCGAGCTCCTACCCCCTCCCCCTCTCCCCCTCTCCCCTCCCTCTCTCCCCTCTTCCCTCTCTTCCTCCCCCTCCCCTTTCTCTCAACCTTCTCCTCATCTCCCCTAGTCCTCACCCCTCTCCCCTTCTCTCTCCCCTTCCCTCTTTTTCCTTTCTCCCCCTTTGCCTCCCCTCTCTCCTCCCCTTCCCCCCACGCTCCATCTCTTCCCCTCCCCTTCTCCCCACTCTTCTCCCTCTCCTTCCCTCCTCCTTCCCCTCTCATCTCCCTCTCCCCTACGCCCTTTTCCCTGCCTCACCCCCACCTCCCTTTTCACTCCCTCTTCCTCTACCTCCCTCCCCCCTCCTCTCCCCTCCCCACTCCCTCTCCCTCCCGCTCTCTCCTTCTCTCACCTATCCCCCTCCCCATCCTCCTCCCCTCTCCTCTTCCCTTTCTCACTCCCCCTCTCCCTTCTTCCTTCTCCTCTCCCCCCATCCCCCGCTCTTCCGCTCCCCCATCCCTCCCCTCATCTTTGCTCCTCCCCTCTCCCCTCATATCCTCTCCTCCCATTCCTCCCCCGCCCCCCCCGCCCCCCACGCCCCCTCCCCTTCCTCTCCCTCCTTCCTCCCTCCCCCTCTCCCCACCCTTTCCTCTCCTTCTCTCCTCTCCTCCCCCCTTCCTCTCCCCCCTCTCCCTCCTCTTCCTCTCCCCTTCCCTCCTCTCCCTCTCCCCCTACTTCCTCCCGCACCGTCTTCTCCCTCCTCTCCCCCCCCCTTCTCTCTCTCCCTCCTCTTTCCTTCTCTCCCCTCCCTCTCTTCCTCCTCCATCTTCCCCCCTCTCCTGTCTCTTCCCCCTCCCATTCATCCACCTCATCCCGCATCTCCCCTCTCCCTCCTCCTCTCCCTGTCGATCCCCCTCCTCTCCCTCCCCCGCTCTCCCTCTCCTCCCCCCGTCTCCCCTCCCTCCTCCCCCCGCCTCCCTCCCTCTTCCCCCTCCTCCTCCTCTCCTCCCCTCTCTCCTCCCTCTCTCCCCTCTCTCGCTTTTCCCCCTTCCCCCTCTCTCCTTCTTCCCTCCCTCTCTCTCCTCCCTCTCCTTCCTCCTCTCCACCCTCCCCTCTCCCGCCGCCCCGCCCCCCACGTCCCCTCTCCCCCTCCCCTTCTGCCCCTTCCCCCTCCCCCTCACTCTCCCTCCTCTCTCTTCTCCTCCCCTCCCTCTTCTTCCTCCTCCCCTCCCACCCCTCTCCCCTCCATCCCCTCTTCTCCCTCCCCCTCCCTCCCTTCCCCCCCCATCCCTCCTCTCTCTCCCCTCCCCCCTCTCATCCCCTCCCCTCCCTCTCCCTCCCTCTCCAATCCCTCTCTCACCCTCCCCCCTCCTCCCGCTTCCTCCCCCTTTCTCTCTTTTCCCTCCCCTCCCGACGTCTCCTCTCTCCTCCCTCCTCTCCCTCCCCCCCTCTCCCCTCTCTCTCCCCGCTCTCCCCTCCCGCCTCTTCGCCTCTCCTCCCCTTCCTCTCCCCACGTCCTCACGTCTCTCCGCCCTCCTCCTCCCTCTCTCTTCCTCTCTCCTCTTCTCGCTCCTCTCGCGCCCTCCCCACTCTCCTCTCCTCCCCGACGATAGGCCTCCCCTCCTCCTCCTTCTCCCCACCCTCGTCCCTCCCTTCCCTCCACGCTCCCGCCTCCCATCCCCTTCTTCCCTCCCTTCATTCTCCTCCTCTCCCTACCCAGCTCCCTTTCCCTCTCCCCCGCTCAGACTCCCCCTCCCCTCCTCCCCTTCCCCTCCGTTCTCTCTCCCGTCCCCCCCCCCTCCTTCCTCTCTCCCCTCCCCACCTCCCATCCCCCCCTCTCTACCTCCCCTCCGTCCCCTTCCTCCCTCCTCTCTCTCGTCCCCCCTCCTCCTCCCCACTCTCCCTCTTCCTCTCCCCCTCCCCTCCTCTCCTCTCATACTCCCCTCCCCCTGCCCCCTCCTTCTCTCCCCCTCCCTCCCTCTCGATCTCTCTCCTCTCCCCCTCCCCCTCCCTCCCTCTCTTTCCCCCTCCTCGCCTCCCTCTCTCCTCCCTCTCTACTTCTCGTCCTCCTCTCCCCCTCCTTCTCTCTTCCGCCCCCTCTCTCTCCTCTCTCCCCTCCCTTTTCTTCCCCCCCCTCCCTCCCTCCCTCCCCCCCCCCCCTCCCCCGCTCTCCTCCCCTCCCTCCTCCCCCCTGTTCCCTCCTCTCCTCTCCCTCACTCTCCTCTTCCTCCTTCCTCCTCCCCGCTCCTTCCCCTCCCCACTCACCCTCCCCTCCCCCCACCGTTCCCTCTGATCCTCCTCCCCCCATCCTCCCTCGCCATCCCCTGCCCGCTCCACGCTCTTTCTCTCCTGCCAACCCCCTCCCTCATCGTCTCCCCCTCCTCCTCCCGTCCTCCCTCCCCCCTCGCTTCCTCTCCTCCCCCTTCCCCCCCTCTCCCTCCTCCCCACATCGCCTACCCCCTTCCCGTTCCTCCCCCTCCCCCTTCACCTCATCCCACTCCCCTCCCCTCTCTTCCCCTCCCCCCCTCCTCCCGCTCTCTCCCTCCTCCGCCCTTCTCCCCCCTTCTCACTTCCCTTCCTCCTCCTCCGCCCTCTCTTCCCTTCTATCTCCCGCCTCCTTCTCGGCACCGCTCTTCCTATCCCTCTGCCCCCTTCCCTCCCCTCCCCCGCTCTCCCCTCCTCCGCCTCCCCCCGCCCTCTCTCGCCTCAGCACCTCCTCCTCCGCACCTCATCCCCCTCTTCTCCTTTTTCCTCTCCCGTGGCGAGACACGGGCCATCAGGCCCGCTCTTCCGTCTGACCACGCAAATTTCGCTACGCTCCTTTCATTCAGTAGCAGAGAAAGGATGGGCTTAAAAATCAATCGCGTGTGTTGTTGGGGGTCGCCGAATAGGAATGCAACCTCATAGTGCAACCTCAACCTCAAGACTGTTGACAGTTGGGAGCTGTCATTATGACTGCGAAATTTCTACTAGACCGTCTGTGGACCTTGGGGTTCGCCGGCAAAATTGGGCTTAAAAATCAATCGTGTGAGTTTTTGGGGGTCGCCAAATAGGAGGGCAGTCGCATACCAGACCGTTGACAGTTGGGAGCTATCATTATGACTGCGACATTTCAACTAGGCCGCTGTCTGTGGACCTTGGGGTACCCCGGCGAGATTGGGCTTAAAAAACAAACTCGCGTGTTTTTGGGGGTCGCCGAATAGGAGTGCAGTCCAGATTGTTGGCAGTTGGGAGCTGTCATTATGACTACGAAATTTCCATTAGACCACTGTCTGTGGGCCTTGGGGTACGCCAGGAGATTGAGTTTAAAAATCAATCGCGTGTGTTTTTGGGGGGGTCGCCGAATAGGAGTGCAGACTCATAACAGGCTGTTGACAGTTGGGAGCTGTCATTATGACTGCGAAATTTCTACTAGAGCGCTGTCTGTGGACTTAAGGGTACGCGGGCGACATTGGACTTAAATATCAATCGCGTGTGTTTTTTGGGATCGCCAAATACGAGTGCAGTCGCATACCAAACTGTTGACAGTTGGGATCTGTCATTATGACTGCGACATTTCTACTAGACCGCTGCCTGTGGACCTTGGGGTACGCCAGAGAGATTGGGCTTAAAAATCAATCGCGTGTATTTTTGGGGGGTCGCCGAATAGGAGTGCAGACTCATAACAGGCTGTTGATAGTTGGGAGCTGTCATTATGACTGCGAAATTTCTACTTGACCACTGTCTGTGGACCGTGGAATACGCCGGTGAGATTGGGCTTAAAAATCAATCGCGTGTGTTTTTGGGGGTCGCCAAATAGGAATGCAGTCGCATACCAGACAGTTGGGAGCTCTCATACAACTGCGAAATTTCCACTAGACCGCGCAGCTGGATTTTGGGCGTTGCTGGGGGACGTTCATATCGGGGTAGTGTGGAACCATGCGAGCGGGCCGTTTAGCGTTCGCGCCAAGCCCTCACCTGAGACGTGAATTAATGGAAATACCCTGCCTTGTCAGGTAAACGTCACCCTTTATTCATATATAGCGTTCCTCTAAACATTCATGAACTCATTTTGAAGTTGAAGAAAGAAACAAAATAACATACATGAGCTTTCACGACCGGGTTCTACATAATAATTAGTTTAGAGTTTTTTTGGATCAGTCTCCGTTGGACCACGGCCTACAAACCCGGAAACAAGTAATTGTTAATTATTATGAAAGAAACGAAAGTTGTCACAAAAACTCTACGTAATTGCTAATTCTTACCTTCAAGTGTTATTTAATTTCAAATTAATGTTTCGAGTTCTCATCTTTGATGTTTAATTACTTTTTAACTATCTTTTGGGAGTGAGTAAAAAAACTGACATTTCCAAATAATCGCTACCCCAATATGTCTCTTCTAAGTTAATGCAGAGCGGATAAAAGCTCATCGGCGAACTTGGGAACAATCTCGTGTAGAGTTAACAAGAAATTGAAATTGTTGTATGGATTCGGAAGTCCATAGCAGTGTGTTGTTGATTAATGTATTTCACCTCTGGATTCAAGTGAAGTCGACAGTATTCGCGAGTATTGCTGATAAAGAACCGATCCTCACGCATGTGTCAGACAGTACGCTCTTCACTAGCATTTTAATTCTCTAACACTCGGGATCAAGAACAGCAGAGGCCTGTACTCAGACTCTAGAAGATCTTGTGATATACCATATGATACGAGTAGTACATGTTCTCGTCGTAGGCACTGACGTATTCAGTTTAACACTGACACAGACTTAGGAGTGTAGAACGTCTCTACTTTCTTAACAATGTATTTGTACCTTTGATGTGGAACGAAACATAAGGAAATACTATTTTTGAAATGTATTTCTTCTTGAAACAGTACGAATTGTATCTTATATAGTGTAGTTTGAAAACGTAACAAAATAGAAAATAATATTTTCGTGTCGTTATTTCATTTTGGCCTAAGTCGAAAATGATTAGTATGGAGCGAATTTCCATGATAATGCATATTTTATCTGCTGCTCAGGACATAGCTAAGTGAAATATATTGACATTTAGTTAGAATTGGCTGCTTTGTAGATCAATATGTTAGTGCAAATTTGGGCATATTTTGCCAATTTTTCTTGGTGGTATATTCGTGTAAAGGTAGACGTAAATTGTGTACGTTTTGTTAAAATAGAGAGGTGTGTCTAAAATGTTACGTCTTTTCACAGAATCTATTTATTTGTAGACGTTTATTGATTGAAAAAAGCTAGTGACAACGTAAGAATAAGGCAGAGACAGCAAAGAAAAGGAACTTTCCTATGTTCAATCATCCTGCGGGCATAAAATCGCCTGACCTTCACATTTGACAATATGCTAATGGTATTTGTAACTTACTGAAATGCAGCACTGAAGTTGTCAAAATTAGGCGAAATTGTATGATGAAAATTCATTGACGTTGTGCTACTGCGTTTTCCCTCTTTTCTATTGATGATAAAACTATTTCTTGATATATTTTTTTAAACCTAGTAAAAGAAATGCAACAATACATACAATTTACTTATCTTGAAGTACATTGTGAATATTTACTTCAGTTATTTCTCGCGAAAAGTAAGTTATGTTTGCACAAAAGTACATATTTTCATTTCAAGTATGGTTATCCTGAAATTGTTTTAAGAAAGGTTTATACAGGAGTTGAAATATTGTTAATTTTAATTGCATATTTCAGCATTTTGAGGGCATAAATGTATCTTTTTAAAATCACATTTCAAGATTTGTATGACATAAAAATCCACTCCCTAATGATTAGGAACAGAAAACCAAGTCATTATTTATTTGGAGGGATGTCTAGGGGGGTGACTGCCCTAAGGCAGTGTTGCAAAACCGGTGTTTTCGACCCGGGCTTTCTCGGAAGCCTACGTCCGATGCGGGTCTGAGGATCTTATCGAGCAGACACGCCTCGCGGGCGATCCCCGAATACGCCTGAGGTGTGGCTCTCAGTTTCTCCGCCAGATGTGTGTCTCAGATTACGCCAGTCTGTCTCAGATTACTATATTCGAGCTACCTGGTTTTTAGAAAAAAACCAAGTGGTTTGTGGTGGTGATTGCGAACGCTGCTTGTGTTGCAGGGAGGACGCTCCGGTGGCCGGAGGCGTGGAGTGTGGAGGCGCGTGGCAGAGGCGGGCGCTGTGTGGCTGCGAGGTGGAAGAAGCGTTTGTGTGGAGGCCCCTGCAGGCCAACATCAGTAAGTCTTTTCACCCTACCCGCTTCTCAAGATATTGCGTTCACTAGGGAATAGCCAGACTATTCTGTTCTACACTGTTATTACAAAACGCCATTCATTATCACATTCATCATTACGCCATCGTTTTTTCTCTGCAGAAAGTAAAACATCGTGACCGTCGTATTGTTCTTAAAAATATGTGCAAGTTGTCTCACCCTATTGAATTCATTAAGCAACGATAATAACTATCATCTACTAACCATAATATCAGATTCCAAATAAAATGTACCATACCATATATTTCGCTAACAAATATATAATTGTCTAGCCTTAGACCGGGAGTTTTAGTTCACGGCGTCAACTGATGTCACTGCATGCACTACAGTTACACGCATTACACTTACGGGACTAGTGGCATTAGCCGTTGTCGCACCCGAAAACACTAATCAGTGAAATTCGTGCCCAGTCCATCTATGCGCGTTTCACCCTGAGGAAGGTCGCAGTATGCCGGCGGAAACGTTGGCATCTATGCCTGGGACGTCCGGGACAGCGAAGTAGATCGGAACTTTTTATTTTTTATTAGCCAAAAACCAGTAAAAACTGTACATGACGTGGGGAGGGGGAGAAATAACATCTGCGCACACTTTCTTGAGCTCCAGAATCTCTTCTCAAAATTTAAACTATATTTAGTTGAATGATGAATAAAAGTTTTAAAAAAGCGAAGTTAGCAACTTAGACATTTTCCCTCCGAGTTATAGAAAGGAAGTTATTTGCGTTGATAAACGAAATGCAGATTTTGTTTTTGTATTACGAAGAAAATAGTTTACTCCCGCCACTACTAGCCAAAGGTGAGCTAAAAGAACAAAACAAAACAAAAACAAAACAACGTGCGCTTGGTGAAGCTACATTGGCGTCCTGAAACAAAACAAGGCCATCTCAGCATTTGCTCACTGAAACTGGACAAAAACCTGATCGAGATGGGGGTCGTTGACCCGGAAGCTGAAGTACATTACTTGTTACAGGCATATTACGTTATTTAAAACATTATACAATACACATGTACACGAATGCATTACATATCATTGTGAAGTCGCATTGAGTGTCCCTCCCGCGACCGCTGGCGCGCGCGTGTGCGTGCGCAGGCATGGCGGTGTGCGTGAGCCGCGGGCCGCGCGGTTTGCAGCTGGGGGTGCTGGCTGACGCCCAGCTGACGCCCGCGCCCGCCTTCCTCGCCGCCGTCTTCGAGCAGGAGGTGCGCCGCGCCGCGGGCGACCCGTCGCCGCCGCCGCCGCTCGCCGCCGCGCCCCCGCCCACGCCGCCGCCCCCGCGCGCGCTCACGCGGGCCGCGCGCCACAAGGCGCTGTAGGACAGCCCCGAATGAAGCAGTGAAGGCCCATTCACAATGCAAACGTAAACATGACGTTAACATAAACGTTAGGGCGACGTCAATAAGCGGACTCATTCGCAATGCGTTCGCATAAGCATAACATGTAAGACGTTAACTTTAAGGCTTGCAAGCTTCTGTGCTTATGCTTAAGTTAGACATACGAATGAACCAATCACAGAACGGTAACTCAAAATCGAGAATTGAAACTGGAGTGAAGTCGATAGAAAAACTAACGCCATATGGGACATATCTTGAAATCTAACGAGAAAGTCTCTCAGCAAATAGAAACTTATTTTGCTTACGTTTATGTTAGGCATTGTGAATACTTCAGTCTATCGCTTATGTTAATGTTTATGTCTACGCGCTATGCTTATGTTTACGTTTGCATTGTGAATGGGTCTTGAGTCCCTTGAAGGTCACGCGCTGGCAAGAGACTGTCGTTAGAGTTGGGAGCTTCCTTTCGACCTGGTTTCGGATTCTGATGACTAGGGGGCGTATTTTGAAGGCCTAAAACCTTGCCAAGAATGATCAATGAAATTCTATCAAAATTATTTTAAAATGACCTAAAAAAATGATGTACAAGATTGATCAAAACCGCTTCAGATTAACGCAGTAAAAATAACGCGAAAAGGTAAAAAAAAGTCTTATTAGTCGCAATCAACGAAAAATGCACAAAAAGACATAAAAATGGACCATTTCGTTTGGTCATAAGATAAAATTAAGTTCTATACTAAACGGCATTGTTCTAAAGTGAAAGGAAAAGAATTACATCTCATTAAAATCCACCCCCTACTGATAACCTAAATATTCTTTGAAAAGCACCTGTAAAATGACAACATAAGGGGAATATGAACTTAAAAAAATACTCAAAAATTTGTATTTATTTATTCAATGAATTTTACAAGTTTAAGTAAAATGTATTTATTTTAAATCATATTTAATATAATGTCATTATTTTAGGAGGGAATGTAATCCTTAGTTTCGATCTTCCAACTGTCAGTTTTGAAAAGTCGAGGAAGTTATCAAAGAATCGTATAATTTTGAGAGTTTGGAAAACAATGTCAAACAAGTCCACTGCAAAAGTGAGTTTCATCATGAACTAATGATACTAAAAAAGTTTGTTTTAGTATGTCATTGTATATTCATGAAACATGCACTAACAAAAAACACGAAAATGGAACAATATGTTGTGATCAACATGCATTTGCAAGTTAGCAACTTCTAGAATTCATCGATGAAAATATGAGAATAAAAAGAACATGAAAATATCAGAATCCGAGCCCAGCCTACTCTGTAATTTGTTGGTATTGAATGACAGTGTCCCCCTCTCTTTTCACCACGTGATCTTGGAAGGCCTTTGTTTTAATCGAAGAGAAGAGTTCTCCCACGACGTCCGTTAACGACACACACGAGAAGGACGCCACTGCGCATGCCCAGTAGACCCATACTCACGCTGTTCCAAAAACATTGGCAAGCCTAATGTAGCAATGCGAGCTAGGGATTGTAATCAGGGAGAATGTTGTTTTCGATACGTTAGTAATTTGTTTCATCCGTTTTCTTGTGTGTGTTGTTGTTTTTTTGTACTAAATGTGAAGTTTTTTTTGGTGCCGAGACAGCCTATCGAAGCTAGTGATGGCAACTTTTAGAAAAATATCGATACAGCCTGTACAAAAGGTTTTCGATGGCAATAAATACATTTACAAAAATATCGGTGTTTAAAATATCGATGTTTTCAATATGATGAAATAAATCGAAGTAAAATGTCCTGGTTCTAATTTGATATATTACACGCCAATATTAGCTTAATGTATTTCTGCCTTAAATTTGACTATCATCTTATTTTTCTAATAAAATGTCTGTGTAGTCATGTTTCAATCAAAATCACTTAAAACATTTTTAAAAACGGAATAACACTGGAGGAAAGTAGCGAATAGCAAACGGTTTCGTGCTGTCTGGCGATCATTAACAGTGACAGTTGTAAATGACTGTTGCGAGAAATCCATTAAATAAAAAAAGTTTAAAAAGTAGAAATTTTATTTGTATCATGAGAAATTGCTCTCGAAAACATCGATGATGTGTTTGAACAAATATATCTATTGAAGAAAACATCGATGTTATAATCAACTTTTTTGACATTGCTAATCGAATCACTAAGAAGTCGATGTTTTTGAGACGGCATTCAGCGTAACTTCTCTGTGACATCGCCCGGTTGCACAGATTCCTAGTGAAGGGTCTCCATGCACCGCGAAGTGAAATGCTTTGAGGGCGGTGAGTGTCTCGTGGCGCAAAAGTGAACCTTCTCCACCAACTCTCTCGACTGTCAACTTGCTGCGAGAGCGATTGGTGCTAAGGAACTGTGATTGGCGCCCCCTGCGTGTGACGCAGTCTATCTCAAATAGTGCTCACTTCCACTGACGGAGGGGTGTTACTCGGCGGCAGCCCACGATGATCAGAGGACTATGGGTGTCAGTCAACATCCTACCGCATGCAGTGTGAAAGGCTTTTTTATATGCTATTCAACTATAGTAGTCTTACTTCTCCGTAGTTCTCAACACACATTCTGTTTTTTGTACTAAATGGTCGACGTGGCATCCAAGCCGCCGGCACGGAAGAAACCTGAATCAGGAATGTAAATCCAAGCACGGGCGACATGCTGGACGTCAACAACGGTTTTGCAATGCCCACAACCCAAGTGTTTTCTCAATGGATTGAAGGGATGTATATCACTAATTTGTATCTGCGTATGAATCTGTAAAATAAAGTGTGAATCTGAGAGCTTTTTATACTCTACTAATTTCTGATCCTCTCCTGTACTTTAATATATCGAATACGAGGAGGGAGAAAATAAATTCAAGGTATGCCGACTATTCCAGATTCCGAACTCCTACGTTTAAGAAAGCAAAGGGAGTGAAAAAAAACGTTAACGACTCAAAAGTCGGACTTGATCTTCCTGACATTTCGCGGGATCCGCTTACAAAATATTGACACATTTTTCATCTCAGTGGCATGTAAAAGACGGAATTTACGGAAGTTTTAGTGTAACAACATTTGAGGCCACAACATGGCAGATAATATAGTCACGAGCGAAATCCGTCGGCTCTTGTCTTGGGATTTACTTCTACTCTCGTAACTGCCCGTTACTGATCCGACCGTAACCGACATTTCTCCGATAAAGGTTCAATTGTTCCGACGACCAAATTTACAACTTTTACGACTTCAGAGGAGGAAGTGTGGATTATAGAGAAAAAGAACATCGGTAGATTGGTAACTGGAGTTTATTACTTCTCTTTGCCCTTGAAGTGCTATACGACTCTGGGGCAGTTACCCATTCTCAGGGGGAATTAGGGAAGGGGGCACGGAGGCCGAGGCATCACTCGAAGACTATAAGTTTTGTAATTTTACTATATTTATTCAAAATAATTTATATTTCTAGATATCATCACATCCAAAGAAGTATTGCGATATTATTATTATTATTATTATTGTTATTGTTATTATTCATCCATTCCAATCTTGGGTAAGACCTCCCACTCTGAAAGTGGGGAGGCTCGTACAATTACACTTGAAGGGGAGCCAGTCTTGGAGAGTGGTTTTGAAGTCCTTGTACAAAACAAACCACTTTTTTAAAGGGATATTTGAAACAGGTGTCATCTTTTACGTACAATTCACTGTACTGTTCGTGATGACTTTCCACTCACTCATATCCTTCGCCCATCTTGTCCATTGGTTACCGGCACCTGATCTTATTTCGTCGCTCCAACGGGTTTTTTGACGTCACACATTTCTCCTTCCAGCCCTCGTGTCCCACATGTGCGTCCACCTGTGTGCATCCATCCGCATGATGTGTTCTGCCCATCTTCATTTTATTCTTGCTTCGTTACTTACATGTGTTAACTTTATTTTCTTTCCTAGATCTTCGTTTCTTATTCTGTTCTAGAGTGTAACACCAATCATTGTTCTTTCTATTATTATTCGACAAACTTTCAAGTTGTTATATGTTCTGACATTGAATGACCATGTTTGGGTTCCATTTAGTCCCTATGAATGTAGTTTGAATGTACCGGTACTTGTTTTTTTCACGCTAAGAAGTAAACAAATACTATTTTTAAGAGAATATGGATCTTATCCCTTTTCGTTACGAGTTGACTCACGTCACGAGATTTGTGTACGAAAGAGAAGAACGAGTGGAGGGAGTGAGAACTTTCTGTTAACGCGCACGTTTTCTTGAACCCCGGAATAATATATATCTATACTTGGGCACTCCTTTTCTAAAATGTATTCATATAAGAATAAATGTTAGCGACGAATATTATTGACATACATTAGGTTTAATTTCCAGAAATGATCGCTTCCGAATGATAGAAACTATTTCGCAAATGAAAACAAGCTACAAATTTGGTATTGTAGTCCTGTCGTTGAAATAACCACCCGTCACTCCTTTCGCGTCTATCTAATAAAATGGGACCTCAGGAGAACTTGCGCAGATAATTGGAACACGAATGAAAATGGCGGCAATGCCAGCAAATACGAATCTCTTTTGACTGGGTGCTGTTTGGGATCTTTTCAGTTATACGTACAAGTATTTTATTCGCGCAACTTTTCTTGAACGATGGATTGAGGAAATGCGTGTGAAGTGGGGGTATTAGTTACGAAATCGGCCACTAGATTATATGAAGCAATGCCAATTTCTAGGGAATCAGTCATACCTTCGCAACTCTCTCAATAATTTGTATTCTAACTTTCTCAGGATTTCGAGGTATCTCCTATGATGGATCTTCACCTGCTTTCGAAATTTCTTAAAGTTGTTTGGAGAAAACCCCGGACAGAAGTTCTTACCTTCAACAGAAAATAATTTCTGTTTCGTGCCAGTGAAGGTGTGTTTAGAATGTTGTCGTCTGTGCTCGCTGCGAGCTTTTGTCTTCAACTGTTTATTGTGCCAGAGAGGGGGATGCAAGGTCATCGTTCAAGAAAAATTGTGCGATTAATACCAGTTCATTAGCCGAAGGACCGCTCCGGCCGAGCGATTTGTCGCTCGTGTGAAACCTCTGAGGCGGTTTCCCGTTAATGAAACGTGAAGTACAGAACCTCGACTCGCCCTAGCTGGGCGGCCAACAGGGACGACAGCGCAAAGTTGGCTACCGAGGGACTTAGAAAATGTTCAGAGTCGGGTCGCTAAGGGAAATCTCAAGAGGATTTCAGGAGGTGTAACGGTTAGCCCCGTTGGAAGCTCAAAGTCGGTCCCGGGTGAGGGCTTGTGAACTTTTCCCGGCGAGATTCATCCGTATCATCTAGGAAACAGAATATTTCGGCTATACTTCGATTAAAACATTGAGTCTGTTGGCACTAGGTCAGCTGTGGCGCTGTCAAACAATCCGGAGCTTGAACGTCACTAGATCAGGTGTCACAGCTGTTTCCACTACAGCGACGTTCAAGCTCCATATTGGATGACAGCGTCACAGCTGACCAAGTGGAAACGGACTTTAATACTTTTAATAGTGAACTAGTATACATATAACGGAAAAGATCAGCTCTTTGTTTTGATGATCAATCAACTTTTAAATTCCGTCAAGATCACATCATCCTAAAGAAGGAGTGAAAACGTGTTAAAAATCACTATATAAAAGTTGTTTGATGTAGTAAGATAAGGTGGGGGGAGAATTTCGGAATAAAATGCGTTGGGCAGACTCAAGGATGTTTCATATTAATCGTCCAGGTCGAAGGCCGAACCCTCGTCAACAACTTGAGCACGCATAGTGAAGCGTCTAGGAGGAGACTTCCTCGTTTAGGGCGGTGATGTCAAGGTCGATGTCATGAGCGGGAGTCCGTGGCACGTGTAGCACGAAATCACCCCTCCATGCAGTTGATCACCTCGCCACAAGAGAGCACTGGCAGTCACCCTGAATGCGTTTACGCTTTACACATGAAATACGATTAGGCGGAATGTAGATAAATAAATTTAAGAACGTTTGTTGTTATTTTTAATTTATATTTTTACTTTTATTTTTCTGTGCATAATCTCTTATTTACATGCGATTCCACGCTGATAAAGTCAAGTTCTAGTGATCCCGAGAGAAAATTCATAAACTATTTCTCAAATGTCCAATACGTAATCGAACCCTGAACGGGGTTGTGTTTGAGCAATTTCATTATTGAAAATGCTTGTTCACAGGCACATGTGCTACCATACATAGATATTATTCAAGTGGCATTATGTATTATAAGTTTAGAAATTGTGATTTATCGAGCACCTAGTAAAATTCTATTGTGCTGCCTTGTGAGGGCACGGTGTCACGGAGCGTGCCACTGCCACCAGGAGTAGATCTTCACATCACTGGTTGAAGGTAATGCCATAGACCAAAGGCGGTTCCACACATGCGGCATTCGCCGAATCCCGAGTAGTGTGGACGGGTTGCTTGCGACTCGCCGAGCGCCGAATATTCGGTATTCGCCCTATCCCCCGCGTGTCGGTCTTTAGGACACATCAAAGGGTGCGAACATTCGCCGAACACATCAGCTGTTCGGGATTGGGCGAGCAGTAGCTCGCTACTCGGCGAATGCCGAATGTGTAAAGCCGCCTAAAGGAGGTATATATCATTACTTTATAGAAATACATTCGGCGTCATATTTCTCGCTGAACCGCGCCGTGAAGGAACGCCCATTTTGTCGTTCTCCATGTTCTCTCGTAAGTGAGGCGATGCCTTCACGCTTATAACGAAAAGGGATATGAGCCGAAAATTTATTGAGGGTTCTGAATTATCCTACACCACCTAAACTACTTTCTGGGTAGAAATGCACTTTGTGATATGATTCATTCACGCGTGCTGTCGACGCACGTTGCTCTATTTTTTCACAAAATCACCACCAGAATTGAGACATCTGTCATACCGTGGGATCCACATTTGTTTCCCTGTGTCGTATGTCTGCTGCCTGTGGTTGGTAATATTATAACAGAGCTTGATAGCCATCCGCAACTCCCTGTGATACGCTTAATGATGACCGGGTAGTAATTTTTTGAGGTGCAAGAAACGATGGAAATCTGTGAGCGCGATATCTGGACAATTCACTGGAAGGCCAAACCCTCCCAGCGAAACTGTTGTAAGGCCTATGACCCGAGTAAAATCAAGTATTTTGCCGAAGGTGAACCGCAAAGAAATCACGTCCGTATAACATAACTGTGAACTGCAAAGTAAACAAAACGTGGATGATAAGAATCAACAATGGCTACTGTCTCTCACACTGAGAATGGTTTATTTACTCATATTTTTCCATGAATTTGTACTGAAAATAAAGCACTCGACTCACACGAATGTGTCTTTAGCGTATTAATTTCAAAACATTTTATTCGCTCCCCAAAGACTCACTTTCTTTAATACTTATTGCAAAAAGAAACTAAAATGCTTATTTCTCAAATTTTACTTTTCTTTCCTGAACCCCGCAGCTTAGCTAGAAAAAAATGTACCTTTTTACTTGCCTATTTTAGTAAAAATAAGTGCATTTTGCCTTCATATTTTAACTGAAATAACTGCCTGAACTTCGGGCTCTATACAAGCATTTTTTCCCGCCAAGCGACAGAACTGAATGCAAGTGCCGAGCTGAATCAACACCACCTAGATTGCAGATCTAGATAGTGATCTAGATGGTATTGGCTGAATGCAGTGTAGGTAGTGAGAACTTGTGACGAGAATTGCTAATCCTGCTTTGTTTGCTGA
Source organism: Gryllus bimaculatus (assembly GCA_017312745.1). Taxonomy (NCBI): domain Eukaryota; kingdom Metazoa; phylum Arthropoda; class Insecta; order Orthoptera; family Gryllidae; genus Gryllus; species Gryllus bimaculatus. The sequence goes on along the minus strand of BOPP01000016.1, from coordinate 691,500 downwards.
CTTCAGAGAAAGCTGAATGAGACCAAGTAAGTTAATACTATGTGAATAGTTATGTATTAGAATAGAACACACTGTAAGGTGTGATTATATTATCTTTGTTTTGCGTGAGTTATGATGTAGATGGGTAGAGAGATGGCGGGGTGGGATCGTGCCATAGCTTGTGATCTATTTTTTTCTGTGTATTTCTCCCAACTTTTAAATCAGGTTCAATTCTCCACGTCACAGTGGGTAAAAAATTAAGAAAACTTAACAGAAAAAGAAGATATATGATAAAAATGGCATGGGGTTCCAGTCCAAACCAGGAATTGTCATAAAGTTTTGAGGTCTCAGAAAATCGGAAATCCTTCAGATACGTACTTGAGAATGTCGGTTAATACGATTAAATAATCTGTAATATGTACCAGTAGGCATATAGAAAATAATCATGAAACACCTGAATCTCTTCAAGCTGGGTTTAGAGATCATCTAGTCATTCAGTCACACGTGGCACTTTCAACCACGCAAAATATTTTCTAATTTGGACGAAACAGGTGAGGCCTCCAGTGTAGCATTGTAGTGCATTGTAGGTATGCAGACAGAAAGAGGGGAGCATTGATTATAGCTTGGGGAACTAGATGAAATTTGGTATTCTAGAAATCATGTGATGATAAATATTCCTCCACTGAAAAGAACTGGCCATTTTAATATGTATTCTGAAGATACATGTAAACCCCCTTCACTTTAGTGTCCCTTTTTTCATAGAGAAATCTCTTCAATCAGCTAGTGCTTGATTTCTAGAGAGCTTCATGTAGTGTGTGATTTCTAGAGTTTATACAATTGTTAGCTCATCAGGCCTAATTCTCAAGGTCTCAATTAAGAAGGGTCCATGAATAATTAAGAGTAAATGTTAAAACTACTTGATTCAGTTTCAGCAAAGAATGATAAAATATGATTGTCAAATTGTTAAAATGTTTAAATGAATTGGATTGATTTTGTATCAATGATAAATTATTTTCAATGCACATTTGTGAGCAGAATTGATACGTCTTGTTTTAATTATCGTTTGAGGCAGTAATCAATGGCGAACAGAATAAAAATAAATTTTGGCTGAGAATTTGTTTATATTAAGTCTGCAATATTGTCTTGGATATTAAAGGATTTGAAAAAAACACTTGTCATGTAAATATGACTGTTACGGCCTTGGCTACAAGACAGAATAGTATATGTAAGAGTCTTTTCTTTTTAAGTGTGTTCAGTTACAGTTTTCGTATTTTTTCTTTTTCCCCCACTGATTATGAATTAAAATTAGTGAAAAATAGATTGAACGCAATTAATAATTTTATTCATGTTTTTTGAGATGGAAACCTTTTTATACAGTAAATCAAATACATATTCCATTGAAACTCAATTTATTGCATGCATGTGAATGAAAAACAGAATTATTAACTCTTAATTACAATAGTTATTCCATTGCTTTGAAGAATGAACACTTCTGTTTGCTAAGTACATCCTTTTCTTGAATGTTGTTGTTACCTGCCTCTGAATACTTCTGATTTACGATTTCCATTATAAATCTTTTATTAATTTTTTATCTACTGATCCTTGATTACACAGTTAAGGATTTTTAAGCACTGGATAAATAATTAGTTCTCCCAGGAAACAATTCACGACACTTTGCACAGATCTGTTTCAAGTGGAACAAGTAGCATTGTAAGTTTTAAACATTACGTTTCCTCTTGTGAAAATTATTTGCAACAGCTGTACTGCAAAGCAAATGTATTTCTGAGATTGAAATACAAACTGCAGTAGTAGCAACACATGTATCGCAGTTAGGATATTTCTATTAGGAGAGCTATAGGTGAAGTGTTGAGAAGTCATTATGTTTTCTTATAAAGAAAATTTAATTTATGATAAATTTAGAATTTATTGCTTTTTTTTGAATTAGAGTTATTTATAATATACTCAATTGAAATATTGAATGACTGTCGTTACTATAAAAATTAGTAAAAACTATTAGACACCTCTGGCAACTTTGAGTAGCATGTTCAATACTGATTGCAGGTGTTACCCTTTTGTCTTGTACATGAATCCTTCTTCTTTTGGTTATCATTGAATTTCAATTTCTGCTAGGTGGGTTCGTAATATGTTAGTAATTTCTCTTTCTTTCTCTCTTCCCAGTCTATAAACACCTCACAATGCACACTTACTAGTAGCAGTGAAATAATCAGTACCTATTTAGACAGATAAAAAATTAGTCGGTCATTTCTGAGAAATAGTCAGTAGAACCAACTTTGAGCATGTTTGAAATGTGCAGTACAATATTCAAATGTAATTGGACATAATCAAAGAAGATATTAAAAAACAAAGATTCCCAAACCATTTAATACACAATCTTTAATACGTTTTTTGCAGCTGCATTTATTAAAGAATAACCACATAATAAATAATTTTTTAGCAAAAGTTTCATTATTGATAAATAATATGAGAAAATCAGAATTATTTTATATTTGATTGGTATTCCCATAATCTAATAAACAAAAAGGCACACTTTGAATAATATTGAATTTATAATAATCTAATATCTTTTTCATGAGTGCCTCTACATAATAACACTATGTTTACTTGTCTGCTCAGACTCTTCTGCAAATGTATTGTAAAATAAAAATATAATTAAAAATTTGAACTTTGGCTTTAGAAAGCGTTACTTTGTTTATAAACATATAACATAGGTAGGGCCAAAGAGCCAAATACTCCATAACAAAGGAGCTGCTCACTTTACTTAATTACTTTTTAGTGGTCATAACGACCATTTTTTGTATTCATCTATATTTTTCAAATGTATCATCAATATAATGTGTTAGATCTGTAAGATAAAAGTTCTGTATTACCACAATGAACGGATATTGCTTATATAATGTTTGTCAGTTTTTACTGTTTGTTGTAGAAAATAATATGTAGCATTTATTGTCTCGTTTAATGACCCATTAAAGGGACCCATTAAACGGAAATAACCCATTCATTCAATGGGTTCGAATCGTTTGATTTTCCCTCCCTTCTGTAGTTCATAAAAGTATCGTTAGAGCGCTTCTAGTTTAAAATGGTGTTGACAGAGCGCGCACGTGTATATAAATAGAAGTTTTCATTGAAGGGGCAGGCAGGGCAGAAAGAAAATTCGTGGCCCATCCGCAACCTTCTGTCAACCTTCGATAATGGCCTTGGAAAATGCAAGTTCCTCAAGAGGATGCGAAAGAAGTAAAGAGCTTTTAGACGTTAAATAAAAAGAAGGTCCCACCGAGATTTGAACTCGGATCGCTGGATTCAGAGTCCAGAGTGCTAACCATTACACCATGGGACCTCACGATTGGGAAGGGTAATCTTCTTGTTACCGATGACGTAACCATCGTTTGATAATCTTGTTGGGCATACTTCGTTTAACTGAATAAGTAATAACTTTATTGAGAGCGTCAGTAGGATAATGTAATACGTTATTTTTACTTCATCTTAGCTAAGCGAGACAAACTTTTTTTATTCGATAGAACGAGTATATAACGAGATAATATTATATTAAACTAGTTTGGTAACAGATAATTGAAGAATATATTTTCAAACTCTTGGTGCTACAATATTACACACTTTCTCGCGAAGTTACAATGTTGTCGTTAGATACTAGGGGACGCCCATGTTTCATGAATTCCAAGCAGAAATAACATGAAAACTAACTTTTACAAAAAATCGTACATCGTTTTTAAAGAGCTTATTTTGTACAACCGACTTTGTCTGAGACAAAAATGTTTATCATCAATTTGGTAGTTTTAAAAATTGGTTTGTTTGTATATTATTTATATAATTATTTGTGTTGGAAAATCATGGATTTCAGCGAGAATGAGATCTGAACCATTCTCTTAAACGCCCTTCGCACTATTCGACGACAAAATTTAATTTTAAAAAATTGTAGCATTTTTTTTGAAAATGTCCGAGGGGCATTATGTAAAGTACCCCTCCATAATTAAAATATCGGTTTCAAATTCTAGGGACCGGATATCAGCCAGAACGATTAGGGAATATCAATTTTGGAGAAAATTGGCCAAACGGTTCCCTAGCGTTGTGTGCAGGCAGACAGACAGACGGACAGACAGACATTTTGCCGTCAATTGACTTTACGGTATGCAGGACGCAAAAAACATGGATTCTGTTTACACCACGTGTTAGAGGATATTTTTCTATATTTAGCTATTGGATTTAGCCACGTTTTCGTTACGAGGGCCCGACAATAAGAGTTTTTGTGTCGAAAAGTCGCAGTATTCCAACGCACTATTATAATACTTTCTCTCCTTCCCTTTGTAAGTGCGAGAAAGTAAAAACAACCATATGTATTGAAAACATAATAAATTTACTTAACATAATTACTTGCCAAACATAATGAAAAACGAATGATTTTAATGATTTAAGTAAGAATTTTTTAAATGACAAGGGTAAAGCTGTGTTCATTATCGAGATATCTGGGCCTTCCTTTGCATGTTTACAAGCCATTACTGCCGATAAAAACTTTGTAATCAGCATTGCCATTAACCCTCTTGATTCGTATGAGCAAGACAAATGTCTTTGGACGTCGATTGGATCATTGGGTCAACGCGATGTAGTATGCAAGCAGGGCCGTCACGCACTGGTGAAAGTACATTTTGTCGGCACTGGTAAAGGAATACAGTAATTACACTTTTAATAGTAGATTTTTTTTATATCCGTTTAGTGTGTTTAAATTGTGAGACAAATTGTACTGCGCAGCATTAGAGTATCAGCTAGCATTAAATGCAAAGACAACTACTGCAATTCATTTTACACAAATATTTTAATACGGTTAAGAAAAATGTATAATGCCTTTTAAATTACTATTTTACACTTTTAAAAGCCTATTTTACATTTTTTAATTGCCTATTTTGACTATCTATTTCTAGAGTTTTTCATGCCTATGTATCCGCACCTTACTAACAATAGATAAAACGTCCTTGTCGGAGTAATGTGAAAACGTGTTGGCAAGTAGGGCATCACTATAATGTCCGTGAAATTGGCATTGCTACCCAGTACTCATGTCTTAAGTTTCCGTGAATACTGTTCGTGTGGCCAACGCAAAAACATAATAATGGTTCTAGTAAAATTAAATTACTGCATCATATAATTGTTAAAGAGCTGTACTATTACTTAGGCCACTATTCATAAAATTATAACACTGCCGAAGAGAACATCTTGAAGAGTATGTGGAAGTGTGATTTTCAGTGGACCATGTTTGTTGTAATACTTCGTGACAGAAAAAATTATGTGCACTCAGAATAAAGAGTTTTAAATGTTTTGGAAATAAAACATGTATTCAAATTTAGATTAATCAAAAATGCATAACATTTGGTGTGCGAAAAAATGTTTTATTTCATGTGCCCGATGAAATGTGAAACCTTTGATATCTCTGGTTATACGTCTACATATTTTACTAACTCATGAGACTAAAAACATCTTGCCACCGTTGTAACTCGCACCTAGGGCCTCTGGATCAGAGGCAATGCAGTGACATTAATTGATGCTCTGAGCACCTCTTCCGGTTCAGTTTTGAGAGATGTTGAAATAAAGTAGAATAGTTCCAATTTTTTCAAGTTTTTTGCTCACAACAAATTTCATGGTTCACAGATGGCTAAACTGTTGATTAAAGAAAAAATCTTAATGACATTAATGAAGAAAATTAAATCATTTCATTTATCATTCAGAAAATAATTCAGAAATCATTCAGAAATCATTCAATCATTCAGAAAATTAAATCATCATTAAATTTATTTCATATAGGATTATTATTTACGAAAACTGGAAGCCTTTGTGTTCCTTTGAAGAAAATAAAATTGAAAAAAAAGAAATCGTGATTTTTTTATTTTATTTTTATTTCTTCTTCTTCTTCTTCTTCTTCTTCTTCTTCTTCTTCTTCTTCTTCTTAAAAATCATGTTTTCAGGCAAAAGTATCGTTGTCAAACCTAATAATCGTGTTCAGCAACACGAAAAACATATAGATACTAAATATAAAAACTACAACCACACTTTCCGTTGTTTGCCTGTTTGGAGCACTATTTGACTGGACTACGGGTGATTCTCCTCTTCGATATTCTGGTGAAGAGAGGATGAGTGTACTGTTTACTGAAATGTCTTATGAAGAGAAAGCCCAAAAAAATCGTTTAGATTATAGCTCGTAATGTTTTATAATATGCCTATTTAATTCAGTTGTTTAACCTTTTTAACAGCAGGATCCACCTGCAAAGGATTACAGGACGTTATGACACCTGTCTATACGATTATTAGACTTTTGGACATTCGTCTCCCCAATTCCAGGGCCCTCTGTAGATTAACGGGTCATAGAAGACCTTATCTGATTTCTGGAAATGATAGAAGACGGCCTTGCAAGTACCGTGTTTCATATGCGTATTTTCCCCAATATATACTGTTAATAATGCCATTAAATATTGGTACTAATTTTGAAAGGAGTCTGAATGAGCCTCAGAATCGCCCAGAATAGGAATAATTTAGATTTGACTACGTAACGTATATTCAAGTGTAGATTCAGAATACCCGCAGCTACCTACAAAACCCAACTTCATTTGCTAATGTTTGAAATGGAAGCCTTGTGCCAGTAGTTCAGCAGACCAAGGGCATACGTAGGGCCCTTACTGGGCAATTTTTAACAAATTCGGATGTTGTTCAAAGATATTAATAATACTTTAGTACTAATTTTACAAATTACAAAGGATATATTTTATTTATAAGTTAATATTCAGTACATATGGTTAATATGTCAATATATCAAATATGTCAATAATATATTATTAGGGGACCCCCATGCTGTTTAAGACCGCCTAAGGCATTTATAAGGCCTTACTTTCTGCATTTGCCCCATTTATCGACTACACGAATTTCATACAAAACGTAATAATAAAAAATCATGTTTTTAAACAACCGATTGCCAAAAGATTCTATATAAATGAATGCATAGTATTGAATGTATCTCAGAGCTTTCTAACTTCAACATTATTACTGATGAGGTCCGTGGAATCATCTTCGTTTTGTAGAAGTGAAAATAAACATGTGAGTTTTTGTTTATTTGATATTGAACTATTTAAAGGATTTTTCTTTAAGTTTAAGAAGTGTGTACTAATTTACGAAGATTTTTACTATTATCTTCGCTTAAATCATCATTATTCCCACCCGATGTCCTGAAATTATTACGGTCTATATCGAAATCAATACATTTCCTCTAAAATGAAAAAGAAGGGAAAGCGCTTGACAGTTGATTTATGTATGCTGCACACGCCAGAGACCTCCCTGTAATGTACGGCATTTGTTTCCATGGCGACGTCGTATCAATAGTCTGTGAAGTTCAATGGAACAACTGTTTTAATTCCAAAGTGAAATATAAATTTATGTTCTTTGCTTTGCATTGAAGTGGAAGACATTTTTTTAAAAGAAGTTCTACTTAATTGCAAATCAAGGGACACTACTTAATTTTGTTAAAACAAACAACAATCGAGATCGAGCCAAAATACCCAACAATTATTTCTTTCGCGAAATATAACATTTTTTCCATAACCGTATAAAATGTTTCTAGGAGAAGAACAGATTTTGTTCAGCAGCTTTCTGGAGTGTGGGTCAATCCTTCAACGAAGTATGGCATTTAAGACTACTCTCTGTAAACTCATTAAAATACTTCTCGGTTCATTTTACTCCCAAATAAAAGCATTCTTAAAGGACAGGCGTTTCTAAATCAAATTTTGAAACGAGCAAACTCTCCCCAATCATTTCCTGCGCTTCTGTCCGTCACCTAGCGTCTAAACCGTTCAGTCGATTGATTAAAAAAATAATTGATATTCCTCAATCGAGGTCGCAGCTCCTTGAATTTGAAACATATATTTTAATTTTGGGGGATGCTTTACACGAAATCCCTGGGACATTTTCAAAATTTTTAAAAAACGTCGGCATTGATTTTGATTAAATTTTGTTGTTGGATAATCTGAAGGTCGTTTAAGAGAATGGCGAAGGTCTCATGTTGGTTGGAAACTTAGATTCTTCGAAAATTGAAAAAAACAATATTTTTCAGCGTCTTCCTACAACTATAATTATGAAGTTATAATTGTTTTCTGAATGAAAGGTGTTCATCAAAACAGATTTTCAAATAAAGCCAAGTTCATATTTTTGAAATTCGTGAGTAGTTTTGGAGTACTTGGGCATCAAAGTTAGTCGCCCGTTCTGAGTACTGCGCTTCTTGATCGCAAGTTTAGATGTTTTGAGGAAGTTGGATGCTACGTAAGTTAGAATGTGAATACTATTTCATCTTTCTTTGTTCGTTTCTTATATCTTTTAGAAATTATTTAAAACCTATTTGAAATAAATATGAAATAACGATTTCTAGCGTTACGTATCGCAGCAAATTTACGCAGTTTGGATGCTACGTAAGTTAGAATTTGTGCACTATTTCGTATTTCACATAATAATAATAATAATAATAATTATTATTATTATTATTATTTATTATATATTAATGTTATATGAACGATCATTGTTAGTTGTTGTTACGCCGTCAGATAAGATGAAAATGACAGCTTTTTTTTCTTTCGCGTAAATTAAAACAAATACTTTTGTATATTTGTGGAATATTACAATACCATAGTGTTTAATAATTGCTTTTATATATTTTTCGATATATATTTTTACCTGCGCCATCACTATCGTATTATTTATTTCCTTTTAAATATTTTACTTTCTTGCATTGTGCTTATTTTTCGCATCAAATGTTGTACGATTTCAAATGAGTGTTACAAAAAATAATTAGAAGAGAAATTGTGGTATAAATAGAATTACATAACCATTACTAATGGCGAGAAAGTACGTGCTGTTTTAGCACCGCTAGTTTAAAAATGATGTCAGTTCAAAACATGCCGGTTTCATCCAACAAATTCAACTTTGAATTTGTTTTGAGGCTGGAATTAGTCTTGCTTGCCTTCGTGCAGAAATCCACTTTGCAGTAAAGATATTTTCCAACCTCTCGAACGTCGTGCTCTGTTGAGAACTGAATGAAAATTAATAAATGAGAAAAATTTAAAATATGTCCTGATACGTTCTAAATAAGTTCAAACAATTAACAATTTATAAACAATATTGTTTCAAATCCTAAGAAGGCAATACGCTATGTGTCCTGAGTTTGTTATGTAAAACATTGTGAAAAATTCCCTAAAAAAATGTCGGTCCTGAATTTATTAAAAAGAATTAAGAAAACATGTCTTTCAATTGTCATTATTTACACGATGCATTCTTGGCGAAGGGTGTGTATATTTATTCCGATGCCGTTTGGAATACTCGTTTTATTGATCTCCCGTTGAATGGTTTTACAGACTCCGTTGATTTCTCAACGTGTCAGCACGTGAGAGTTGGAACGTGCTTTTCAACTGACTGGCTCACGCTTCTTGCATCAAACATCAGCGCCCCTTATATCACGATTAAAGCAACGTACGATCAAGGTGGAATTTAATAATTCGATTCTCGCGAACGTCAGTGTGGTACTGGTGAAGCTTCTCTTGACTATCGTGTAACTTTAATGTCTAGAATTTGCGCAGAAGTTAAAGGGCGGAAATACTCCCCTCGTACGTTATCACTATTTTTTTCAGTTAAATGGCGATATGTAGTTTTCAGAAGTTTACAACACGTTTTATAGGATCAAATGAGTTTTATATGGAACGAAAAAATGCACTAATCACGTGAGAATGGAAGCTGGAGGCAGACATTTCACAAGAGAAGCACCCGGCTTGATTTCGTATTATATTCTTATTGATATCTCTCCAGAATAAAAAAGGTTGTACGATTCGATCATAATGCTAGAAGGGCAGAATTCAGACCGCGAGAAGGTGGCCTAGAAGGGAGAAAGGAAGAGGTGGAGGGAAATGTAAGAGACGGAAGATTTAAAAATGTAGGTGTCGCAAGTACATAGGCGAACGAAATGAAAACAGAAAAAATGCATTTTTTTCTTCAGATGTTTGGAAATCTCCAGGCATGTTAATGTCTCTCCAAGCTGGCTGTACGAGGCAGTGACAGTAGATGAGGTTGGAGCAGAATAACAGCTGATTCGAAAAGGCGGCACCACTGCGCAGATTCACCAAAGAACAGAACTGTGGAGTTATAAGATTTTTATGAAGGGAAAATGTGAAACCGGTTTATATTCTTCACCAGAGAATGAAGACGAAGCATGGGGACGCCCGTGTGTCACAGCGGCAAGTGTGCGAGTGTGTAATAAATTCAGAGAAGGAACGACTTATTGAGAGATGCTCTACGTCCGGGTCAGGCACAATGTGTTGTGACAGAGGAGTCTATACTTTGTACTGCTGAAAAAAATGATGATGACTTTATTCTGGGATGAGAGTGATGGTATTCTGGAACAGTACATGCTCCAAAGTACCACAGGAACCAGAGCCTACTCCGACCTTTTCAAGAATCATTTGAAGACAACAATACGCACGAAATGAAGGAGTTTGCTGAATGTAGGTGATTTTTTCAACATAACGCCCGTTCGCATTCAGCTTGTGCAACTATGACAACTATGACGACCTACGCTTCAAGTGCCTATGCCATACTCGCCTATTTTGGCACCGTCAGATTACATCTTTGACCCATTAATCAACTTAGAGGGCAGACGTTCAGATCTGATGAAAGCATTTAATTGGCGGTCTACGATGTCAACCAAACATTTTCTCAAGGAGTTTCGAAGCTCTTCTTATTCTGTTACATTGAATGTGGAAGGGACTACATAGGAAATTAATGTGCAAGGGAACACAATCTTTGCAGTAAAATAGTGGGAAAAATTAGCTGCGGTTTTTATTTGATTCTTCCTCGCACGTATCATTTCACCATGCAAGTGCTGACGCAGCGCTAGGCATGGCAGGACGGGCGACACCCAGAGCCTTGGGAGGTACCAGATAAAGTTATTTCTAAGTCACATAAAATGTGCAATAATATGCAGACCTACAACGAATTTTCTAGTCATTACTTCATAACGTGTTTTAAAATTGTAATTTGAATGTTATCGGAAATGATATTCATGAATTTAATTTTGCCTGAGGTCCGAATATGTCTAGCTCCAGTCCTAAGCTTTGGCACTGTAGGAGGCCGTGGTTGTGCTCAAACGTAATTAATGGTGCTCGAAAGTTAATGTTGCATCAAAGGGAGAAATATAACGCAAAAATGCTCTCAAATTTGTAAAATGTGCGCCCGAACTAATGAAATATGCTCTAACAATTAATATTTTTCTGTATTTATTTAACAATTACAAAACTTTTAATTATAACTCTTAACTTTGAATATTTGTCTCTACTTAGTATTCCAGCGATAATTCCTAAAGTAAAATATAATGATTTCGTCTGTATCATTGTCGAAGTATCAATTCCAATGTTACAAATTCTTTATCAAAAATAAATTACCACATCATTCATTATCGGACAAAAATGTTTCCGGGACCAGCGCCATATCATCAAAAGATGTTCGGGCAAATACTGCTGTAATGAACGAAAGTCATTCTCACGATTTTTCATGAATGACATTCACAATCACATTTATGAAGTATATTTCTTGGTCTGAGGAGACATGCTTATTAATGGAAATATGCTCAAATGAAGAACAAAAAACAATTAAATTATAATAATAATTTAAATGTAATGGAAATAAGATGCATTAATCCAAAATGAATTAAATATTCACTAATATTCTATATAAAATCATCGAATTTCTGTTCGTTTGATTATGTTTTTTGGAGATTTGATAATTTTAGATTTAGATTTATTATTAAAGTTCGCTTTAAGCTAATGCTCGGTGGCAAACATGATAACAATTAAAATTAGAATTACTAAACATTTTAAACATTTACAATTGGGTTTACTATTAGAATTAGGGGGTCGGTATAATAGTTCCAATTTATTTCTAGCCAACTCTAAATTCACTTCTAGTTTACATAACACTTCACTACACTACACAACACTACACTACACTTCACATCACTTCACTGTATAAGGGCCATGACGATAATAATTATGACAATAATAATAATAATAATAATAGTAATAATAATAATAATAATAATAGTAATAATAATAATAATAGTAATAATAATAATAATAATAATGATAATAATAATAAAGATAAATGTCTCGATCAGTATTATTCGAGATGATCTAGATGGAATGAAGTATATTTTTAAATTTGGCTACAATAATTAGCATATTATAAGGATTATAATTAAAAATATGATTTTTCATATACTTCCGGGCCTTAGTAATTTAAGTGGGAGTAAAGGTGTCGATTTAAACGAAAGTCTTCAGTTTCGGAATGAGAAGAGCGTTTCTGTATTACCAGTCACGGCGAAAAAGCGAAATTTTCTCTCGGAAACTAATTTTCCTTTGCCTTCCATATACGTATTTTTGTAAGAACTTTTGCACATTATATTCCCGCTTGAGAGCGTGTTGTTCTTCACAGTGTGTTGGTAGTTTTGACTGCTTTGGTGGACGAACTTGTCACATGCCCCTCACGTGTACGTCACTTGCAGTATGTTGTGACATCTTCGTGTCTTTGTTCCGCGTCAAAGAGTTTTGAAGGAGGCGTAGAAATATACCCCTTAAGCTAGCTTTCGTTTAAGTGATTTTTTATTTATTTAAGGTTGCATCGACAATCTAAACGAAGGGTCATTAGCGACCTCTATTGCATTTAACGGTATGGTAACTGTGAAGATGACTTGATATGGTGATGAGAGGGGATGATAGAACGAACACAAATAAAAGCATGCCCGAGGCGGGACTCGAACCCCCGATTCTTCGGCGCTTAAGCAATTCTTTGGGGCGTTAAATGAGAACTCTGTTTATTTTGGGTTAAAAATCGATGTTCAAAAAACAAAGTACATGAGATGTAAAGCCAAAGTTACGCAGTTAACTCCAATCCACATGACCAATACAGGCTATGAAGAAGTGAGGTCTTATAAGTATCTGGGATCAATTTTTACTTGCAACAATAGAGTGGAAAATGAAATAAAAGCAAGAATAGTGGCGGAAAACGGAGCGTATTTTGCACCTATGCGCTATTTAAAAGTCAAATGTTATCAGAGGGCGCAAAACTAAGACTACGAGACAGTGATTACACCAGTTGTAACGTATGCCGCAGAAACGTGGATTATAAAAGAAAAGGATGTGCAGCGTCTTAGGGTTTTTGAAAGACGACTTAGAGAATGATATTTGGACCAGTTAAAATGCCCAGTGGAGATTGTTGGATTAGGAACAATTCTGAACCGGACATTATACAAAAACATAAAAATATATTAAATTTGATCGAAGCCATGAGATTACGTTGGCTTGGTCATCTTAATAGGATGTCGCATGGCAGAATAGTGAACAAGATCTTACCTGGAATCCAGCGAGCCCCAGGAGAAGAGGAAGGCCTAAAAATAAATGGAAAGATAATGTTGTCAACGACATCATGAAAATTGAGATTGAAAAAGAGTAGTTGAGCAGGCCCAGTCGTTCAGGTCTTTGAAGTCGTAGAACCTTAGAAGAAGAAGAAGAAGAAGAAGATGACGATGACGATGACGAAGAAGGAAAACTTGATGCCACATGATTAATAACGCAATATTTTTAGGCTTTAAATGGTTATTTTGACTGTTTGGGATTTTTGTTGGGTATGGTGTGGGATTAGTGTGGTAATGCGTGTTAATATGGACTTGTTCACATGGATACAATTGAGTGCTTGTAATTAATTACCTCATTCACACTTTTTTTATATTTGCGCAAATACTTGCACGAGAAGCTTTGGTCTTCGTCAGTAACAAGAATTTATAGAAACTCAGATAAATTGAAGGACTCGTTAGAACAATGAGGTATCCCACATTGACCTATTTCTGCGATATTGAAGGTTTCACTTGAATTTTCTTTTGTATAACTCGGTGCACTTTTAAACACAGTACGCTTTCTTGTAAGTTCATTCTGAATTTAAATAACATACCGCTCTAAAATAAAAATATTTGACGTTATGTATAATGCTAATAACTAATTTTACAAAAAAAATTCTGATGAGTCCTGCAGTGTTATTATTCGCCCGCAATAATTACGTAAATTACACGAAAAACACCTGAAATACTGTACAAATGAATAGTTTAGCCGATAAACAACTTACGGAAGTGAGAAGGTTCTGAAAACCATCCGGGTGCAAGACACAAACGTACTTACTCGAAACATTTTAATGATGATGATAATTATTATTATTATTAATATTATTATTACAACGATGTATAAATTCTCTATCCACATCTATTTTCCAAGACGGCGAAAACTTTGTTCCATAACCATCTTACACAATCCTTCTGTCCGCCCTCCACCAGGCTGGACCGGTTCGAAAGAAGACCCGGAGATGCGAAAACATCCAATTTGAGCTCGTAAATTTCGCAAGGAGTAGGAGGAGGAGGAGGAGAAGAGAAGGAGGTGGCCGGGGCGGAGGTCGGGGACGGGGAGACCGCAGGGAGAGAGCTTTCGCGGGCTGCCGCAGCGTGGCGTTGCGTAAGGCGAACGGGGGAGACGGCGCGGCGGCGGCGGCGGCAGCGCTGTCGTACGAGGGGTGTGGGGGTGGGGGGCCTGGCGAGCTCCGGTGCGCACCGGTTCCCTCCGGGTCGTTGCCCGGCCACGCCGCGCCGCGCCGCCACTGTCGCGCCGGCGGCCCGGGGCTTCGCACAGGCAGGCAGCGGAATCGGGCCATCGCCGTCTCGTCTCGCCCCGCCCCGCCCCGCAGCCCACCTTCTCGGGCATTGTTTCGCCGTGCAACGCGACCGAAGAATTGAGGCCTTGCGAAGCCAAGGGAGCGAAGTGCCCATGTTTGTTTTTTCTTTCGTTAAATCAATAAAATCTGCGAGAATTCATATTCTTGACATACTACCAGATATCTCCTTCGCGGGAATTGTTTCCCGGTGCATCGCGGGCCGAAGAATTGAAGGGTTGTGGTAATATACAAATGGTAATATACAATTTACGAATGATACGAATAGTTATGAATGATGCGTGAGACATTTCTGGTGCTTCGAGTGTTTTGGCCTTGAGATATTTTTCTCGAAAGAATGAAGCCAAGTGGTTCTTAAAAGAAAGTTTTAAATAAAATTAATTTTTTGCTTCGTGCTTTGCTCAGTTAAGGGAGCTAAATGCCATTTTTGGGGGGGAAATCAATAAAAACAGTCTAAATTTGTATTCTTGACATGCAATCAAAGCCATCACTAGGTAGATGTTACAGACACTCAGAAGGCGTTTGAAACATCGCTATTTTAACTGTGTGTTGGCAGCGATTTATATAATATTTAGATGTCAAACTGTTTGTTTTGCCAAACTTTCCGGTTTGCAAATTTGTTCATAATATCACGATCTATTTGAAGTAAAAAATATTTTTCTATCCTAAAATGGAAAGTGAATTTATTATTCTCTCGCCCATTGTTGATTTTACGTAGTTTGACACACTTCAAAACCGAAAACGATCTTTCAGCTGAACAATTTGACATACGTGTGCACATACATACGAAAGGCGATTTCCACATGTGGAAATGTGCTAAGGTCAGTTCTTCGAAGAAACTGGAGCAAATCATGCGACGGATTGTTTACAAACTTTTAACGTTGTAAAACGTAAAATTGTACATAAAATATATTTTTAAATTTAATTTAGCATTCAATAAACATCATTATCTAAAAGAAGTTGCACCTAAAATTGTCTGCCTCTCTAAATCTTGCCGCCCTCTCTAAATCTTGGACCGTTTGCCTATTCTTGAATCCACCACTGGATGAATGCTAACTCGCTTGGGGGGAAAACCACTGGATGAATGATACTTGGTTGCGACAGAAACAGCAAGCCGGTTTGTAGGTCGGCGCGGAATCTCGCCAGTGACGAAAGATCACCGCCACCTCCCACGATTAAAACACATGTAATACACTTGCGGGACCAATGTAACCAACTTTCACGGTGTCCAGTGTAAATATTACATGCGATTCCAAAGCCTTACAGAGGCCTGTAGCGTTCTTGGTGCTGGTCATGTAATTAAAAAACAAAAACAAATCAGAAATGGCCCGAAAGTGTATTACGTTTAATTTTCTGGCGTGCTTTGAAGCAATCAAAATGCACAGCAATATGAAACAAAAGTAATGTTCTTTTACATTACGGAAAATCTATTTCCTAGGGTTTTTACTCTCGTCTATTTTACTCTCGTCTGCCCGTGTATTCAGTAACCAAATGCAAAGCAAGATTGTATGCAAATTAAACCAATCCCATATATCTATCGCTGATTATTACTTTGTTTGCCTTTTGCACGCCGCTAAAATTACGTTATTTTTTGTTGTTATCGATAGCATTTGTTTGATGTTCATAATAGCTTGTAAGTCTGTCTGTACTTGGCCCGCGAAGGGCCTACCAGCAGCGTCCCTTCATAATAGCTTGTAAGTGTCTGTACTTGGCCCGCGAAGGGCCTACCAGCAGCGTCCCGGCTTCGCGGCCATGAGCTTGCGAGCATTAAAATAATATTATAATGTGTCGTATCGGTAATGTTTCAAACTCTGAAATAGATTCTTTTATTAAAGATTCACAGCCGAAAAACAGCAAAAGAAACAGAGAAAGTGTATGGAAGCAATTTCAAGCATTTTGTGAAGAAAGAAAATACAAATGGGCAGCACAAACTACAAATGAATAAATTACGCATATTTTGGGAAATTAATATGCGAAGATTGGAGGGTGGAGACTGGGTTTACTGCATTTACTCTATAGCCTTCGGAAAGAAAATGCTATCTAAACTACATGGATCGTTATAACCAAAATTATTCAGCAAAATACTTTCATGAGTACACACGTGTGTTCAATCCATTGGAAATTGACAAACTCCGCTCTTGATTCGGTTGTTTTCTTCTATTTCAAGTACTTTCATAGGATCCCAAGACATGAAAAACTCAACTTCCTTCAACTTTAATTATTGTGTTTTTTTAATAAATGTTCGTGTCAGTAGCTTTGTTAAATTTTTTTTGAAACTTTTATTACAATACAATCGAAATATAGTTTAAAAAATTTCTGTATTAAACTGTTACTAGCGTACCTGTGCGAAGTCTCTCGCATGTTAAATCCCACCATCTTCCCTATCCTTCTATTCCCATATTAAGGGGAAAATTTGTTAACAAAAGGTTTTTATTTGTTTAAAAAAAAAAGGCTGAGTGGAACAAGGGACTATCTCATATTTCTTGGTGAAATTGAGTTATTAGCATTATGCAAAACTTCAAATATTATTCTTTTAGTGTAATATATTATTTAAATCCGTATGGACTAATATGCATGAATACGGTGATTAAAATTTTAAAAATGTATACGAGGGAAGTTCACGTAATACCCTCATTATCTCATAACTATGTCAATGTGGGAAAATCCCTTGTTCTACTGAGCTCATAAACGGTAACTTCCAATGTACTTACAGAATATCAAATGAGAAAAAAACTATGCAACTGATGTTTGAAAAAAATTTTCATTCAAGTATAGAGACTTGATCAAGAATATAGAAGATTCATTCAGTATAGAGACATATGTTATATGAACAATTCATACTTCTTCCTTAAAAACATTTGAAGTAATCTTCCTTTAATACAATCTTCCTCGATAGCTTTTCGCTTTCCTTGATAGTAACAAAAACATTAGAAAAGCTTTTTACTTATGAAAAAGCCATTTAAATTAGTCCATGCGGAAATGCAGGATCAGGCCAGTGTAACCCTACTCTTTGCAATATTATGTAACTTTATTACCTTACGCAGAGCTACACTCGCATTAATTTCATATATATCAAAATTAGTCTAATTTCGCATTGTAGATTCTGCATGTCTGTGAACATGGGGTAGTATCATGCAGAAGCGCAGCTCAACCTTTTTAAATATATATATATTATATATATATATATAATATATAATATAATAATATATTATATATATATATAATCTGTGTGTGTGTTGTTTTGGGGATGCGCACACACTCAGCTAGCCGATCCTGGATGCACGTAAAGAAAAAATACGGACAGCTGAAGCCAATATCGTCTGAAATTAACCCCACCCCTTGGAGTCAACGCCGTTTTTCTTTCCTTCCCCCACTGGACGGTTAAAATATTTAGAGTTGTAGAACCCTCGCATTCACTTAGCATTGGTCGGAGAAACCACGGAAAACCACTGATGAAGAAGTATCGGCATCTAGAATTCTCTCCAGACAGCGACTGAATTTGATCTACCTATCTAATAATATATAATATATAATATTTATATATATATATAATATATCATAATCCCCACCGTCGAACCTTCCGGTTAGAGTCATCGAAAGAGAAATCGGAAATCAGTTGAACCCAGCTGGTAGGTTTTTAAAATATAGAATGTGCAATTCATTTATACTTGCTTTATTGTTAACTACATATATAAAGAAGAAATTTTCATAAGGATGGATAAAGTGACAGTATCGGAAACAAAATGAACTCACGTGTACTTCAGAGAAGTATCCCTCCGCCGCGTCAGCTGTTAGTTACGCCCCTTCGTAGTGTTTTTTACGTGCACGCGAGACATCACTAAAGATGTCTGAGTTTCGCTTATTTAATGCACGCACGCGAGTCGGCAAATATGGAAATTTATTTACATAAGTGGAAATGTCTTAACGTAATATCATATTCAATAAAAGAAAACTGCCACGAATGTAAATAGAAGAAAAATTGATTTTTCAGGGACGTTTCAAAACCTTTTCTGGACGTTCACAGCAAATTGCTCAATCACTTTATGTGGTGATGAGGGTGTTATTTATATTAAACCCCGACTATCAAAACTTGTACTATGCTCTCATAACTCAAATGTGTTTTAATCATTGTTTTATATTTCCTAATGTTATGCTTTTCAATGCATGTCTTATCTACAACTAAAGCTTTTACTAATTTTCTTGAGAGTGTTCCTTACAAGCCTACATTTTTCAAATAAACATATGATAATACTAAATCTCGATTTAGAACATCTCTATGATAGTTAAAGAATAAATGGGATGGGTATTAAAAATGTCCTGTAAAGGTACATAAATATATGTAATTTCATGAGATTTATGTAGCACTTTGACCAAAGGTGTGGACTTGTTAATTCCATTACAATGGGACACAATTTAATAATAATAACAATAATAATAACATAGTTCGAATGTTGCACATTTGCGAAACATTAACTTGCGCAATAATGTATAACGGAACTATGAACCGATAGGATAAGATTCTATTATTTCACGAGAGAATAAAAGAATAATTAATGAACAAACGAAGGCATATAAAGGCAAATAAAGGACAACGAAAGAGAGGAGATATTTTTTCATATTATTTGGAAATTGTAAAGATTTATGAACTATTGCTTGCGTTAACTGAAATTGAATAATTGGGAGTGTAGAATGTAGAATGTGGCTTCACACATCCCCATTCGGCTCCAGTAGGGTAAAATTATTTTTTCACGAAATAAAATATTGTTATTATTATCATTAATATAAGTATTAAAGATGCTATTCACTTTGATAACCACCAACACATAAATTGGGCCAATATTTAGGCGAAACACTATACCATTTTTCTTTTAGAGGTCACAGATCTGGTCATCATCAAATGTGCAATGCGTCGAAGTTAGCAAAATAACAACTTTTTTCTCTCGAGATTGAGACACATGAAAATGGGGGAGCCTTAAAATGGCTTCCTTTTGATGCTGGCCATTTCTTTTATTTTGTCGCCCGCACAAAAAACTGTATTTCTTGAACCTTGACCCTCCGGGGCTTCTGGGTGGAGACTTGCGTTAAGGAATAGGAGCGATTGGTTGCAACTCTGCCAACGACATGAGGATTAAGCGAGTCACGAATTCTTGAAATCTTTCCCGTTATCTTTCAGAGGAGATCCCCGGGCAATAAAAAGTCTCCAGCGCGAGGCGAGGTTCGGGCGAACAGAAGCAGCAACCATGAGTCAGCAGACGCAAGCACAAACGGAGGTCGTAGGCTTAATTTTTGGATAGTGAAGGGGGCTTTATTTAATCCAGTTTTTGCCAAGATTAACATAAATAATATCACAGCTCTTCAGGTGATATTAAATATGACCAGTGCTTGATTTGTAAAATTGTAGGTCGTAGAACGCGTCCAAAATTAATTGTTAATTTAATAGATATAGCTATATATTTTAATACAATTTAATAATAATTCCCGAGGTACCGGGATGTACCTAGCTGACGCATTACAAGAATTGAATGCATCATTAAAATCACCGAAATTAGGAAAAAGAAAAATATTACTCAACATTGCTACCGGAATGTGTGAAACTTTCATTCAGCTCCGAGTTATCACTGCCTCATGGAATTCTAATTAAGGAAAAAATCATCTCCTATATTATTTCTGTAGTATAGATACCTTTTGCGACATTCAAACGCAACCAATCAATATAAACGAGGTCTTTAAGTAAAGAGAATTTTACGGAGATGTGACAAATTGCATTTTGACTTTCAAAACAGGAAGGACTTGTTAAAAACGCGTCTAAATATTCATGTCAAATGCATTTACTTTTCGCGAACAAAGAAGCGTTCTAGGGCCTTAAACTTTAAATTTTGAGACATCAAAGAAACGTTTCCCACTTCATAATCTACAGAAGGAGAGCTTTCCGGACATTCTAGTACTTTTTTGCCAAATCGGCGCTTCTCGATGCTACCGCAACATACTTATCATACAATGACGCAGTGTGCAATGCCCTAAGACAATGTGCTGATCAGCGACTCAAGCATTCCCTGCGGCGACAAAGAAACATAACACCCATTACATTCGATACTACAGTCGTAATACAACTTTGTTCTACTAAATACATTCAACTCCGTTTACAGTGAACGTCTGGGGATTAATATGTTTGGTTCACTGTATCTGAGGTTCACTACATCTGATGATGTCAATATTAAATAGAAGTTCTCCACGAGGATATATTTTATTAATAGAGAGATTCACCAAAATTCATTAACAGCACGATCTGAAAATTTTCAATATCTTTATTAGTCGTCAAAAAATCAATTATTTTCTGTTGTTTGCTTCGTACATTTGCATTAGAAATTTCTCTGGATTCTTCTTCAGAGTTCATGCTCTCTCCATGCTTCATTCTGCATTGTCCCCTGTCTCTAAGTATCGTAATGCATTCTTGGCACCTTTAATGCCTTTTTCGCTGCTGGAATATCGTCCCACTCTCCGAAGGCCCTTTTCTCGGCTAATAACATACGAGATACAATTAGTAATTTCCAGGTCTTATTTCCTACGTTCACTATAACAAACGGTTCATATTCTCTATAAGCGAATCTTCTTATGCTTATTTGTAATGTAAGTGAAACAGGACCAGTGACATAAGCCCACTACAACCGAGGGTTCTCTATATTACAGCTCACTATAACCGGAGTCGACTGTATGACAGAAAATATGTTTATATATTTTAATTTCCTCTCGAATTCACCTTACGACAGGTGAGGTACATGTAAATTCATACTCTCAGAAAAGTATTCAGAACTAGCTCCTTCACTTCACAGCAAGCAGTTGCAAAATTGATTTCCAAGAGTTTGTGTATTTACAGAGTAGCAATACTTTGATCAGAAATTAATTTTCCAAATTTCTGTCATAAAACTGCTTTACACTAATGATAACACTACTTCTCACTCACAGATATTTATTACACCTGATGACCCACGAGCCTGTCGTGTCTTCTTCTAGGCTCCCTCTCAACAAGTTTGTGTATTTTTCAAAGGAATGCAACTTCGTAACTTTCATACAAAACCAAAAACATGCTGCTTGGTGTTCATTTCTACTAAATCCATATTTAATTCCCCCAGAATTATTTCTGCAAGAGAGGTGAAGCAATTTTCTGGAAGTGAAGTAATTTTTTTCCACTAAATGTGAGGG
This sequence comes from Gryllus bimaculatus, assembly GCA_017312745.1. Taxonomy (NCBI): domain Eukaryota; kingdom Metazoa; phylum Arthropoda; class Insecta; order Orthoptera; family Gryllidae; genus Gryllus; species Gryllus bimaculatus. The sequence continues at coordinate 669,510 of BOPP01000016.1, read as the reverse complement.
TTTGTGATTTTTGAGAAGTTCTGGGCCTCACATAAAGGAAATATCAAGAAACAATCCTCTGGAACGCAAAACGGCGTTGACTTCACAGGGGTGGGGGTTAATTTCAGACGATGTTGGCTTCAGCTGTCCGTAGTTTTTCTTTACGCTCCCGCAATGAAACGGTCACTACACTAACCATAGCAGATGATTAATGACCATAGCAGTAGACGTGCGAGAAATCATTAATCAATCATTCATAGCTGCGACGTGTTACGAGGTCGTATATTATTTGTTTGTGCTGGTAAGTACAAATCTCTTGTGAGAACCAATCTAATGATGAGTCACAATAATGAGATGAATAAAAATGAGCTATTATTCCTTTCTAGAGTTTTCAAAGCAATCGCTTCAAATAATGTTCATAAAGGATGTGAGCAATTGCTCTTATCTGCAGCAATTTCTCTGTTGTGAGTAACTGCCCGGCCGAAGTTTAATGGCTTGCTTTTCGAATGAATAAAATCGAGAATTTGCCTCTAGAGCGAAGCATTTACTTGGAATTTTCGGGGCAACCTATGTAGGTGACTCAAATGATATTGAATGCATAGAAGAGAGGATATATTGAATACAACTGTTGGGACTGTTGTGAGACGCACAATGGTTGTGAGACTGTAGGAATAGTAAGTGAATGAATGATGGAAGACTTCCTACGATTTCGCCAACAATGCATGTCAATTGTGCAACTTAAACTAATACGATCGACACCATGAAGATCAAGCAGCGTTGAACGGTAACATAAATAAAACAGACGAGAATCGACCAATCGCAACAGATCAGTTAGTGAGCAGTTACGCAGAGAAAGAAGGAAATGCTCCACGTTTATCATCGTTTTTTAATTTGTATGAAAAGAAGCAATTATTTATGAGAAGCAGTAGTACCTAGACTAATGAGCAATTGTTCTGAAGTTCTTACTCCTTTTTTCATATCACCCAATGTAGTTTAACTCGAACATGCCAAAAAATATCAAGTACTAAAAATAATGCCAACAGTTTTTTGAATTGATTGGAAAGTAAATATTACCTGAGTGACTCTTAAACATGCGTATTTATCGAAGCAGTTTGGTTGATCACACGTAATATTTGCATTTGGTTTATTAAATTTAACACATTAAAATTGAATTTAATTCTTTTTTGCCATAAATTGATGAAGCTGATCGTGATTCAAGTATAGTTACCATTTTGGGGGTCAAAGGCATGTAACAACATATCTGTTAAAAATAACGTAAATGCTACCATTGTCCAGATACTGCGATGACACAGTGAGTTGTGCAGTAAGAAGTTATTTTGTGAACGCATAATAAATTACCATTTGTAGAGTCTTGAAAAAATAACTTTTCATAACTGTGGCCAATTTTATTTGAAATCTAATGCCATTTACAAAGTTCGAAATGTGAACTAGTTTGCACCACCTTGATAATCGTCTCAGCAAAATTATGAAAAATGTGTTGAGTTTTAACAATGGCAATTACTATTTAGAAACTTCATTTAAACGCTTCCAGATTATTTTACGTTGATATGGTTAATGTAAGTATAGGACTCGAGAGAAACTTTATTCATTTCCGTACATTAGCACCCTGGCATCCGAAGGTGCTAATTTTTACTCTTAAATACATTTCTCGTAATTTGAAGGAATTGAGAAGGAAGTAAAGTTTCTCGAGATATATCACTGAAGATCAGAATTTTTGAAGAAGTTACGCGCCAATATTATTACTTGCTGTTTATTGAGAAAATAAAAATAAATATGTTTAGGGGTTCATGTAGTCGTAGCGTTGTGGTCATTTACGTCAATATTTTCGGTGGTATTCAGTTTTCTAGAGTAAGTGACTACATAGACCCGCCAAAACTGAAATAATTGAAGTAGTCATATTTATCGTCCTATAGATCAAATGTATAACATTCTTAGAAAATTCGGTGGTACACAAATACCCATAGCGGATTTGGTGTAGTACGGACTTGGCTGACTTCAAGGTCATCCGCTTTCCTTAGGTAATTATGACTTGAAGGATATTTGCTGCACGCTCAATAACATGCGTACGATATTGACAGAGCGACGTCGTAACGTTGACCTACCGCTTCGGGCCAGACAGCTTCAGTTCGAACTCCTCACTCCACTTCCAACCAGTGCACTGTGACGAGGTCGCGCGAAAAAAATAGTGGTAAATGGAATGACGTTGCTTTCTACCGCTCGCTGCAAAGTTTCTAACTTGTCCTACCAAGAACCTACGTTTTCGTTTATTCGATTCCACAGTTTTCAGACAACGCCTAGGCTGTTGTCTGCTTAACTGACTATCCCAATAAACTCTGTCAAATAGAATCATTTCAGTATTCGTTTCAATTTATTGCCAACGCATTTCGAGAGATCGATTGAGACGAAATGACATTCATGTAAAATAAGGTCTCCTAATAAACACAGGCAGTAAAACTTGTAAAAACTAAAGGTGCTACGACAGCACATACTTTCTCGTATAATTGAAAAAGTTACTTAGTATTGAAATATTGCAATTTCTGTCCTACTAACACCTCAGCTGTATCTTGAAAAAGCCCAAATCAACCAATTCAAACGAAGCGCCTGTGGAGCATATCTGCATTTATTTCGATAGTCAGGAACAGTAGTCATTTCTTACTTTTACAAATGCAACAAACATGAACAAATTTAACTAATATAGTATTTGTACCACATTATAGGAAAACAATAATTTTACACAAGTATGCCTTCATTTCATCGAAATGAACTTCCAATTTTTCAATACTATGATCAGCGATCAAAACTTTTTAAAGTAATGAAGTGTATTTGTTAGTTGTAAGTTAAATCTATTTCCTTTCATAAGAATATTATCTACATCGGAGGCTTTTTGTAACTGCAAGCCACACTGTTCCAATAGCTCGTGGGTCACACATCTTACGTTTTATTCAACAACTTGAAACGTAACGTACAATTCAATAATTTTATTAGTACTATGTCAAAATGGGATTGGGATTCAGGTACAATAGTATAGCCAAGAGACCACTTTAAGGGTCTCACACTACGCACCGACTGAATCGTCATACTCAGTCATTGATTACGACGCATCTGACGCCATGCGACGAGGAAGGAAGATTCACTTGTGCCGTTTGAGAAAAAACAATTTTTGCTGCTCCAGAGCCCAATTTTCGATACACTCGTCAGTAACATTTTTTTGTGCTGCAAACCTCAGTTTCTTAAACGTGTGTAATAGGGCATGTGTCAATTCTCCAAACAGCAGCAAAGTATTTTGAGTTGGTATTGTTAAACTTAGGTACCAAAATGTATTGGTATGTAAAAGTATTTGTATTTAGCCATTATATGTTGCACGACGGGACTTTCGCCTCGTTGCCGTTAGATCTTGGGGTTCCTAATCGGTTACCCAACCAGAAACCCGCGTTGTTTTGAATTCGCTTAACCTTTGTGTCTTCACGTAGTTAACGAATTCGTCTATGGTTTCACGGTGGTAGACGTTCAGTAAGAACCATCCTAGCATTCGTCAGAACGACTGAAGGAAACCATGGTCAGTATTGGTGGCACGGGGATTGAAACCGGGGCTCCCGAGTGCGAAGTCGGCGCGCTAGGCCCTGAGGTACATCGCTCGGTCTGTAAATGGTATGTATTTTAAATATTAGTCATGTATGTGGAGTACATTTCCTGTTAAGTAATCCTGCATCAGTAACTGGATTATCCGTATGTCCGTATGCCCATCCGTTACTCATGGATATACCTCATTCGGAGCAAATGAGATGACATTCGACTGCCTCGGTCTATTGGTGCGACAGTGAGCATTTTTGATGGATTACGCCTGAACATTATCAGAGAATTATCAACAAATATATTTAGTTTTTTAATACCTAAAATTAAATTTTGGCGATTTAGACACAGAGGTGATTAATAGTTCATTAGAATCCCCTTGTCAAGAGAAATCGATTGGTTTGATTTTTAGTAGAATCCTTTTAGAATATTTTGAAAGATATAAAAAAATGTTTTGGCTATTTCGATGTACATCCAGAGGTGAAACGCTGTGTTATACTACAGGAGAGACGGATTGGTTGAAGCTAATTGGTGGTTTTTAATTTTTTTACACACCTTCGGTTGAGTTTTGATAAATTTATATTTGTATCAATTGAAACTACATTTATTAAGCTATCGTAGGGTATGTTATGCTTCGTGAATGTTTGACTGTCGAACGTGTGGAGAAGATAAACGTCATCAAGTAAAGATGTGCGAACCAATCTGCCTTGTGGGGTACAATCAATATTTTAACTTGTTATAATAAAAAAAAAGATTTTTGTCTTTTTTGGAACATTGAACAGATAACATCATTTCATTGTTTCAAGTTTCACGCTAAAGAAAACTTCAACATGTGAAAGTCGACCAAGACAATTTTGAAGGTTTAGTCTACTAAGGAAGAAAAATAAATTTAAAAAAATGAATGATGAATCGATAGAAAACAGAACATTGCCTGCTGATAACAAAGCGTTAGGCCCTTCCATATTTGCTAAGTACAAGTTGGCCTTGAGAAAAAACGGCTCCATGCATGCGGTATTGGGTGTGTAGCGAGCGTCTGTTCGCGATATCCCGAGTAGTGTGAATGGGTTGCTAGTGTGGCGTCATACGGGTGTAATCGAATACAGAGGAGAGTGGTTTGTAAAACAGTAGATTTATTAACAATCTAGACCGTAGTCTCAATTTAACAACTACCCTGCTCACAATAAACTAAATAAATAGACCCACTACAAGGAGATAATTTAAGAACGGCTACCACCCCGCAACATACTACCGATGTTTCCTGTATGAAGACGCTCTACGTTGAGACCATCTACGTGTCTCGCAAGTCACGATAGCGAATTGCCGGCCCCTCGCCCTAATGCACCTACACGCACAGACACGCGCTTCACCTGTCGCCGACACCGCTAGCACAAGAAGACTGGGGCATTGTTCTCCTGGCCTTATAAAGGCCCTTTTGGCGCTACCCGCAGCCCCCATTGCCTCCTGCCCAATTCCGCACGTCCATGGAAAGTCCCAGTGCGTCATCACTCCGCCCTTTGTTTAACATCCGGCGATCTCGCCGATTTCCACGTGGTTGTCTGTTTTGAGCGGGGCACGACGCTGCACTACTTATTAGTCGAGTGACAAGCATTCGATGCTCGCCCTACCCACCACGTGTCGGTTTTAAGGACACATCAAAGAGAGCGAACATTCGCCAAACACATCAGCTGCTCGTGATTGGGCGAGTATTATTCACTGCTCGGCGAATGCCGAATGTGGGGAGCCGGCTTAGGAGGAATGTTAGGAGGGGAACTGTTTCCTCCAAGACGGTTCCCCACAGTGCCCAGCCACGACGATTTGGGCGCCGTCACGATGAAAAGACATGGGTGAGCTGGTCCTGCGCACCTGATTTTTGCTCGTTTTGCTCAGCTCCAGATACGTCACGAACCACGTGACGCAAGGCAAGCGAGAAGTGTTGAGAAAATGGCATAAAATGACAATTTTTGACAGTGATCAACAAAAAATAACACGATGAAGGTGTAGTTGAAATAAAATATGCAATATTTTTAAGAATTCTTCGTATATCTGGCTGCGTTTAAAATTACTGCTAATATTGTGACGCAAACTGGTGCTTTAAGCTCATTGGTTGAAGGCGGAAGCTCATCCGTGTCTTCTCGTCATGGGCGCGCCTCTTATTTGCCGCCATCTCTTAAGCTGTCGAGCGGTGAGAACCCAATCGTAGCCAACTGCGTGTGCCGAAACACGATCGCATGGCACAGATCTATCTTGATATACCATGAAAAGAATGGTACGTTTTTCCAACTTTGAAAAATATCGGAAAAGTTACGATTTTTTATATTATCAAAATGGTGAGTAATGCCACCAGTAGTAGCCACTTCAAGCAAATTATTTGAAAATTAAGAATAGAAGATATCCCCTTATCTTCAAACATGTATATCGTAGGGCTTGTGCCTTCCTCGTGATGAGGATTAGAATGAAGATACTTTGTTTTTCTCCCTTTTTTATGCTTAAAGAATAAGATGAGATGCCCTTTTAATATTGACATTGCAATAATGTAACATGAAGATCGTCTCAGACACGTCCAGAAGGTAGAATATTGATTGAGTCAGATACTGCGTCCAGTATCTGAGCACTAACAGTATTTTGCAAATTTAAGCGGCAATGGACACTGTACCAATACATCCCAATTGAAATGTGCCTACAAGCTTCGAACAATATACCGGCTGGGTTTAGCTCAGAGTCAGCATTGCTGCTGAGTCTGCTGCAACTCTGTCCGGGAGGTCCAAGGATCCGAGTTTCTACGGTGACGGATGTTCGTCGCTGGCTATGTTCAATTCATCCCCTGTCTGAAGGAGAATTCTAGAAGCCGGTGTCTCTCTGATCGGGAGGTTCCCGATCAATACCAGCGACCTACAAACTCTGACACATACATACATTACTCTACCACACGCGTCGGAAGTTCGGTCGGAAGCTGAAAGCTTGACCCGGCTGGGGGGGGGGGACTCAGAGGGGGAGTCTCAGGCACGTCGACGTGTACCCATCTGTGTCAACCAGACCCTTGAGCCAACCACTCCCGGTATTTTTATTCATGATTTTGCGTGTAACTTTGTAACAGATAACTTTCTGCAACTCGTGTAACTAACTTTCTGTCAGACAACTGTATGATGTTTAAAAACGTATTATTATTATGAACTTGAGGAACACAAATGTTTTTAAATATGAAATTGAAGGTCAGACATGTCACTTTAAGCTGGGTTTTAATAGAGTGGTATAAAGTTATAGCAGTGCAAGGAAACATACATCGTTTATATATTATGGACTTTTTCTCCTATTAGCCGTGTTTCCTGTCCAATTGCTTACAGATTGTTTCGGACCTTCTTTCGGAAATAATGACACGTGAGACAGGTGATGAAGTCGTAAATAACGAACTGTGTCATTGTTCGGCTGCGTTGAAGGTGACGGGCGTGTTAGCTGTAGTAAACCCCGTGAGGCTCTTTGATATTCCAAATGAGTATTATCTCAGGTAACGGTGCTTATGCTCCATTCAAACGCACCGACGTGGAATTGCTGTCTGCCTGCGGATGGAGCGCTGCGGTTGGTTGTGACTTGCAAATCAGCTCCCCTTTGTTGAATGCTCGTACTTTCTCAAGGTCAGCTACCTCTGAAAGTCCCTGCCCACCAGGTGTCAAATGTGATGAATCCAACTTAGTTCTGTGGAGGGATCATTAAGAGACGAAATAGTCATCGGGGAATGCCTAGGTCTTTCTGACTAGGAATAAATAAGGCAGAATGTGAACATCAGATTAGACACCCTTTAAATGTAAATAAACGGGCAAATGAAGCTCAGTGTATTAATTGATGTGACTGCAGTGCCTGGGGTTCGAATCCCGACGGTTGCAGGATTTTCGACTCTAACTTGTCACCTATCCCCCATTCAGCCGCTGTCTGGAAGTTAATTCTAGCAGGTGGCTGTTCTGTTTAGTAATTTTTGTAATTTCTACGATCAACGCCAGGTGAAAGGCAGAATAGTACCATAACAAACGGGCCACACACGACACGCGATTATTTTGTCCTCTTTGTTGTTCTATCCTCACCTTTTATGCTGGCCTTACATTAGCGATACGTTTCCGCAATTTCATCAATTTTTTTCCTGCGGTCATCTTTAATCTAGCAAGAACACGGAGGGGCTATATATTGTCAAAAAGATCTGAGCAAGATATTGCTGATCGTTTTCATTAGGACTATTTGTGCTTGGTGACGGCGCGAGGAAAATGGCGCATGAAATTAAGTGAGGTTATGCTAGTTGCTGTCGCACTTATTGTCTTAAATGAGGAGATGAAGTAACGCCGACGATTTGTGAGGACGTGTGACTAAATTTTAAGGAGGAAAAGGGGGCTTGTGCGAATTAGGTGGAAGTGTCTTAATATTTTTCATAAAATTAAATGATTTCGTGGATTTTGATTCTCGTGAGAGCAAAGTAATGTTCTTTTAACAAAAAGTAAATTTACTAGTTCGGTAAAAAGTTTTAAAATATCCACTACCTACTAGTGATTATTATAGATTGACATTAAAATTGATATAGATTAGATTAATATCTTAATAGTTTTTAACGAAAAAATTAATAATCGGAGTCATCTATAGCTGAACCAAAATTTGAACCTTTGATAATCAACCGAAAAGGGATTATTTATTACTACTTTTATTGTAGAAACGCCTTTCTCCTAAATCCATTTTACGAAAAAATACACTACTATGCAAATATTACGTCAATGTACTGTTTTAACCGTACTTCCTGCGCATGTGACCAAGGTCATCATTGGCTACTTCCAGCAATATCTTGCTCATACTTCAATCCAATTCTAGTCCCAGCAACAACCGGCAATATCTTTCCGAGGATGGAAACACACGAGTTTATACTACGACCGGAATATCTAGCAAGAAATATTGCCAACATCAGAAATATTTATTCCCGCAATGTTTGCACTGGCAACTTTTCTTGCGAAATAATATCGCTCGCCTTTTTCTTGCATCCACTACACTACTACACTTGTCGGGACACCATTCTGGAGCTTAGAGCGTGGCCCGGCTGGGGCAGAGCCACGCTGCTGGGAGTTACTTGGTTGGGCAAAACCCCGCACGCCGACGCAGGTCGGCGCCGGATCTCGTCAGTCGAAGGTTGAAGATCGCCACCTCTCGTTCTAAAACACGCACTCCACTTACGGGACTAATGACCTTAGCAGGTGTAGCAACAACCTTCAGTACTGTCTGATTGTGCGAGTTTTTCAGACCAAGCTTCGCATTCGATGAACTGAGATCAGCGTAGATCAAGCCATTTATAGAGTTTATCACAGGTAACACCACGAGCGCTTTGGAAATTGTCGATGAATTCCCGACTCGTGCAGCGAGGAGGGGATTTATCTGAGAATTTCCAAAGCACGAGTGGTATTTAATAGCACTATTCCACGAGTGAAAATATGTCCAACAGAGTTCCAAAATGCACCAAATTCTGACAATAAACGAAAGCATGTTAAAATCAAAGAGGATATGTTATTGGACAATACATAGGCAATTGATTGCACATCAACACAGTGATCTCCCGTGACACTCACACTTACATGCACTACACTACTACACCTGTCGGGTAACCAGAGCTTGTCCTGGCTAGGGCTATGCCCTGCTGGGGAGATACCTTGGCGAAACCACCTCAAGCCGAAGTTATTGACGGACCTCACCATCTAGCCGAGATAGGTCACCGCCACAACTAGCGATAAAACATTCACTACAATTACGGTACTAATGACCATAGATGTTGACGTGCCCGGAAATATCAATCAATTCAAACACCGTCCATTGTAAGAATGTTTTAAATTTATTCTTGGTATTATTATTTTCTTACATTATTCACAGTATCTACTGGTCGGTATGTCAACCACACACAGGTATGATGAGCATGGTGTGTGGTTGCTTTACTGAAGGTTAGATGGCTTCTGACTACGGCATGTATTCAAAATTTATGTCTTTCTGCATATTATATACATTCCTGGTATCCAAGTGAAGACACTCCAGTGCCGAAGTTATTTTCGAGGATCACTGCCGTAGCTGATATTATTATAGGCACAGTCTTCACTTTACTGGAGTTCCACTTGAGTTGCGACTTATAGGCGAGATTGGTATAATTCTTCTGATCTTCCTCTGATATTTTCCCGATATGTTGTGGTATTGGGTATTGAATAATCGTAAGGAAAACCTGCTGTTGGTTTCTCATTGCATGTACGTTATATTGGGTCTATTGCCGCGAATGTTGTGCAGTGATAATGGGAACGATCCCAGTAGAGTGTGTGGCTATACTTTCAAGCACATTCTGAGGCAACATATTTATATACGGCAACGGGTGGCGAGTAAGCCCGTTCTCAACGCCATAATTGGTGTACCTGCTTCGCATTTCAAATCATGCCTCTCTTTTGTATTCCACCTGTGGTGGCTTTGCTACATCCTTGTTACGTGTTGGATAGTTTTCGCTTGCAGCCTCACATCTTCTACACGAGTCGGAATGAATTGGTAGAATCCTCTCAGAATGTGTTTTCTGTAGTTCAATGTTGGGTACACTTTGGTCGTGGATAGCTATCATGGGTTCTGTCTCCGAAAGAGATCCCCGTGCTGGAGCCATGGGCCGTGGACGCGAGATGTCGCTTCTTGGTTTACGTTCAGCTTCGTGAGGGTAGTTCCATGCTAGTGCCTTTGCTTTCCATAAGGTTAATCTTCTTTCGTTTTCAATGATTGGTTTGAACAGGCGGATCAAGCTTTTTCAGTTCAGAGGATATAGTTATCAACTGCACTCACTGCTTTGCTGAACTCTCCCCACAATGTTCCAAGAAGTACTTCTGAGTGAAGCAATTTGAGAGCTGGTAGATTTATGAGATCTACAATACTGCCTCCCTTGCGACGCTGGAAGGGTAGTCTCAGTACTTGAATGGGGATGATGTTTTTCGGTGTTGAAGTCATAGCGGTTCGAATTGTTCTCTGGAAGGTTGTCGAGGTCGGTATTGCACCATTTCATAAGCCAAAGGAGTATGTCAGCACTTGGAATCAAATAATTGGATGGACTGCACAAGGTTTTTCTAGCAGATGAGTTGAGTTTCTTAAGAAGCGCCATGGCAATCGTTTAACACACTTCATTTGTTAGTATATTCTTAGTACAGTGTGTTTGCTTCGGAGTGACTGTTGGAACCCAAGTATTTTGTAAGTTTCATGGGGGTTCCAGAAGGTAATCTTGTTCTTATCAGTTTCCAAATTTATAAACTTGCATATGACCAGGGAATGATATTTACTCTCCTGCACTTTTCACGAATTTCATCTTAATGTCGGTCAGTGAATTTCCGGTCAGTTATTAGTTGCCGATATGACTCTACAGTGTCTGCTAGCGCTTCAGGTCATCCATAGTAAGGAGATGTGAGACACGAAGAAGAGTTGAGTCGCCTTTTTAGAGCGATTCCATAATTAGATGCATTAAGTAGAGTAGAGAGGGGATTCAAGGCTAAACGAACAATAAAGCGGCCTTAAAGAGTCACCCTGGAAAAATCCTCGCGGATTGTGTATAGTATCTGTGTGGAGATTTGTTTTCCATTAGAGGATACAGTTTTGTATTCATCGACTCATCGCAGTTTATCAGGAAGTTTTGATAAAACGGGTTGGACTTGTAATACATCCAGAACATTGAAGGAGCAAAGAATGGGGCACGGTGTCGAATGCTTTAGCGTAATTATGTTAGCATGCGTAAGTTTCTTTGTTTTTCAAGGACTTGCCCATAATTCAAGAGTCTATAATGAGTTGCTCTTGCCATTCCTGAGATCCCAGGTCTACATCCTTTCTGTTTCATTTTGCTAAGAATGTTCTGTTCTGCAAATGGTGTGGTCATCATCATTTGCGAAACACGTTCTTCAAAGATGTTATGAGTTTGTAGAAAGTTTGAAGGCAAGGTTATAGGCTGTAATTCGAGGGGTCTTTAGTGTCAACCCTCCTTTGTAAAACTTGTTCTACCTTGCAGTGGGAAGTGAGGTAGATTTTTCTGGTTGTGAAGAAAATATTGAATTATATTAGTATTGATGGTGAGTGCGGTAAATTTTTTGAGCAATAATGTGGAGGACAATCACCTGCTGGTTGCCTTCCAGTTTATGTGCTTTGCTCAAAGCTGCTTGGAAATTTCCACGGTGATGATTGGTTCACACATTAGAGGGATATCTCGGTGTCCTGTCAATATTCATTTTCAATCCAACGTCATATTGGGTTGTGGGGACACAGCAGATGACGCAGATAAGGCTTCAAAGTCTCTATTTGTGCGTTTGAGGGAAGCTTTGACTCTTCATATCATTTAAACAAGCCTTTGCCCTTTGACATATTCTGTAGAACTGCTTTTGGTTTCTGTTAAAAAGAGAATTCTGTTGCTTCTCGTAGTTGGCAATTCTGTAGCATGAAGCGTTTTTGTTAACGCCAAGTTTTGTCGTAGGGTGTCAGAATGTTCTGTTAATTGTTGAATTCAAGGCTAAGTGCTTCGTTATGAATTTTTGTATTGGATGAGGGATGTTATTCACCTTTCTTCTCAAGTTTTTTCTGAGGTATTTCCTTTTTTAAAATTGCGTGAGTCTCCGAAATATCTCTCCTAGTGCTTTCTATAACGATTAATCAGCCGTCTTTCCCAGGTGGCATTCTTTTTTCCACTTCGATCATTGTGGGAAGTTACTACGCGGCTGAAAAGCTGGAATGTTACAAACTCTTTGAAGCCACAAACGCAGCACATAATTGCTGTGTGTCTTCTTCGAAAGATGGTCTTTGTTGGTAGATGTTGTGGCAAGTACTTTCTCATATCAAGACGCTGATTGCTCTTGCTAATTTCTTCGAGCAATTTTGTCTTGGAATGAGATAGCAGTTCAGTTATTATTTTTATTATTATTATTATTATTATTATTATTATTATTATTATTATTATTATTACAGAACCTTCGATCAATTTACTTATTTTGTATTCATTTGCGTAGATAACCAGTTCTATAATAAGAGCATGGTCTTCTTCCTGTTAGTTTCTTCATGAACAATCATGATTCTGGGTCGACTCGGTTGGAACGTGTGCAAACACTCGAAAATTATTTTTTTCTTTTTCTGAAACGTTATTACGAAAGAAATGAATAACAGTGTATCCGAGTGAACTTCCTAAAGTCTAATCTTATCGTGATACTGCTACTCAGCAACGTGATAACGTAAGTGCGAAGTCGAAGAAAAATGTTTTACGCTCTTCTCATATGCAATACCGACTTCTGGGCGGGGAAAACCTGGCAGTCGTCTCTGGCGTCATTTGACTGACTCTTACTGATTTTCAGTAAATATTGTTTTTAGCAGAATTAGGATTCTGTGACTTATTTTATTAAAATTGTAACATTAAAACAAGTTTTCCCCATTAATTTTACATTACTTTTGATCAACAATGCTTCAAATGAAACTATTTTTTACAGAAAGTTCATATTTGAAATGGCTAGATTATTTTAAAATTTATTATGTATCTAGCTACACTACTAATATTTTTTCGGAGGACTGTGTTCGGAACTTATATTTCGTCCAGCGTAATGATGCAAAGGCCTGTCATTTTTGTTTTGAAATTACATACAACAGCATTTAGAATTGTGTGCTAAAGATCACAAGAAACAATCCGAAATAACTATCTGCCTTAACAAAAGAGTTTCAAAAAATTATTTAAGTCTTCTTTCAAGACCCAGATTTTTAGACTAAGTACGTGTCGCAATTTTTAAAAAGCACACGTGTTCTTCCCCTGACGCGATAAAACTCTGTAGTGTCTGCCGTAACATCCGCATACTCACAGATCTGCTACAATGTTTTCCATTTCATAGAATGGACTGTATATGCGTATGATGGGAATCAACCGATTGTCTAGCTCTAGGGATTACAGACGGGACAGGACGGGGAAGGAAGGACCGCGGGTTCCTGTTTGAAGTCCTTCTTTGACATATCCTGGAATTGATCAGAGGAAATTACAGACACGGCCGGTGAGACCACCTTTCTCCTAGACTTCTGAAGTAGACAGAGAGGATTCGGCGCAGTTCCTTTGCGAGTGCCGCAAATTCTACAACGGTTCCGACTCGAACACAGGACCTCCCGGACTGCACTCATCTTGCGTACTCGAAAATACATACAATGATTGATTGTTTAATTTATAACAATTTTTACGAGCGCGTCAAATATGGCTATTAGTTCAGTATGTCTAACGAATGTTACATTACTTGAGGTGACTGTGTTCCTCTGTCATGGGAATACGAAATCTGGTGCCGACTTATACATCCACGTGCATGATTTTTTCTCTCCAGATATATCCCCAGAGGGGCTCTTTCCCCGGGATAAACTCCAAGCTCCCGAATGATTTAACTATGATGAATATAGTGTGCATTTAAGTGGGTGTGTGGATGAATGTGTATGTGTAAGGGGAGAAGAAGGGACAATAATGAGGATGAGAAGATCACCCGTGACCAGTGGCCCGTTTGATAGGTTACTGCTCCGGCATTTGCCTCATATAGGTCGGAGAAACGACAGAAATCTACCGTTTAGAGTAGGCAGCGGCGGCGGCTAGAATTCTGCAGACCGTGTGCGAATTCGATCCAACTATTTGAAATAGTGTCGAAAATCCACCACCTTCGAGACTCGAATACGACGACCTCCAGTTCAACGAATCTGCAAACAGAATAGCTCATGTGTTAGGTGAAAATTTCAAAGAATTAAAGAAAGAACAAGGTCAAGCGCAGCCTTTGGGAAGCGCTGCAGACGTGTTGTCTCTGAGATAAGCATCAAAGCGTATAGGTCATTGCCTCAAGTGCCAAGCCTCCTTCAGTTGATGTGGAGTAGATAAGACAGAAAGTGATTTAGTAGGTCGGTTTAGTAGACGCGTTATCGAACCTGTTGCTTTGTCCGATAAACGAGTTCTCCTGATTGGATCTGCAGAGAAGTGGCAAACGGAGTGTGAACTATTACTCCATTCGTCAGTAGTATCATGCTCAACCGAATCTTCTTCCCAACTTCCTGGGGTGAATTGATACACGCGAAAATGTTGCACGCGCTGTTCTAATAATATAGTGATTGATCCGTTGATTAGTGATTCCGGGCGCACCAAGGGCTCAAGTCGTTAGTCCCGAAAGTGAAGTTCATTTTGCCGCGGGAGGTGGAGGTGATTTTTCTCCGCTGGGTGGCAAGGTCCGTCGTCAACCTACATCTGCTTGCGGAGATTTTCCCTTATCAGGTATTTCCCACCAGCCAGACACTGCCGGGACAAGATCTAATTCTGCTCTACCGACAAGTGTGGAAGTGTAGTGCAAGTTAGTGCAGATGTGTGTAAGTAAGGGGTGACAATTCGACAAGCAAGAGAAATGAAAGATTGCGAGCGGTCCGTGGCCCTATAATTAGGGTATCTACTGCTCCGTCATTCACCTGGTGTTGATCGGAGAAACCACGGAAAAATACCGATCAGGCATCCGGCCGCTAGAATTCTCTTCCGAGCAAGGGCTCGACTCAGTTGTCGAGACAGTAGTTTTCCGTGGTTTCTCCGATCAACACCAGGTGAATGACGGAGCAGTACCCTAACAATCTGGCCACGAACCGCTCACGATCTTACCTTCCTCTTCCTTGTCCTTTCCTCATCCCTTATTTCCACACACACTCATATGCACTGCACTACCACACATGTCGGACGATAATTCGGGATCATAGAGATTGTCCCGGCTGGGGCGATTCCCCGTAGGTGAGAGATACCTGATTGGGGAAACACCTGTAGGTCGACGCCTAATCTCGTCACACAGCGGGAGAACATTACCGCCACTTACAGCGATAAAACATTCACTACAATTACAAGAGTAATGAGCTTTGCAGTTGACGCGCCAGACCTCACCAATCAATCAATCAATCAATGGATGGGGTGCAATAGCTCACACAGCATCTGCGAAGCAGCAGTACGTCTTCGGTCACAACGGTCAATAGCGCACGCCGAGTAAGAGACGGGAATCTTCTATTTCTTCTCCACAAAGAGCAGTGTGCACTCTTCAAAACAAAGAACAGGCATTTGTATCTGTGCTACTGCTATCGAAGTCAGATTCAAGTGTTTTTGATACCAGATTTGCGTTTGCATTTCTGTTGAAGACTTGTGCAAAGCGATGCGACATTTTTTTTCTGTTATCCTTCACCGCAAAGAAACCTCAGGCGGCGGCGTTCAGATGTGTAGCGGGGATCGTTGATTCTCCGAGCGGGCACGTCCAGATCTGCGCTCCCGTAGATTCACGAAGGGCGCAGCGGCCTCAGTCGTTTTCTCCGACAGTGAGGCGGCGCGTAAACGCGAAAACAATATGAAGTCGTAGGCTTCCGCGACCAGAGTCAGGTGCGTGATCTGGGCTGTCCGGGTGATGCCGCGTCGAAGGCTGTGTTGCCGACGTTTCGACCATCTTGTTGTGGTCTTCCTCAGTGCTACATCTACTTCTTAGAAATCGCATATTGAAAATCAAGGAGGGGCGGATGTTTGTGAAGCAGAAGTAATTTCGACCATGTTCTTGCTCCTGTTTCATATGGCCCATGCGTAGCTCAATCGAACTAACAATTTTTTTTACACATCATTATTTTATCAGGATTTGAGGGAAAATATATGTCACCTCCCCGGGATCTACCACGAGATTGGTAGTGTAGTAGCTCACGGTACTACTATTCATTTGAGCTCTAGTTACCATATTTCTGAAGATGTAGAACTTTGTTTCGGCTGTTCCGAATACATCTTCTATCTTTTGTGCTCGAAAAATTCTTATGTGGACTAATTTAAAACATTTCGGTTATGTTACATATTTCTGTTTTCTTTCGTATTTTGGCAATACATATATACATGTATACATATATACATATATACATATATACATATATACATATATACATATATACATATATACATATTTTGATTTTTATTATAGTGAATTCCGTTCCCTAATAATAATAATAATAATAATAATAATAATAATAATAATAATAATAATAATAATAATAAGTTATCGGAATGCTATAGTACGTGATCAATTACACTAACGTTTAAAAAAATACAATTATGAAATGTTATGGGTATTTAAAATATTGTTTAAATCAGGGTTATTTAAACCAGTTGGAGGTTCTTAAGGCCTCAAGAAAGAAGGTACTCTTTCTCTTTAGTTTGCTGAGTACAGTTAAACTGACTAGAAACTAACCGTCTCTCTACTCGAAGCTTCATTAACTTTCACAAAATTTGTTTTTGATCTCCTTATCTGAAATTGAGGCAGTAGACCAGGCCTGCACAGCATTTTGCACTTTGACTGACCCCGAGAGCCGCGCGCGAGCAACTTCGTTGCAAACATGGGCCGATGGGTGGGAATAAGACACATTCTATGAGTGGGGACCGCCAATGAGAATGCGCAATTCAAATCGTAGCGCGTAAATTGAAAGAGCAATTGCTAGAATGAACTATTACATACAGTTCAAGTTTCATTACCTTTTATTTTGGAATTTTTTGTTGACGATGCATGACAATGTGAGCCCACAACGAATTAGACAATCATATTTGATTTGGTTACCAGTATTGTAATTGCTTGTAGGGCTAATAATGTATTTGCTTTGAGCGGTACGTTGTAATCGCAAATTTATTGAGCTACTAAATAAAAATTATAACATTGAATCTTTTTTGACTGTAATAAATTATTTTTTCATTACTTACGTTTAATTGATTACGTCGGTACTAATGAAGCTAAATAATCTTCTTAGAAAATCATGATTACTTTCTCCTCTAAATTTCGACGAACACTACTTATTCATAATCGTATGAAAAGATTAAGCCCTTTGCGTTTTATTTAACGAGACTGATAATAATATCACGATGGCATGTAAAATATTGTAAAAGAAGTTTGCGCATTGGTGTCTCTTATTCAGCTGCAAAATGAAGGAAAATGGTCACCACTATATGTGCTGCCAAAATGTATCCTTCATGGAATTGTCTTTATTTTATTTTTATATCGATCTCGATGCGAGAGACTGCTATCAATTTCCTCCGTTTTGTCATCATTTGGAGATTATGACATTCTTGGAGAAAAATAAAGTATTAAATTGTATAGTTTTGTTAGATAAAAGTACATATTTTTTTTAATTAACTGCTTTAAAATATTGGTTGTGCTATACAATGAGCATGAAGTAAAAAACATTAAAAAATGTCAAAACATAGCAGTGCACACAAGAACACAAACAGTGAAATATGGCCCTTGTAGCAAGGAATACGGTAGATTACCCATTTAAATAAATGAGCATTCCACAGCATGTATCATTGCATTACACTCCCAGGCTTTCAATCTACTAGCCGTGTCGACCCGACTCCCACTTCTGCGTACCCTCACTGCAAAGCTGCCTACTCCCCACTATTTGTACTTTGGCAGTTCTCGCGGGCAGACGGCTGACGGCAGACGGCTGGCCGGCAGCGCAGAATGACCGCGGAAGCATGCGTTGTGGTAGACTAACCTAAAATATTTTGAAATTGTACAGAAAAGTATTGTCTTATTTGAATTTTTAACATTATCTCGATGTAATGAGTAACAACAAATGACGGTTTTCTACCCTTCAAAAAGTACCCAAATTTCGTGAATGTCACGGCTCGAGAGGGGAATACTCCTCCCCCGGTCTCCGAGAAGTGGCTCAGGACATCAACTGATGTCACTGCAGTGCCTCTGACTGCGAGGTCCTCGGTTCGAGTCCCGACGGGGGCACTTTCGACACTGATTAGATAGCTAAGTCGAAGTAGGTCGCTATCTGGAGGAGAATTATAGCGACCGGCTGCTCTGATCGGTAGTTTACTGTGGTTTCTCCTAACACTTCTTATAATATTAGC
This sequence comes from Gryllus bimaculatus, assembly GCA_017312745.1. Lineage (NCBI taxonomy): Eukaryota > Metazoa > Arthropoda > Insecta > Orthoptera > Gryllidae > Gryllus > Gryllus bimaculatus. The sequence goes on along the minus strand of BOPP01000016.1, from coordinate 651,035 downwards.
CGAGTTCCGGAGCAGTACCCTAACAACCGGGCCCCGGACATCAAGCGATCTTTCCTTCCTTTTCCTTTCTCTACCCTCACCCCTTACTTACTTACTTACACACACATACACACACATACTTTCATTCACTACACTACCACACATGCCAGAAGGTCATCCGGTATCTTAGTGCGTGTCCCGGCTGGAGCGGTGTCCTGCTGGTGGGAGATACCTGGTTAGGAGAAACCCCCGCAAGGTGACGGTAGGTTGGCGCCGGATCTCTGCCTCCAGAAAGGGGAATTAGAAATCTCTCCAAGAAACCCCCTGATATCCGCCACCTCGCAATGAAGAATGCACTACACGTACGGGACTAATGACCTAAGCTGTTGACGAGCCCGGAATCTCTAATCAATCAATCCCTCTCCCGACCTCCGAAACATGCAGATTTCCGTTCGCACGAGTCCACCCAGTGATAATTTTTTTATAACTTTTTGTTTAAGATCGCATTAACTACGAGGTCAGTAGCGACCACTATTGATTTAACTTTAGAGGTAACTGTATACTGAATGAAGTGGTGTGTGTGGTGATAATGAGGGGTGAAAGGACGAACACAAATACAACCATGACCGATGCGGGAGTCAAACCCGCGGTCCTTCGGCCCGTGATCATAACGCCACTACTGCCGTAGTGATTTCGGACACGCAAATCGAGAGATTATTATTTTAATTACTCGATAATAGAGTTTTTCTGCCCACTGTTATGGCTATGTACAGAGCTAATTCTGATATAAGCCTTTACTTTTTTACCCACGAAATAGTCCCCCTCGCTCCTCCCCAAAATCATTTGAAGTAGGCACGTGAATGGATATACACTTCAATTCAAACTGTTATTCTTATTTTAAGCTTATTTTTAGTTTATGAACGAAAACGAGATTGGTTGACCAGTTAGTCTTCGCATTTTATTGACGTCATTACTGAGTTTCCGGAGTAAAGATTCGGTTAGAGAAAAAAAAATATTACTGCGCAATTCAGCACATAATTGAATGCCCCGCCGCAGTCTTGTAGCGAGGTGTGACCAGTGTTCAAATGCGGTTTGGTAACATAAATGCTAATTTTTGTTCAAAAATAATTTCTTTGAATGAGCATATTTTCTGAGCAAATGCGAGGTGTGTCAAAAGTTGCTTTGCGTAATATTATGCAACGCAGTACTCAATCTCTTATTAACGAATTTTGGTATGGTCAAAATATGTTTGCTGTTATTATTTTTACATTTTATTTATTTTTTACAACCTAAAAATTGCAAACAGTCATAACTTTGTGTTGGATGATCTTTGCATTGCACCATTTAGATAAACCTGAACGTTTTTTTGGAAAATGATAATTTCGTAATTTATTCTGAACGCTTAATTCTGTCAGAAATGGAACATAAGGATATGATAGATTAGATATTGTAATATCAATAATAATAATAACAATAATAATAATAATAATAATAATAATAATAATAATAATAATAATAATAATAATAATAATACATGTTGCGGGAATAACTTGGTTTCCGCACTGGAAATCTGTACAATTAATAAATCTGTAAAATTTGAAAATATTTGATGTATGTGTAAATTAATACTACATTGTATTTATATGTAAATATTATTAAGAACGTTTGTCATATATTTATAAACAAGTTATACGGATATCAGAACGGATTGTACAAGAAATCGGAGAATGTGTGTATGCAAAGAAAATGGTCTGTTTACGTCTTTAAAACTTATAACTTGCGTTATCGTTAGCTACTTAAGAGGAACCCTCTGTCGAAGATTTGTTATTTCACATGGCAATCTACCTAACAAGACTTAAAATCCAAATGAGGCGAGTCGGAAGGGACCGCGTTGTGTAAGGCACGTCGTTAGCTGGAGAGGTTGTGAACCCGCGATTTCCATAATTGCGCAGTCGACGCGACGCGACAGTCGCGGGCGAGCGGGGCCCAGAGAAGGCGCCAGTGGTCGCGAGCCGGCCCCGTCCCCTCTTCCCGCTGCTCGTCCGCGTTTTCAACGGTCTGCGGTCCCCGTCTGTATCCCGTCCCTTTCCGTGTACCCCGATCCCGCCACTGTCCCCGCCTCTGTTCCAATTCCACGGCCCCCGTCTGCTGTTCCTCTTCTACGCTGCCCGGCCCCCCGGCCCCCTGTCCTCGTTTCTCCCACGCACCACCTGGGATCGTCGTCCTACAGTCCGCCTGCCCACGGATCCTCGCTCTCTTTTCATGGTTCACCATTTTCTTGTTAACGGTTCCCCAACTCCCTGACCATGGTGCCATGTTGATGATTTCTCCTCCCCCATAGCCAGGGTTCCCTCACCCGCGTTCACGGCTCCTCGTCCACTTGTTCACGGTTCCCCGTGCCCCCGGGCATGGATATCGTTAATGGTTTTCCTTTTGGTCGCGGTTCTCCGCTCATGAATCGTCGCAGGCCACGGTGACCCATTTATGATTTGCCCTCTTCACGGCAAAGGTTTCTCGTTCATGATTGCCCCATCCCTAGGACACTGTTCCCGGATCCTCATCGATCCGTCCACGGTTCCCCGTCCTCATGCCCACGATTCTCCGACCCTCGTCGACAGTTCCCTGTCCTCATGTCCACGATTCTCGGACCTTTGTCCACGATTCCCCGACCCTCGCCCAAGGTTCCCTGTCGTCCTAACCTCGATTCCCTGACCTTGACCTACGATTCCCCGTCCACCAGTCCACGATACCTCGACCCTCGTCCGCGTTTTCTGTCCTCCTGTCACGATTCCCTGACCGTCGCCCATGGTTCCCCGTTCTCCTGTCCACGATTCCCTGACCTCCAAGATTCTACGGTTTCCCGTCCTGTCCACGATTCCCTAACCATTACAATTCTACGGTTCTCCGTCCTCCTGTCGATGGTTCCTCGTCTCTCAAAGCACTGCCAGCCGTTCGCGTATACCGCCCACTCGTCCCTTCGTGTACGGTTCCTTGTCCCCCGTCTTCCCATGAGGGACACCGCAAGCCTCCTTTCCTGCCGCGCCTCGCCCCTGCGGTCGCTCCGCCGCTCGCCCACGCGACGGCGGCGGCGGCGGCGGCGGTGGCGGCGTCAGCTGAGCGGCGCTGGAAATAGCTCCCTCCGCCCCACCCCGCGGCCCACTCCGCCAGACGACGCCCCCTTCCACCTCCGCCGCCTCGGCCGCCACCTCGCACAGTGCGCCCGCGCCCCGACGCCCGGCCCAACACGGAAGCGCTCGCCGCGTTTAACGCAAGTTTTTTTTTCTCTCATTAATGGCGCGTGGCAATACGATAATGTTTTGTTCGCGAATCGAAAAAATATCGACCACTCGTGATTGTCGAAAAAACTGTTCTTCATTGTAGGCTCGCTCCTTAATGAACGTTATGCTTGAAGAACTGTTTGGTTATATTGACAATAAACGAGAAAATTGCAGTTTCAAAGCGTAAATACAAATGTGCTAATAATATGGTTCAATTCCTTGGAAGTAGATTTTTAATCTAGCTACTTCTTTTCCTCTATTGTGGTAATATAATAACATTTGATGCGAGCTTCCACATACAAATGACGCTATAAAAGTGAAGCTATGAATGTGTGTGTGTGTGTGTGTGTGTGTGTGTATATATATATATATATATATATATATATATATATATATATATATATATTTGCATATATTAATTTTTATAAAGTTTTTATATATCATGTTTATTATAAATTTATAAGAGAATCAAAGTTAATTTTTGGAAAGAACGCCACACATATTTAACATCTGTGTGCAAAATCAGTGGTGGGCAGTTCGTTTTACCACTACCTCCCCACAATTCTCTCGTTGCGATTTGCTGAATGATGACTCAATATTCGCGCCATGAACGGAAAATACATTATTTTCTGTGCCGAATGTTTTTTTTTGAAACATTAAAGGTCGTTTATTATGTTGTAATGCAAAAAAAGTATTTTCGAATGAACACAATAAGTCTCTGATAAAAAATAGGAATATATTATCAATTACTAAATTCGATGCAAACGAAAAAAATATATTCGACTTCAGTTATGTATAATTTTTTACATAAAAAGGAACATTTAAGAAATTGTTTACTGTATGTGGGTTTGCTTTTCTCTCTCCATTTCGTCCACTGCTGTAAGAAGACCCAGATCTGTTTAAAGTTGTCATTGTTTTCTGTGGCTTGTTCCCCTAGTCAGCACGACCGGATATCGGCTTACTCATTGATCAGAGATGCGCCGCACAATGTGTTTTGGTGCGCTGCTTTTGGAGGGCTGATAACCTCCAGACAGAATGGTCCGCATTCTCGTCTAGGGATACCAGACTTACTTTTTAGGAATAAATGGTTTTATTTTTAGGAGTAAGCTCTTGCTTTTTGTATACTATTTTGTTAACTCCTGTTTTTTATTCATTGCATTCATTTTTAATCGAGATTCTTTTAGCTGTGATTGCATGAATGACTATTATACCGGTTATTAACATTGCATAAAACGGAAACCATCTAAATAAATCCCAATTGTGCTGTAATCTTTGACATGTTTCTGAGCGAATGTTTTCTAAGTAGAATTTATTCAAACAAAATGGTGATGCGTTTTACTATAATAATAAATTCTACGCTGAATAACCGCCCAAATGTCTCACCTCTTTTGTTAACACCACAGATAAGTTTTCCCTGTTCAAACAGTGTGAATGGTTCCATCCAATTATCAGATAAGATCATTCTCATCAGTCTCACGTCATCGATAGTTTAAAGTTAAACAAAGAAAAAAACTAGTGGTGCTACAGAATGGCACAGAGTTACCCGTTTTAGTTTTTTTATTTGCTTGGGACTCAGCTAGCTATTTGAACTTGCCACATACTCTTGCCTGGTGCCATCTTTCTTTTTTTTCGGTTTCTTAATTTTCTTAATTTTTCGGTTTACTAATAATAGAATGGAAATATTTTTTTAAGAATATTAAATAACAGTAAAATCGCGCCCTAAATGGCAAATACGTTGAAAACTTTCCGGAAAGCGATACAGAAACCGTTATTCTTTAAATATATCGCTGAATCAGGATCAAAGTGGAGCGGATTCTTTTCTTAAAAACTTCTCGTAATTTCATGAAATTTGTTACTCGGGTTCACGTTTAGGTAGCTGATTCAGGTTCACTACGTCTGAAGTTTTCCGAGATTAGACTTTCTGTTATTATTCCTTTTCATCAAGGTTTCGTCCTGGGCAGGGAAAGAATATACAATAACTTCATTGTATCAAAGTTCAATAGCGCTATCAGTAATTTCGAAATTATTTAATGAAAATTCAGGAAAACCGTTTGCATCCATTTTGCAAGCGAAAGCGAAACTGGAAAATATGTAATTAATAACCTGTAATTATTATTAACAGAAACAGGAACGTTATTTGAAACATTTCGATACCTTGTTACAAAATTAATTCATATAAAATTGTGTAAAGTTCCTACGACACAGCCATGATGTGCAGCGAACGACTAATGGAGAAGAATAAAAATAGAATTTACGTGCGACTTCAACAGATGACGTTCGTGTAATGAAATGGAACAACTTGCTCTCCGACAAGGCAACTCTACAAATGAAATCATGATGTAAATACCTTTTGGCAGAGACCAACGTTCTGCAGAACCAGGAGAGGGGAGAATGAAAAAAAGTAAATGATGAAAATGAAGGCGAAGAAGATTTATAAGTTGTGACAAAACGGTTGCCAGTTGAGGCAGAATGAAGAGTTCCATTAAGCGAATTACCAATGAGAGAATTATTTTTCATACATATTTAACCAAACAAACATACGCAGTATTTTGAAATCGAATTAAAATAGATAATTCAACATAACGAGCAAATATTAAAAATGTTCAATAATTATGCATTTCCCGTGTTTTGATCTCTTAAGACAAAGAATATCCTCTCCCTCAGAATATTTACTAAATGAAAATCAACAAAAGAATGCACGGAGATCGGAATCTCGAACTAGAAAGACGAAAAGGTCGCGGAAAAGTATGAAGTAGTCGGAGAAGAAGGAAAGGGGAAGTGAAAGATTGTTGACCGAGAGAGAGAGAGAGAGAAAGAAAGAAAGAAAGAAAGAGAGAGAAAGAAAGAGAGAGAGAAAGAGAAAGAAAGAGAGAAAGAGAGAAAGAAAGAGAGAGAAAGAAAGAGAGAGAAAGAAAGAGAGAGAAAGAAAGAAAGAAAGAAAGAGAGTGAAAGAAAGAAAGAGAGAGAAAGAAAGAGAAAGAAAGAGAGAGAGAGAGAGAGATAGAGATGGTGGGGGGGGAGAGACAAAATCGTTCGACTGAATCCCGCGGCTAGCTCTCGCTTTCTCGCTCTCTTGCTCTCTCTCTCTTTCTCTCTCTCTCTCTCTCTCCTCTTCTCTCTCTCTTCTCTCTCTCTTCTCTCTCCTCTTTTCGCTCTCTTCTCTCAACTACTTTGAAAATAGGGTACAAAAACACCGTACATGAACCAATAATATATAGTAATAGAATGGTACAGAACTGACTTCAAGGAGGTTGTTTTGTAAGCTGAAACTTTGTTACAATGTGGCGGATGTAAACGGTTATAAAAAGCTCCGATTGTATTTTTTGAATGGATTTTTTCAAAAAAAAAAAAAAAAAAAAAAAAAAAAAAAAAAAAAAAAAGACATTGCATTACCCCTAGACCTAATAATTAACTTATTTCATGGATTTACGTTATAATGGTGATAATATCGTGATAATCATTGAACAATATTATTACTGCATCTCGTAAAACAAAGTGGAAAACTTTTGTTGCTCTGAAGGATGTAATCGGGATACGCCCAGGAAGAGGAAGAAGTGAAAGTGAAGGAGAAAGTGAGACTGAGAAAACGGACCCGCTCGCTCTAAACGGAGTCTTCCAAAATTCCGTCAAAATACATTTCTGCTTGATCCTGTTAGATTACGGAGACTACGACTTGGAGTACTGGGAAGAAGATAGGGAAATTAAGATGCCAAAGGCAGTGAAAGAGGGAGATAAAGAAATGGTGATGCTACAACCGCGCAAACTAACTCACATGTTTTCTAAATTTGAAGTAATCGAAAATTCAGATAGGTCAACGAAAATGAGATCTGCACAATTTTTTTACGCGTCCCTTGTTTCATGCGTGGAAAAAATTAAAAGAATTCGGAGCAGTTTTTACAAATACTTTTTATAATATATATTTATATTATATTATATTATATTATATTATATTATATTTTGTTGTCTAAACTTTTCAATAATTTTTTTTACAATATTTTTATATTTTGGATCCTTGTGATTTGTGATTTTCTAGTGAAGTTTTTAATGTCTTCCTTGAAAGCCTTTCTTACCAACTCCCTTTCTGTATAATATTCCCTCTTGATCTTTGCATCAAATATTCCTGGAAATGTATTGCATGCAGACAGACTGACATACAGTATAGTTTTGGTTTCTAGAACAAGATTCTCTTTCAGTTTCCAATCTTTTTAGTCCAGTGGTCAGATCGTGCTCTGCTATCCTATTCACATTAGAAACATGGCATCTTAGGTACCCGGACTGTTGACCAAGAAGCATGCTGATAAATTTAAATCTCCACACACCTGCCATTTATGCTCTTCATATTTCACTTTCTCTATAAATAATATCATGTTCTTGTCTGTTTCCTTGAGAAGAACTGAATGCGCAATTGGAACTGGCGAATATTTTTTCCCAATATATGAGAGAACAGATTTTATACGTACTATTGAGGAATCTATAAAAAGCCTCCAATCACTTGTAATGCATTCTTCAGCTCCCAAAGTATTCACTAAATCAGAAATATCATGGCAGTAAGTAAGATTCTCTTCTTAACAGAAGTACAGGACAAATTACTCTTCACCTTGTCTATACCATGCAAATGATATTCCTGAAGCTAGAACGTACGCTCTTAAGTCTTGACCCCGGATTTGAGTAGCAGCTTCAGAAAGATCTAAGTATTTTACCAAATCATTAAGTTAAGTTTGTGTGAACTGTTGGAACTGCTTGACGTCCTGTTGTTGAACTGGATCTGAATCACTGCAATTGAATTCAGAGTTTGTTTCAGAGTTTGAAGATGATTCATTTCCATTTTTTTTCTGATGGAGAAGACACAGGAAAACCTAGTTAATGAGCGGCGGGTCTTTTGTTGACAAGAGATTTGGATAAATATTTTTCAGGTTTTTAATTGTATCATGCGTAACGTAACATATATACAAAAATAACAATCACCAACATAATTCTGAGGCTCATGCCAAAATCATTGGAACAGCAAAAGGCATGCTAATTTTCTTCCCTTGACTCCATTTCCTTAATTGTACAACGTAAGATTGACAGACTTTTTGGGAGCCCATATTTTGTCCAGATCTCCTCGTTTCATGCATAAGTAGGCATTATATGCCTTTTTACCAACGTGTGTGATATTCCGTCTTCTTTTTCTTGCCACAAAACTCTCATTGAGACAAAATATATCAAGATTATTTTCTAGAAGGCATACTATTTCAAGACACACATCGAGCAAATAAAGCATCCACTCAGAAATGTAACTGCTTTTTAACTGAAAACTGATAGTATACTCAACATGAATCAAAGTAAATGTAAAGAGATGTTTTGTTGCGTGCTAGTCTTGCCAAACGTAACAATTTCAATAAAGAATTCCATAATATTTCCTTGCTTTCAACAGAAGTAACATACTAGATACGTCCAATACATTGATTATAAAAGTTGTATTTGTGAAAAAATAGTACCTGCTAAAGAAACACCGTTTGTATTTTCTAATTCGGGAGGATGAAGTTTTTTTTCAAGAAGACGTATTTTGAAGTAAACCCCAGAATCATGCAGGCCAGTGGACCCTTGAAAGAGGAACGCTCCACCATCATGATTGTTTACTTGTCCCTCCACATATAGACTCGCTCTGTTTCTTGATATTCACGCCGAACTCTCATTCAGACAAATAGATGCTTCTTGAAACAGCAAATTATTTTTGAGAGACTGGTAATTTAAATCCCATGGCCTTTGCTTTATTCTTCTCCTTGCATACTACATGGTAAATTTTGTGGTTATTAATACGGCAGGAAGAGGAAGAACTTTTCCTGTGGTTTTGCGAATCAAAGTAACAATACAAAGGTATACGTAACTTGTAAATACCGCCATTAACGTGTGCAAGTAGTTCAGCTGTAGGACATCTGAGCAGAAAACCTAACAAGGGGCTACTCGATTATGGTCCAGTCAAGCAGAAGCAGATGTTTCTCCCAGAGTTTAGCTTAGCTATGTTCGCGTGTAGTACGGACATGTGCACCGATTATGCACGGGGTCGATCTACATCATAAAGAGTGAGCTCTGACCGGGAGGTCCTAGGTATGAGACCTGACGGTGGCAAGATTTACGACGTTAGCTAGATAGCTACTGCGATAGTACGAAAAAAAAGTAAAAATCACGACCCTTGTGACAAATTTTGGAGCAATTTTAGAAAATGTTTTTGAGGCTTCATGTAATGTGCCCATGTACGTAATGTAAGTGTAATTTTCGTTTGCAGGGCCATATGACTTTTTCTGCCGAAAATTCGCTGTTCTCCGGCGCAAGATAACACAACTTTCTTTTCTTATGAAGTAAATGCGAGAAAGTAAAAAAAAGAAAGAAAAAATATTTAAAATATTTTAATTTTTAATGAAAGACAAATGAAGAAAATTCTGTTATGTCGGCGCAAAATGTTTATGTTTGATTTAAGTGTGAGTGAGAGCGACTCAATGAATTTTGACCAGAGTGACCCCGAACACCACCGTTTCAAGCTCATTTCCAATTGTAAACAAACTTGGGCGAATGAGGTTTGGTATCCAAACAAACTACAGACAACTATAATAGATGGCCAATAGATGGGAAAATAGGAAGAAGGAGAAGGAAGATGACAATGTTTGAAGTCATGAGAAATAGAAAAAAAAAAATCGCGACGAGAAACAAGCACAGGATACAAAGTAGGGGAGACCAGCCAGAAAAACCAGTTGAAGGATAGATGCAAGATGAAGAAAATAAGAAATATAAAGAAAAGTATGTAGACAAGAAGAGAAGAACAACAGAAAATGAGAGGAAGAAAAGAAGATTGAAAAATCGAATGAAAAGAAGGAGCAGAGAGAGCGAGAAGAAAAATAAAAATAAATGAATGAAAATAAAGTAGAAGAGAGGTCAAGAAGAGATGATAACTTGAAGCAGAATAAGCGAGAAAGAAGTGATAAAGGGGAAAAAGCAAAGAAGGAACTAGCGAGAAGAAAAGAGGAGGTGAAGAGGAAGGGGTGATGAAGATGCAAAAAGGAATAAATGAATAGGAACAAGAGAAGGGGGACAAGTGATACAGGAAATGAGCAGAGCCAGCGCGTGGCCCTCGCATACTGTCGCGCGCGCCCACTGCGGCGCGGGCGGGCGGGCAGTGCGCGAAAGCACGCGCGCGCGCGGCTTGCGCATGCGCCGTCGCCATCGATCTCAGCGCCGCCGCCGCCGCCGCCGCCGCAGGAGTCGATACGCCGCCCGCCCGGCCGCGCGCTCGCCCGCTCGCCCGCCGGCTGGTTCAGTCAGTCGCCTTCCGACACGCGCTCGCTCCGCACCCGTGCCCGCCGCCGCGCTCGCCGCCCAGCGCTCTGTGATCGCCCGCCCGCCGGCCCGACGCCGCTCGCATCGCCCTCCGCCCGCGCGCAGCCCTCCGCCCCCGCAGCGATGCCCGCACGGCAGGTGAGTCAGGCAGCGAGCGAAAGAGTCTTCGGCGGCGGCGGCGGCGTGCAGCACGTGAGGGCCCGCGTGGGGCGAAGGACGACCGCTGTCAGCGGGAGGCGGCGCGTGGAACGGGGTCCGCCGCCGCCGCCGTCGCCGCCGCTCACCGCTCCCGCTTTTTGCTTTGTGCTCGTGACGGTAGCGGCGGCGCACGCACCGTCGGGGTGTTGTTTCCGGGACACGCACCAGCGCACTGGTGTTCGGCGACGAGGACTCTGGCTGGTTAGCGCCGCACTGGCGACGGATGGGCGCGAAAATTCGTGCGGCTCTCAAATTCAACTGGTGCCAAAAATTCGCTGGCGCTGTCTTACCTTGCTCTGGGGCTCTCATTAAACATTTCTTCTATCCGTCATATATTCCTAATAAATAATGAAAACATATGACGAGGAGAATAAAAGTATAACATTATGGTGCAATTAATAAATACAATTGATTTAATGTTGAACGATTTTCAGGTTTGCCAGAGAGTTGCAGATCCTGTTCCCCAAATATTTTACGATTCCCCAAATTGTCAGGCAAAAAAGAGGGAATCAGACATTCAACATAATTACGGAATTAAAATGTTTTATTGCAAATGGCTTAAGGGCGCCTTTAAAAATTGCCAAGGGGCAGTCCCCGTTGAGCGCACTCCCACGTATTCGACTACACTTTCAGATTACGTTTAATTTACATAAAAATGTTGAACATTTGAGGAACCACTTCACATTTATTGGAATGCTGTAAATTTTGAAATATATGTTTAAATGTGCAATTCAAAACATATTCATGCTGTTAATGATACACTGTTAAAAGAAATAATGCTATTATTAGTGAGAGAAAAAATGTTACAAGCCTGCTAGTAAGAAATAATTGTAATGCTTTGTGTTTACTTTGATCACCATGCAAATCATTATTGAACATTATTTAAATAGTAAATAATTATTTACAGCTGTAATAATTAAATATACTGAAAAACTTGGTTTATTGTTCAGGAATAAACGTTCTATTGAAAGAGAACAAGTGTGTCGAAGTTCTCAAAATGGTGAACTCGTATATTGTCGTGCCTTTCTTCAATTCACTTCCTTACTTTACAATTACTACAATTATTCATTCTCACAAGATGTTGAACATGAGCAGGAATGAGCCACTGCCAAATGACATCTCCGGTTCATCGTTTTGTACGAAATATTCATTTCTTTTCCCCCAATCTAATTCAGTAAGGTATGGGAACCACATTATCCCGCATCCTTGTAGGGTTTTTTTTAGTTACGGAACTGATTGTACCCTAATATTAGGCACGGTTAAGATACATTTATAAAATGACACCCTTTTTATATTTTCCCGATGCCATTCTTAAGGCGCTTAGTGTACTTCCGGTATGCCAGGAAGACGAACCAGTTGATTCCGGTCAAAAGAACGGCAGCAACCGGCAGGGATTAAAGGGAACCGGAAATGTCCGGGAATGCCTTCCGGCTTCCAATGTACACGTACGAGCTAGTTCCTGACTTCCTGCTTGCAGCGCATTGTAAAAACGTGAGCATTATTCTTTCTGTAATTGTTACAAGCTGTCATTATTGCGGGGGGCGGTATTGATGTATTAATGAGTTTTCTGGGAGATTGAAATCGTATATGACATGACTTATGAGTTTATTACGTGAGCCGTGTATTCGATCGGAAATAATGACTTCCTAGTTCTTCCATCGGTAACTTACTGCTGCCTAGTTTTCTTGTTACTTAGAAACAATGTTGCTTTCATAGCAAGTCACGTGGGCTTTTGTGCATGTGAACTGCTATGAGTTTTTCAATTGATATAAAATGGTTGTACCTATTTGTTTACATTTGAGAGATTTGTTTTTCATTGATTGATTGATTGGTGATTCCCGGCGCCTCTACTGCTAAGGTTCTTAGTCCCGTAACTGTAAAGCATGTGTTTCCTCGCGAGGTAAGTGGCGGTGAACTTCCCTCGCTGGATGGCGAGATCCGGCGCCGACCTACCGTCCACTAGCGGCAACAAGAGGGGGAACCAACTACACTTCGGGATCCGTTTTCCATTAAACATTTTGATTTATATATGACATATTGTACTTGGAAGTACAGGGAAAAAATATTACGAGGAGTATTAAATTATAACTTTAATTGTAGAATGAATAAATACAATTGATTTATCTTAAACCATTTACAGAGTTGTCAGATGTCTTAGCCATCCGCTTTCCTGAATGTGAAATTGTCTTAAAAATGGGGACAATAAAAAATTGAATACGGAATATTACGGAAATGATACGTAGGGGTACGGGGCCTCTTTCGAAGTATTCGGGGGCACATGGACACCCAACCCCCTTAGCACGCGTGTGCTTCAAATTAGACGGGAATACGTGTTTGAAAGTATGAAAATGAATTGCGTAAAATCTTCACAGAAGAACAGTCGTAATGGTCAAACCCGGACAACGATGTTTTTCTGTTATCCGACTACTCCGTAACAAACTTCCGGTAGTAATGTGTCAATGTGTGTATACTTCTCGTAATGACAGTTTATGTCACGAAGGAGGTAACTTTAAAAGTTTCCTCTCATTGTTTTTGTCTGAGAACTGCATTTTTGTAATAACTGAAAATTCTTAATTTTTTGGCTTTTCGTAATTATGGAATGGTATTTACCGAATTTGGCCTGCCAGATAATGTTAGGGATTTTTTGTTATTTAGGAGACACAAGAGTTTCTTTCATATCTTCTCATATATTTGACTCACAATTTGACAGACAATTGACTCAATCGATTCACATTTGTGTTAGAAAAACCTTAACAAGCCGCTCGCTAGTTCCACACAAGGTGTGTTTCCAACACGCTCAACAATAGGATATTTTGTTTTCGACCGTTGCGCCGCCTGGATGAGGATTCTAGTCATCTTATAGAGTGCATTTAGAACAATCTCTACCAAACGATTAAAGAAAAAAATTGGAAACATTTTTGAGGAAACCTTGTTTTTATAATTTTTTAAAATTGCAAGTATTGCACGCAATATTACGCGAAAACTACAAAAAAAAAAAAAATTAACGAACACAACCTTAAAGAAAGAACTCACGAACCTAAAGAAAGAGCCTACATGTACAAGGATTCTAGTCATCAGTTGCTCTGTCCGCTTCCTTGGTTTCCTCCGATCAATTCCACTCGAAGGCCTCAAAAACCACAGAGCATAGACCAAGTGCAATCCTACCTTTCCTACCCTCTCCCACCACCCAAGCACAGGGCGGGCGATGGACTGACTGCCAAACGCCCCATTCCTCAAGACTTGCTTGTAGACTGCGAGGGCGCGAATGTGAAGCCTCGGCTGAATTTCAGAGAAACTCCTTGGGCAGGGAATTCATTTGGATCATAAAGGTGCATGTTAATTGTGTTGCATTTCGTATTACAAATTATTGTACATTCGCAAGCTCTTACTACTTCGTCGCTATGTTAGTTCGTTAGTTTGTCAGCTATTCAGTCCTTTTGATTAGCAGATCAATTAATAACTCAGGTCACTCAGATCAAATTTATGTAATGCTGCGGAAAATCGATTTCGAGATGTCAACAGATACACTTTTGAGGTCCCTAGATACCAAAAAAGTGTTGTTTTTTCAAAACCTCCGAATGTCTGTCCGACCGGTGTCTGTGAACACTACTAGCACCTAAACCATGCGTAGGATGTTTTCCAAATTGAAGAAATCCCTGTCCATCCGGCTCGAGCCGAAACTTTGAGATTTTGAAAATCATTCTTCAAAATTTGGGTGTGCTTTACTTGAAGCCCTACAGACATTAAGATTTTTTTCAAAAACTGCTCCAATTTTTTTCTTTAAATATCATGTAAGAATAGATAAACATACACATATAAAAGTGGCATAGGTCCGATTTACAAGATTAACTCTAAATTTTCGAAAACTTTGAAAAGTATGATTTTTTTCGGCGTCTGCCTTCATCTACAAAATTAAAGATAGAGTTTTTCCTTCAAATAAAATTTCATGTCCATAGTGAGATTTTTCTTTAAGGTCAGGTATATTTTGTGTAGCTTTCGCGCAATATTGCGTGTAACACTTGCAATTAAAATCAAACAAACAAGACTTTCTCAAAAATGGCTCCACTTTTTTTTCTTTCAACTTTTGGTAGGGATTGTGCTAAATGCACTCTATATAATAACATAATCGCCACATTGCTGTATTCTTTTGTTTTTTCAAAAATTACAAAAATGTGATTTTTTGACTTATCTCACATTGTGAAAATTTACACTAGCGGTAATTTGTTGACATTATTAAATGTATGGGTACATGTGCTTGAAATAATGTCAGATAAAGTTTGTCGAAAACTCAACCGTTTTCTGTGAAAAGTACTTCAAAGTTCTGCATTTTCAGAAACGCTCAAATGCTTTTTCTCTGAACCAGTTCCAAATATTTTCTTTAAACATTTCGAACAGGTAGTGCTAATTCCATTCGTTAATATGACGTACAGTCATTTCGGTGTATTTTTTTTTTTTAAATTACACATGTAAATTGTCCGACTAGATATCTCACGCCGTTGATATGCACATTTCCAGCAATTTATAAACTCTATTGTATTTGTGAGTAAAAAGAGCTTAAAATTATTTTTAATGAAGTTATTCGAAAACTCAAAACTTTTCTGTGAAAAAGAGCTTTAAATTTTGAATTTACAGATGAGCTGAAGCGCCATTTTCTTAAAACCGTCGAAAACGTTTTCAAATGAAATTGCCATTTATTACGAAGTTCTACTGTTCTTTTATATTCTTAAAATAATATTTCTGTTTTACTATTAGGAATGCGAAAAATTAAAAAAATTTCAAGAAAATGTACTTTGGGCGGCGATAGATGGCAGCTGGCAAGACTATATGGCAAGTCCCAGTAGCTAGCTGAGACGAAAGAAAGTGGAAAACTAACACGGGAAAGCCTGTGCCATTCTTTAGCACCACTAGTTTACTGATGTCTCAAATCAGCCAATGTTTCAAAAGCCAGTACAATTTCTTACTAAATGCGATGTAATTTACTCCAATAGCGCACTTGGATTGCGTGTAATTGAAGGTAAGAATGGAAAATTCGTTCCGAAGGTAAAGGCCGGACGGTGTCAAGCAAAGGCGACGCGTAGTGGGCGGACGGGGGGGACCAAGTGGTGCGGGGATGAACGGGGGAAAAGCGGGGTTGATCAGGGGGTGGCTGGGCGGGGCTGGACGTGGTGTGGCGAGAGGGAAAAAAATTGACCAGACATTTAAAACAATAATTCTTATTAATATTGCATGCACTCAGCTTTAAGTAACTAAAAATATACTCAATAATTAAAAAGTAAGTGAATTTTTATGGACTACATTCGTGGGAAATGTTTCCTAAGTTCTATGTTGCTGTTCAGTAAAGTGCTTTTGTACTGTTGATAATACTATCTGCATGTAAAATTTTCTTTTTACATAACCTTTATTTCGTTGACGCTTTAGCCTTAAGATTAAGTATATTGAACTAGTGGCGCTAAAACATCACGTTCTTTCTCGACCGTATTTTCACACAAGATTACGCGAAAAGTATTCGAATTTTCAACACAAGATATTACACATCACCTCATTTCAAAATCTATCTTTGTGGAACAGATTTTATTTGGGGAAAAATCTGTATTTTTAATATTTTAGTTGTAGGAAGGCTCCGAAAAAGTATTTGAACTTTTACAATTTTCGAAAAATTAGGGGTTTCAACGAATAAGAGACGTGCACCATTCTCTTAAAAATTCTTCACACTATCCTATGACAAAAATTTAATCAAAAACGATGGAGCCATTTTTTAAACATTTTAATAATGTCTCAGAGGCTTTATGTAAAGTATTTTCCAAAATCAAATTTAAGGGACCTCGACATTAGCCGAATTGATTGAGGAATATCAATTATAGCGTTGTTCACGGACGGACGTTTTGCTGTCATTCGATTTTTTACTATCGAGTGCTCACAACACATGGATTCTGGCTACACCACATGTTAGAGGATTTCCTCTCGTAAATTTAGCAACCGGATTTTCTCTCTACTCCGAAGCGAGAAAATAAATATTAGTACTGGTTAATTCTAGGGATTATGGCATCATGAAAAGCAAACTAGTTTTGTTAATTCACTTCTCTTTAAAGCATTACATTCCTTTTCAACTTTTTGAATGTGAGTACTTGAACATTAGAATAGTATATCTTCAGATGCATAAATAGATCATTCAAACCTTATTAGTAATAAGCAATTACTGCCCATAACAACGTGTAAATTATACAATTGAATCTGAATCTCAGACTATTGGATCGCGAATTTTAAATTATTGCCCTCTTAACAATAATTTATTTACTTATTACTTCCACGGCAAAATTTCGAAAATCTAACAATTTTATGACATTACCTACTTATTATCAAGACCAACCCGTCTATGAAGTTAATTGGAAGACGTGCATTTTTCCTTGGTTAATTTTTGAAACTTTAAAACTGAAATTTATAACAATGAAGTGAAAATTCAAATTGAAACAAAGTTTGAAACAAACTTTTTCATCATGTGCTTGAGGCTATTAGAGAACTTGATACGAATGCTTCTAGAATTTCATACGAGGCTTGCGCAGAAGTCTTGCGTGTAGGTATGACAATAAGAAATTGCACGAACTCTCCATATTTACATTTGTCCTTTCTGATAAATTGCAGACGACTAGATAAAGTGACATTCATAATGTTTTTACCATAATTTCTGTGGGCTGGGAACAGAAACAGTAATCTTTCGCTTTTATTGCATGGACTGCTGAGTGTCTTCGAATATCGCATATCGTAAATGTCTTTTCATTGCCCAATGTGCTACTTACGGATCCTAACTCAGTGGTGTATTATTAGAGTATGTTGCATTCAACTTGATGTTAACGTCTTGTTACTCCGTTCGAGGGATGTACTAAACTGTGATTCTTCTCACATTAATTAGCTATTCAGATCACTAATCAGTTAGAGTATACTAAACGAGATCAGGTGTGTATACTGCAAGATTCATAATTGCAAATATTTTACTTGACCAAATTAATGTTCAATTCTGGGTAATATTCATTATTGTGAGCATGTTTGAAAACTATTTGAAATTCGTTGCAGTTCTAATCTCGCACGAATTTTCCTATTTCATTGAATTATCACCTATTTTTTGTCCCTTATATAAAGTGAGAATCAGCTTCATTTTCACCTGAATTATCATCTATTTTGTGTATCAGCTTCATTTTCTTTCTATGAAAGAACATAATTTCATGTATACTAAATTTCAGTGGAAAGTATGCTTTGGGGAGGAATTTTTGTCACACCAAGAAATAGGTCTTGTTGCATTCGGCCTTACCGCATTATATCGATATCAAATAACATTAAATTATGTGGAACTCTTGCATTTATTACTCTTGCTTCGTTACTAATGCAAAAGAGAGTCATGTATTACGTTGATATGTCTTTTTTACTTCGCGAAATAATTCCGGATATATAGTCCCGAGAATCTGAAGCCCCTTTCTACATTGTGCTACACAAATCATTCTGAATTCAATCATCCCTTCTTTTACTTCGCTCATCCTATTTGAATAGTGACTAAGTGAACTTAATATTTGAGTCACTTCCATGTTCCGTTAACAATTTGTCTCAATATAATTTTGCATGCAAGACTTTTAATGTCGAAAAAGTAAAACAGTAAAATTCTTTCTAAAACAGTATTTTTTTGAATAAGTTTATAATGATACTTGCTTTTAAATTGTCTTCTAAATTAACTGAATTCTTATCGAGGAAACAAAGTACTTCATTTATTACAAACTGTTCTTTTATTTGAATTATAAGCTGTATGGGGGCTAGAAATTGATCTTGAATATATTTGAATAATAAGTTACATGGGGCTAGCAATTGATCGCAAGATGTTTCACATCACAATTCAAAGTCAGTTGGCATTCACAACATGTAATATTTTCTCATTAATTTAGAGTATTTTATTCTACATTTATATTTTGTTTCTAAGGATATGATTTTCAGCATACTGTTGATTTGAAAGGGAAGTGAAATGTTCTTCGGACTTGTTAATGAATGTGGACATTCCTGTTTTTCTTCTCGCTGAATAGCTAGTATTTTTTTAACTTGCTTTTTAATCTGAGCTCCGAGTCCTGGTCCCAATCCCTGGTTAAAAGAGCCATGTTCTTGACCGCTGAAAGTAGAGGGCAAAGCGGCGTTGCCAATTCCTCTTCTTCTTTTGCGTTTTTTGTACAGATGAAACATTTTACCTTTGGCGCTCTAGCAATCCCCAGTTCAACATTGATTATGTTTACGCCCATTTATGAGAATTTTTGATCGCGTGAATTGGAGAAAACCATATCATATTTATACTCTCGAGTAGTGAACGGAGATATTACCACTGCGACGAAGTTTTATAATTTAACTTCGGGCGTCATTTAGGCTTGAGATTCTACCTGCTGTAAAAATTCGTCATGGGGCAACCATTTCTATAAAGATATTGTAATAAGAAGGGACCATGGCTACTGTTTGGCTACTGCTCGGATCATAACTGCTGGTTATGCCCACGTGCTTAATTAGTTAATGCATTGGCAATTGGATCACTTATAAATGCTTTCGACAAAACTTCTTGCAATGCCATCATCCAACATGACTTTGTTTTGAACCTTGTCAAATTGGTACCTTCTTAGGTTAACTTATCTATACGTTTCTTGCGAGGGAAGGAATATGAAGAATATTTTTGTCGACCTGTTTTACACAATTTCTTGTGACGAACAATTCAGTATTTTTGGCGAACGCGCGCGTATGTTTTGTCGCTTGTGAGGTTCCAGATCCACGACTTCGACCAGATTCAAACCACACACTGGGGTGTAATAGTCATGGTAAACATCGAGGTTGCTGCCGATGAACTGTATTACGCATTCACTTAATTTACAGTTTTAATTACATAATTGATGTTAAATCAAAGTATTTCGTTCGGGAAAGTGTATATATATATATATATATATATATATATATATATATATATATTTACCGAGTAAGCCAAACTAACTGCTACTCGAAATACCCGATTTGAGAAAACTTAACTCGTCATTCAGTCGACCAAATGAACTCCCTTGAACTGAAGGTTGGAAGGTGAGTTCCAAAAATACAGAACCTTTTAGAAGATTATAATTTAATTGGGGGGCAATGCATTTACTGTACGTAATTTATTGTACTGCACTGTACGAGTAGCAACAATTGAAATTTGAACAATTGAATGCAGTTTGCAGATACAAATGTGTTATTATTTATGCATACTTTGTTGTGGTTTATATTCATTACTTTTCTGACTTGGTTTCATTAAATTCACTGATAAATCGCCGATTACTCGCCGTAAATAAATTATGTATATTGTTTATTAACAGCTAATTTGTCTAGGAGGACATTTTTCTTTAGTTTCGTCCCGTAAAGAAGTGTCTAAATGTATATACAAGAGACGCAAATCTTTATAATCATTATTTAAATAAATGAAAGTTTAAAATGAAGTGAAGTCGTATGAAGATGTCAGACATTGTTCATCGTTCAGATGAAATTTCAGTGAGAAAGGAAACATGATTTTCATTGACTAAAAGTTATTGTTGTTTTAATTATTTTTATCTGTGAAGAGAAAACTCTGTACCCCTTATTCAGCATATTGCGCGGAAGAACAAGTGTGAGATGTTACATAGTTAAAGTATGTACGGAGATGAGTGCAGGAAGTCAAAATGTATATGTTACACATATATTAAATTAAATAATATACCGTACAGATACAACCCGCAACACTGCAACACGCTTCCATCGTACATCGTACATCACTCGGAAACGATGCATTTTAGAGTTTTAAACATCGATCTTCGTGTGACAGAGTATGACATTTAGATGTCTTCTACCAAGCTTAGCATTCAAGAGAAAAATACAACACTCCATATTTGCAATTGTGTACTTGAAAAGTGTAATATATTATAATAATTTCGCACATGAAGAAAATTAAAGTTTGTTATTTACATAAGTTCATAGTGATATACTTTTTTACTTAAAATTATACAATAACAAAAAGGTACTGGATTCAGTATATTTGACTTCCGAAAGACTTCCCTCTTTCGGGGTTAGGGTAAAAAGACCTTTTTTCGTTGTATTTCTCAGCCACGCGGGAAGGTTTTCATAGGTTTTCCTATTTCTTAGGTATTCCAGAGAATTAACGAGCACAGCGCGTGCTAATGACATTCACAATCACTCGCTCACTGATGACATAATATAACAATATTTTTAAAAAAATCATCAGATACAGAAGTTCGCACGGTTTTATAGGATAATACCCTACAATTTACATTTGAGGCACTAAGGATAATATCGGCTGTACCAAACCGACCTCGCATTTTCAGTTAGAAGTATGACAGTACACTCCTACCATGGAGTACCTATCACAAGCTGAATTATCAAATAACTTGGGATATCGAAAAACCTTCAAATTCCTCTTTCAAAAATGTGTCGTAAATGAAAGTAAACGTGAACGAAAACAGAAAGAGATCATTTTTCTCATAACTTGCTTCGTTTGGGATCTGTCACACACACACACAAATATATATATATATATATATATATATATATACTATATATATAAATATAAATTCCCAGCGCGCTCATGGAATGTATTTATAGAGATAGATGTTATTATAGAGTACATATTTTTTTCTCCATTTCCAAGCAATGTATTTGAAGTGTTTGCGCAGAGGTTACGACCTCGTGACCTGTCTCCTCTGCATGCCAGCCTGTCCGGGGGTTTTCCGTCCGTTCGTGGCAGCGCGCGCGGCCGCCGGGCTTTGATCTCGGTGCAGGCGGTGGGCGCGGGCGGACACGCGGACTTGGGCTGCACCACGCCCGACGCGTGGCGCGGGCAGGTGCAAGCAGCCGGCCGCCGAGCGCAGCGGGGCAGGCACAACGCGCATCCCCACTGACCAACGTCCGCCCTCGCGTCCGCGCCCGCCCCCGCGCCCGCCCCGCGCCCGCCCCCGCGCCCGCCCCCGCGCCGCCCCGCGCCCCGCCGCCCGCGCGCCGCACCCCGCGCCCTTGCGCCCGCGGCCTGCCCGCCCCCGCGCCCGCCCTCCGCGCCCGCCCGGCGCCCCCCCCGCGCCCGCACCCGCGCCCGCCACCGCGGCCCGCACCCGCGCCCGCACCCGCGCCGCGCCCGCGCCCGCTCCCCGCGCGCTCCGCGCCCGTCCCGCGCCCGTCCCGCGCCCGTCCCCGCGCCCGTCCCCGCCCCGTCCCCGCGCCCGTCCCCGCCCCGCCCCACGCCCGCCCCGCGCCCACTTCCGCGCCCGCCCCCCCGCGCCAGCGCCCGCCCCGCGCCCGCACCCGCGCAGGCCCCCGCGTCCCCCCCCAGCGCCACCCACCCGCGCCCACACCTCCCGCGCCCGCCGCTTGCGCCCCCGAATATATATATATATATAATATATAATATATATAATATATATATATATATAATGAAACGTCAAAACTTTGCAAATCAGCTTTTAAGGCAGTTGTAAGCATATTTGGGGTTATTCCGAATGGGTGAGCCGCTATAAGCACTCAAAAGTTGTTTTGCAAAAAATGCTTTCTAGGCAAAAAATTGTATTGCAGAAGCATAGATGCACTCCGGAAACATGTAAATTGTTTGTTATTTACGAAGGAAATGAATAAATTTGTTCAAAAACATTAACCGAGAAATAAAAATAGCAGTCGAAATGTGTAAATTGGGTGCTTTTTTGTCTTAATGTTTCGTTCGAAATAAGTACCGGGAGAGATGGTTCAGGATATCAACTGATGTCACTGCAGTCCTTCTGACCGGTTCGAGTCCCGATGGTGGCAGGATTTTCGACGCTACCTTTTCAGCTAGGTGGAATTTAATCGCTGTCTGGAGAAGATTTCTAGCGGCCGGCTGCTGTTCGTAATTTTCCGTGGTTTCTCCGATCAAGTGTGTACGTAAGCTTCCGCGGCTCGAATTCATGAATTCTCGGCTGTCCGGGAGACGCCGCGTCGTTGGCTGGGGTGCCGACGTTTCGCCCGACATTTCGCAGGCTTCCTCAGGGTAGTGACACTGTGACACCGGACAGCCGAGAATTCTCCGATCAACCCCAGACAAATGCCGGAGCATAACTGTAACAAACGGGCTATGGACAGCGCACAATCTTCCAAATCTCTATCTTGTTCTATCCTCGCCCTCTAAAGACACACTAACATGCACTGCACTACCACACATGACGGGAGACCGGTCTGCACCCATCTGGGACGGTGCCCCACTGGTGGTAGTATACCTGATTAAGGAAAACCCCACTAGATAACGGTAGGTCGGCGCCGGATCTCGCCATACAGCGAGGGAAAGATCACCGCCACTTCCCGAGCAAAACCACGCACTACATTCACGGGACTAATGACTATACTATTGACGCGCCCGGAATCACTAACAATCAATTAATCGATGTCTACCACAACTCCTTCACAATGGAAAATAATTTGAAACAAATGTGTTAATCTTCGCATGTAAGCCATAACACATCCGCTTAATTCAGAAAATCTCTCTCCTCAAAAATAGGATCGTTTGTATTTTGATTATTTTAAATTATTTTTCTTTATCACAAAATAAGTTTTTAACCATGTTTCTATGGAATGCATTTAAAACTGTAAAAAATGCGACATTCACATTAATTCTTTATTATTAAAATGTACAAAGCCAAAACTTCTAGTAGACGCCTTTCTATTGATTGACCTGTCTGAAAACAACACATCCGCCACTAGTGAAGATTGCCCACGGAAGGTTGAAGGAAAAGAATACTGGACTGATAAAGATAAGAATAGATTAGAGATAGATAAGCAGATAAAAGATAAAGATGATGTTGACATAACAAAGAATTTCAACGATGTATTGAATGTCAACTTAGTAAGTCTTAGTAAGTAAATTACTACTTAGTTAAAACCACGTAAGAACAGTATAGATAAAAGCGAGAAAGAAATGACTGTAAATGGCTAGTAATTGAGATACGTTGAAGAAGCAGCGACTACGGAAAAGGAAGACTGATACGAAGAAGAAGAGAAAGAACAATTTATGATGGTGAAGTTAATAAGACTCGCTGAGTTCATACTAATAGGGGAAGTAGCATAATTTCGTGTGATAATTGATTTCATCTCAAAGGAAGCGAAAATAAGACAATTAGGAACATAATATATCTTCCATCTGTTAATTAGTTCCGCGTTTCCGATTGCATCTGCTAATTATTTCAGACTGCATTTCGTCTTTTTTAACTATATAAAACATTTGATAAACAGTCTGAATTCACCTTCGCAAAAAGTAGAGCGAACAAGTATCTTGTTTAAATGAATAATTACTTGATAAACTAGTGTCTAAAACTTATCATTTAGTATATAAGCAAAATTTGTTTTCAAGTCTATTGCTGAGGACTTATTCAATATTCATCTTTGCATTCATATCTGGATACAAACCATATTACTTTCATTCCCTGAAGTCATTACGCTATTGTTTTCACGTTTACCTCACCCGTGTGAAGTAGGCTTTCGGCACATGCGAAAAATGTCACGGCTAGCCACGTGGGGAAATGCACCTCGAATGAATACGTGATGAGAAAACGTCCGAGGAACTAGGACCTTTCTCCACAACTACCTTCCCTCATGAGTCACTTTCAGTCGGAATCGAAGGCACGACATTCGTATGCGACTGCGGACATGCGTATTAAAAGTGGAAGGGGACAAGTGAATTTGCACAAATATTTGTTTTCAAATAAAATTAGCCTGTACATGTCTTACAATAATAGACAATTTTTTTACACCTTTTCGTTAACTGCGTAAAAAAGTTCATTACTCTTTGCACTGCCACACATTTAAACGAATGATCTATCATCCTAAGGAGGGCGGCCGTTCTGCACGAACGGAAGGTTGAGGGTTCAAATCTCGCGAAAAGCATGGAGGTTTCTACCTTTTGATTGTGGGGTGGAAGGCAATGGCGAATCACCATGTACCGTATCCCACAATATGATTCATTACATTAGAATTTGAAATCGATTCATGTCAAAATACTATAAACGAACTCCTAGGTTAGAAGATGAAGAAATAAAAAATGTAATAAGAAATTTTGGAAATGAAGAAATTGAAAAAATCTGATGGAAAAATTTGGGTTGTTTTTAAAACATTTAACTCTCTTTGGAAACTTATCTTTTTCTTACACATGTGAAGATGGATTATGAATATATATATCCCTCGCTCGATCAAATGCTGATTCAGGGTCTTGACAACCACTCTCATATGAAATACTGGCGAAGTAACAGCAGCATTTTCCACGGATGAAGGAGCAAAATTGGCAACAGCGACTGACATCGTAAGTGGAGCACAGAGGAAGAGAAAAACACGGTTAGCTCCCGACAAAGCGACGGCTGGCGGCGGCGCACTATGGCCCGGACAGGCGAAAAGCGGACAAAAATAACTCGCTTCAGTTAAACAGCGGTTTACAACGACTGCTCTGTAGACGGGAATGTTCTTGGTTCGAGTCCCGAGCGTGGTTGGTGGACTCCAGCAAAAAAGTTGGGTCGAAGCCAGGGACCTAACTAGAAGGGAACAGACGAGGTGTATGCCACAGGCGGTGGATTGGAAGGGGACGCTAAATTTAATATCTTTACTTTCGAAATCAAGCATGTACTCTTTCCTCCAGAGATCTTGCCCCGGGTTAAAACGTAGTTACGTCTCTGGCCGAAGACGAGCAGTTTTCACGACATGGTTGTTGAAGTAGAGTCAATTTACAAAAATAAATAAATAAATAAATAAATAAAAAAATAATAAATAAATAAATAAAAATAAATCAATAAATAAATAATAAATAAATAAATAAAAAATAAATAAACAATCGTTAAATTTCTCGGTAGAGCAAAAAACGGGTCCAGTTTTAAGATATTTATATTTTCGAAAATTGCAAACTAATAATTAACATGGCGAAACGACCACATTTAGGAAAGAGCTTTTCTTCCTTAATGAAATCTGTTTTTAAAACTACATCTTGAAATAATGTAAATGAAAATATCTGCTTGTTTTTTTTAATTGTGAATAAAAATGTCAACTTTGTTTTAAATCGCTGGGAAAATTGAGTATAGCCATTAGGTTGGTGTTGCGGGGCATGGCGTGTTGAATCGAAGACCTGAGTTCGAATTCCAAAGCAGAAAACATTTTTGCTAGTTGAAAACACTTTCGCAGGTTCATATTGCATTAAAATATTGCGCAGCCATTTCACATAATGCAAGAAAGTATTTGGTGATGAAGTGCCACTGTTTCTTTTCGTACGTGCTCGAAGCAGGGGCTGATTTAGCGACAGGAAATTCTATTTTACATTCTTAAACATTTCGAAACACTATTCAAGTGCTTAGTGAGGGGATGTATTTTCTTACACCGTAACGTTGAGCGTTCTGTCTTTTTGAAGTAATGCTCACAAACTCGCAAAGTAATGATGGGCAAAATTCTGCAGATTTACTAGAAAAACACTCATTATAAAAGAATAACTTTTTGTGGAAATACGTGTATTAGGTTAATAGATTACATTTATTTTGGGTGCAATAGACTTTTAAAGACACAGAAGCATATTGTATGAATTTTTTTCAAGTGTTTGATGACTTTTTTTCCAATATGTTGTGAATGATTTTTCCGCATTGCAGATCCCTCCATAGATGAGATCAAAGGCTTATTTTTCTTTTAATGCGGCTCCACATATTCGGCGAGTAGCGAGCGACCGCTAATCGAATCCCGAGTAGTGTGGATGAGTTGCTATTTGCCAAGTGACGAACATTCGGTGCCCGGCTTATCCACCGCATGTCGGTCTTTAGGACTCATCAAAGGGAACGAACATTCGCCGAACACCAGCTGTTCGGGATTGGACTCGCAGTAGCTCGCTATTCGGCGAATGCCGAGTGTGTGGAGCCGCCTTAAAAGGAAAACAGGTATTGCCCTCATCCAAGGACGGATCCGCGATGCGGAAAAATCGTTCATGAAATATTCGGAAAAAATACCATAAAACATTTGACAAAAATATCATAAATGTTTGTGTGGATCAGTGATTTCGGGTGTCTCAACGGCTGAGGTTACCATTAGTGTCGTGCATGCGGTTTTGCTTGGGAAGTGGCGGTGATCTTGCCCTGCGAGATCCAGTACCCGCCTAGTCTGCTTACGCTGTTTTCCCCATCAAGATATCTCCTACCGAGTCAACGCCACACATGTGGTAGTGTGGTACATATGAGTGTGTGTAAGTAGTGGTGAAGATAGGGCAAGGAAGGAAATAAATAAATAAAGAAAGAAAGAGAAAGATAGCGCGTTGTCCGAAGCCCGTTTGTGAGGATACTTCTCCGGCATTCGCGTGTTGTTAATCGGAAAAAACACGAAAAACTACCGATGAAAGCAGCCGGCCGCTAGAATTCTCCTCCAGGCAGCGACAGAACTCGAGCTTGTAGCTATTTGGCTAGTGCCAAAAATCCTGCCACCGTCGGTAAAGAAACCCTAGATATCTAGCTCAGAGGCCATCAGTTAATGCCCTGATCACCACCTTGATGCCCACATCAGTTAACGCCCTGAGCCACCTTTCCCTGACCGCCCTTACGTAAATCCGGCAGTGGTTGCACTAATGTCAATGGGTGATGGTTTTTTCGAAGGCACGCCGTTTTGTCCGTTCTGCGCGCTTTCCAATCCACCGTGCTGTGCTGCTGCGACCGCGGCCAGCGCCCGGGAAACGGGGCTTGCGGCGAGCGCGGCGCGCGGAAGGGGGGCGGTGCCAATGGAAAAGTACCGAGGCGCCCAAGCCCTTGAACCCCCCCGGAGGGCCGCAGCGCGGGCGCCGGGGAGGGGTGGGGAGGGGAGGGGAGGGGCGCTCCGTGCGCTTCATTGGACGCGTGCGGCGGTTGCGCACGCCCTTGTATGGCAGCGTTGCATGATACGACGCCACGCGCTGACAAAAGCGACGGAAACAACCGCCAAGTAATAATGATAATGATAAATAACTAATGTATATCGGGAGAGGTGGCTCAGGGCATCAACAGCCACTACAGTGTTTAGAGGATCGAGTCTCAACACTTTTACGATTTTCGACACTAGCTAGTACATAGCTAGCTAGAATTCAATCACTGTCTGGAGGAGAACTCTAGCTGTCGGCTGCTCCGATCGGTAGATTCCTGTGGTTTCTCCGATCAATGCCCAGCTAATGCTGGAGCAGTACCCTAATGGACCACCGACCGCGCGCCTTACTTGTTCTATGCTCTCCCCTTCCTTACCCACTACTGTACACTACCACGCATGCCGGGAGAGAAGACCGGTCGAGAGCTTACAGCATATCCCGGCTGGGGCGGTGCACCGCTGCTGGGAGGTATCTGGTTGGTGAAAACCCCGCTGGCCGACAGTAGGTCGGCGCCGGACCTCAACATCCAGATGAGGAAGATCAGCGCCACCTCCCGAGGAAAAACATACACTACACTAATGGGACTAATGACTTTGGCTGTTTACGCACCCGGAATCTCTAATCCATCATTCAATAAATAATAATGATTAATAAAAATAATTAATTGTATGTATGTATTTGTCGATTGAGGGTCGGATTAATCGGACTTTTATACGGAATTAATACGACCAGCTAGACGTGTTCTCCGACCTTGGCCCTGTTTCTATTTATTTACGCTTGGGGTAAGGAAGGCATGCGGCGTGCATGGCGTATTCCCAATACCGTATCTTGCAAACTTGTCTTGGCTGAGTTTTTCTTTCGCCAACAGCTGTAGCAACTGAAACGAATTTTGCTAGGTTACAGTTGTATTTTGGCCGGCCGGGAATCGAACGCGGTATTGCACAACGAAAGCTAGCACTCTATCCACCTCTCGAGCAGTATATAATTACAATATTATTATTATTATTATTATTATTATTATTATTATAACCGGAAAATGTAGGTCACAGGATTTGGTCGGAGTTTCGGAATATTTTCGATCCATCCTCAAGGCTTACTGCAAGATATACAGATGGTTAAAACCTCTCAAAAACAAAATGGGTTATTACAACCTTTTGAATTTTTCATAAAAAGGTGGTCAATAACTAGATTCGGTTACCTTGCTGAAGTTTCTGGACTGCGTTATTCGCTTATCCATCTGGGTTACGACAGATGTAACCTGGCTCCATGCCGCCCCCGCGGTAAACCCAACCCTTTTATCTACGTCCCAACCATGGCATTCCCGATTTGCATTGCGTTTGGTTTTCCTCCTGAGTTCAAGGAAGAGCTCGCCAAGGTATCAGTTCTTCGAAGCATCGCCCTTTCGCTTTCGTATTCAAAGAATATGAAAGAGGAAAAGGGACAAATAAACCTTTGAAGATTGTTGATTTTGTCTTACCGGCGTTCTGTAATGGTCGTATAGAAAGACAAAGCAAAGTTTGTTATCTAGGAATTAAATTTATTAATCTGGGTTCTAAGTATACCGTGAGCTGCTCCACGAAAGAGGCGAAACAACCATGTGCCTTCAAGATACGCCGAAGTAAAATAATTTTATTTTAGTTAGAAAACACACACTGAGTCGATGATTCTCCCTGACTCGAGCATCCCTCTCGATTGGTGTGAGAACATTTATTTGCGTTACATTGTTTCCTCTAGCCTCGTCTCAAAACACTGACTGGGAGGAAATCGGATTATGCCTTCTCAAGTAACGAAAGGTGATAGCGAATTAACTGGATCAATTGGATAAACTGGAAAGCTGACCGTTGGATTCAATAGGCAACCCCGGGACATTATATTTTGGAATCAACCGTAGCTATAGACATAGTCTTCGTGAATTTAATATTGTTAATATTGTTATTGAAAGAAGAACAGAATGTTTTTATTGACAGAAAAACACGCATGGTCCTAAACCTCGAGGAATTTAAGAAAGCATGTTGTGTTAGAGTTTTGCTTTTTGACGTAATACATACACACTACTAATGTGTAAGTATATATAATGTTTATAGTTACGCTGATGATATCTGGAAGACTATTGCGAATATTGAATATGTATTGTATGTATTTGTATCCATGCTAACATTTCGCACGATTGTTTTAAAAGTGAAAATAGCTTCTGTCTGGAACAGATCGTCTACTTATCTTATGTTTTATCATCTGTGATCCTTGTGTTGGTCAAGGCTGAACATTTTAAAATTACTGAGCGTTTGTTAACAAAAAAAAACTTTAGAAATGTGCTAAAAAGTAGCAAATTATTAAATAGTCAATTTAATTTTAGATAATTTCGAGATTCTGCACGTTTCTGACCACTCACATCATGGTGTGTGTACTTTTCCTTTATCTTCCTTGTCCTATTATCAACCCTCACCAACAATACATACATCCACTACAGTACCACATATGCCGTGAGACCAGGCGCGTAGATCTTGTCCCTGCTGGAACGGTACACCACTGATGGAGTTACCTGCAGCTGACGTGTAGGCCTACGCCGGATCTCACCATCCATCGGGAGAAGGACACTGTGTTAAAACATGTTCTACACTTTACGGACTAATGACAGTGCAGTTTACGCACTTCGAAACACTCATTCAATCAATCACTCTATCATACGGCAGTTTTATTCATAATCATCTAATTCTTCGTACTGCTGTCTCTCGGGGATAATTTCAAAACTATGGCGATTCCCTGATTCGCAGGAATTGCATTACCGTTGGTAACGAGAAACCTATTTTGCGGGTTCGGAGTCAAATTTGAATTACTCTGTAAAGAAGGATCCTTGAATGTTATTTATTCTAGCTTCATACGCCGAGCGCGTTGATTGAAGACTGTATTACGCGATTCTAAATAGCCGCTTTTTTAAATCGATTTGGAAACCTGATTTTTGCATCGATTCTAAAAATACATTTCTTAGAAACGAAGTATCTCTAAAAAGTTTGAAGAACCGGCATGCAGTTCAAGCTCTTGAACCGGTGCCGGCAACTGCACAACTGCAAAGCTTGCAGCTGTAGGGGGCGGTGCATTGCTGTTTTTTTTTTATGGGATGTGTTTACGCCATCCGAGAAGCGCCCGCGGACACAAATAACGCACTTGACGCGCTGTTACGTGACAACACATTGGCAAAAACGCTCGACGCGCAGTTCATAGGCGCATGTGGACGTGTGCTGGCGCACAGGCACCGCCCGGGTGCGGCCGTTTCAATTGCAAACGCTGGCGATTCCGAGAAACTTTGTTGGCGGTCATTCGCTGAAATAGGCGGTTTATTTGATCGCTAGTGTCCACCACGCCGATCCGGTGGCCGAGATCGCTGAGGCAGTAGTGCCGTAGCGATCTCGTACCGAAAGATCGCGGGTTCGAGTCCCGCCTCGGGCATGGTTGGATTGTGTTCGTCCTTTCACACCCTATCATCATCATCATCATCATCATCATATCAGGGAAGGCAACGGGAAACCACCCTGAATAAATTATCCCAAGAAAACCCGTTATGGGTCACCTAACTTCCGTATATGGAAGATAGGACCAAAGAAGAAGTGTCCACCCCAGTCCACTCCACACTACCCCACTCTGCCCTGCACTGCCGTGCCTCGCTCAGGTCGAAGGGATTTCGGCCTGTAAGCCGCTTACTTGGCCCTCAGGATCACGACTCTGGAATGGGGGAAAAACACAGAAACAGGAAAGTTGCTGCAGCTTATAACCTGCCACTCGCCACCTCCTTTGCCGTCCTGATGTGTCAGCCGGCTGTGCCTTGACTGGCAGCCAGGACACACGGTTGCCTCATTACGACTACAAAGTAGGTACTCCCAGTCATGTGTAGCGAGATGAAATAAAATATTCTGTGTATATAATAAAATAAGCCAAACTTTACATAAAATCGATATATTAACGTTTACGAACAGCAGAAAGCTTGCTCTGGCTGCGTTGCTTATTTGATTACTACCCGGAGTGCTGTATTTGCATTTTTATTTTCGCACTTTCACTAGCGTTGCTCCGCGAGCGCCACGGCCTCATGGAGCTTAGCGTCGGTGGCCGAAGATCCCGGATTGGATCAGCGGAGGGCGCCGGGCATTCGGAAGTGGATCGAGGCCTCGTGAGTTTGACGTCTACCTGGATCGAGCTCGTAGTCCACAGCACCAATCGGCTTTAGTGCTTTTCCTGTTTACCAGGCGAATGCCAGAGCAACGCCGTGTAAAACGATCGGCTTATTACAGTATGCGGCCGCCAGCAAAAGGGCCAACATCCAAAAATCTTACAATATGGCTGATAAAAATTGATTGATTATTTACGACAACTACGTTCAACGAAAGTTACGTTCGTTATTAGTCCCATAAGTGTAGTGCATGCTTTTTCCGAGAGGTTGTGGCGTCTTTCCTCCGCAGCTACTGCGCCGTGATATCCGGGTCGAGCTTTAAACTCTGAACTCGCGACGAGCTGCAGGTAGAACATTTGCTCATATGTGAAAAGGGAAAAGATAGACATAGAAGAGGAAGCAAGGGTGGTAGAAATGCAGTTTGCGGTATGATTCGTTGCCACGCGCTGTTGATTCCGAGAAAGACTCGCTCACGGCGCGGCCGACGCACTTTCGCGAAGAATTGATCGATTGTCGTGATCGGAACGCGTGTCCAAGCTCAGTCCTTCGACCCTCGCGTGAACATAAACCATCCTTGAGTCTGTCCAAGGCATTTTATGCGAATGCTCTCCTTAAACGTCATTTTGCGCGAATGTTTTGTTAATTTGCTGCAGGAACTGCCAGGCTAACCAAGATTCATTCCGTCCGTTTGTTTTCTGGTTCCGCCCGCGACCGCTGGCGAGCCATACCGCAAGCTGCATTTCAGCCAAGGAAAGATCGGAAGCTGTCCTTGACCCACTTGTTTTGGGTACTCCTTCGGCATTTGATGTTGATGGAGGAATCCACCGGTCCTGTACTGCGATTTATTTGTAATGGCACTGGACGTTTAATCAGTTGTTACGGTGTCATCCAATCGGGAGCTTGAATGTCACCATAGGGACCACACCGTAACACCCGAAAGCCACTACAAATCAATGTAAATATAACTACCTTTCGGAGCAGCTGGCTGCTAACAATTCTATTACTACCATTGTTGAATTTGACCTAGTTATATTGCTAGTGTCGAAAATTCCCCACCATCGGAACTGCAGCCTTAGGACCTCCCGATAAGAGACACTGCAGTTGCAACATTTGTTACCCTGAGCCAACTCAACGTGTTCGTTCTAAATACGTGAGCGGACTCCTGGTGAGCAAAGAAGTACCGCCTTCATGACTTTTTCCTTGATTTGTGTAGAAATATCATTAACCTTGTGGTTCATGTACACCAACCAGTGTTGCCTGATCATGGTAAAATTATTATTGTACCGTGCCATTATTATAATACGGCAATAAACGCCGCTTACACAAAAGTGATCGGTTCAACTTGCTGCCCTTATTCAGCGTTAATACAATGCGAACAATTTTCCATGTTAAGAGTTGTTTCCTCGTCACATTGTCCAATAAGAGCTCACTCGGTCATCACATTGTTTCTTTCCCATTACTTCTAAGAGAGATCTGTTCTCAATCACCACTTCTATGAAGCGTGTGTTTTCGAAGGCCGTTGAAGTGAAAATGGTTCTACGTAACTAGGCAGAAAGTGAGTGTTTCACGTACGAATGAAATTCTGGGACGAGGCGACAAGTCGTGTCTGGAATGTTGTGCTAATTATGACACTGCTACGAGTTTCGTGATCAATAATATTTGGTATGAATTCAAGGAACATTTTTTAAATATTGTTTATTCTCCTTGTTCGTGAATTTTTTGTTACAATGGATTTTAACAAAAAATATTAAAAATAATATATTGAGACTCATTCAGGAAGGAACCTTTAACATTTCACAAATTTGTACTAATTCTTTTTTTAAAATTTACAACAAAGTAGTTGGAATTTCGTGGAAGCTTAATGTAGTTTGTAGTTTTGCGAGATCACATGAACGAGACGCATCATGTTGATTCATGTCGCGCCAGGGTACTGTTTATTTTATTTTTCTTTTACCTCGTCAGGTGCTCTCCGTCTGTCTGTTTTATCTCGTAGCTACTCTGAGTCTCTGTTTTACCTCGTGTCGTGCTCTCTCGGGAACCATGAACCGCATCCTGACGAAAATCCAGAACCGGTTGGTTTTGAGGCAGCGGAGAAAAAGTAAATAGAAAATAATAATAATAATAATAATAATAATAATAATAATAATAAATAAAATCAATAATAATTAGTAAAATCAATAATAATAATAATAATAATAATAATAATAATAATAATAATAATAATAATAATAATAATAATTAGTAAAATCAATAACAATAATAATAATTAATAAAATCAATAAAAATAATTAATAAAATCAATAATAATAATAAATTAATAGAAAATAAGTACGACAGTCGCGGGTTGGTGATCGCCAACGGCAACGTTTGCCTGAGCGGCTAACGCGATGCGGTCAGAAGCTATCGTGTGTGGGTTCATTTACGGCAATGAGAGCAGCAGCTGCCCTCTGCCAGGCTCGCCGATTTTCGGTGGCGTCGCGGGCCTACGGGGCTGCATTCTTGCGCCATTTGCGCGCGCGCGCTGCACGTTCCGCGAGCTTCGCTTCGCCTCCGCCTCCGCCGCCTCCGCCGCTAAAACGGGCTCCGCGCACCGCCTTCCCCCCCCCCCCGCTTCCCCTCCCGCGCGGCCGCGGTCGGCGCGTGACGTCAGCGCAACAGCTGTTCGCCCCGGGCTTGCGGTCTGCGCCGGCCGTGGCAGCTCCCCGCCTCCGCTCCCACCTTCTCCACGCCTCCCCCCTCGTTCCCTTCCCCCTGGTCCTCCCTCTTGCCCCCTCGTCATCCTATCGACCCCCTCATCACCCCTCCGTGGCTGCCCCCGCCCACGACCGACCCGGAGGTGAGACCGCTTAGCCCGTCGCCCACGCCCTCTGTGGTTTCAGGAGCGTCAGCGGAAATAGAACACGGAGGTTTTTCGCTCTCGGTATTTTAGTTGCGATTACATTCTTGTGCGATAAAGACGAAAAACCCTTGTTACTTAAATTTGTCAAGGCGCTACTAGTATTCTTTTAGAGCAGCGACTGCCAACCACTTACTTTTATCGATCCCCTTTTAAGAGATTGGTTGGCTTCATCGATCCCCTTACGATTTCTCCATAACATACTGCATCCGTTATCACGACACACAGTATTGAACATAGATCCTTTAAAGACAACAATTTCGTACGCCAGTATTCTCGTAAATATCTCGATTTTGAATAATCTGAGATACTTCCTCTGATGAGTAGCAGAGTTTCTAATCGTTATTTTATTGCATTTGTTACAAAATGTTGAGTGTTTTTTTCCTGGCCATTTCTCCAGTGCATGTAACGGTTTATACTTTCTTGGACAATAGAATAGCGCTGTGATTGCATAGTTATAATTTTTCGAGTTTCCTGAACATTTTGGCTATTAAAGATGAACGACAGATACGAAAGAAAATGAACAAATTTGCAATTTATTATTGTAAGGGTTTTATTTATATCAGATAATTAAAATAATTAAAGATGTTGTCATTGCCAACAATGCAGCAATGACAACATCTTTAATTATTTTAAAAATGCCAAAGATATCCTACCACAACACCTATATCAGATAATTAAGTTCGTTATTTTTTTTGCAATGAACGAGATCTTCATTACATTGTTAAGGTGCCGGTTCATATTCGGCTATTGACCCCCAATGGACCCCTTGTACATTGCTGACCCCCATCAAAATTTCATCGACCTCCAGGAGGTCTCTACCGATTTCTTTGGTGACCCCTACTTTAGAGTAAGGAGGCCATTCAAAATGATGTACCTTCGCTTTTAGGAGGAAGGGCTTTCCCCGATTCACGAAAACGAACGAGTGGGAGTGATAAGTTCGAAAAATGACTTTTCCCAAATATTTTTATTGCCTTTTAGCGTTAAATTGAATCAACCATTATCTTACGGTAAAACGTGAAGGTTTATTAGAATACATCTGGAATTTCAAATTTTATTAAGTTAAAACATTACCGACATCAGAATATGAATGATGGTTAATATTAATATTATATTAGTGAATAGTGTGTTATTCTTTGGTTTTAAAACTTTATTAAAACTTGTTTAAAATTTCACCCAATTTTTGTAAAAGTTACTTCGATTTAATTCAAAGCCGGAATGAATTTGAACGTTCAGAACGGAGTATATTTTACGATTTGTGTTACAAAGGGGAGGATTTAAAAAATCTAAATTTTGGTTCATATATTTGAAGAACATATTTGTGGGAGCGGGTAAGGTTTATAACCTAGAGTAGAACATACATGGAACCACCCAGAATCAAGAATTTCCTACACCATTCAGTAAAGAGGAAAATTACAAGGAAGAATCTGTTTTTTGAAAATTCTTTATATTTTTTATTGATTTTTCATTAATTTGTGTTTTATGGTGGGTCAACAGAGATGATATGCTGTTGGGACATTAATCCATCAAATACCGAATCACTGTACCCTCTTGGGTTCCAGGAGATTTTGAGGTCAAGACTCCTTCTAAATAGAACCTATAGATTTTCGACATTTGGAAACATTACGTGCTGGTCGAAAGTTGCGACTAGTTCCGTGACATTCTCGTCTAAGTATCTGGCGTTTAGCGCATGGCGATATTGAAGCATTTGAATTATTTAAACTAGAACAATAACTTATAAGCATTATTGTGACTTAAAACTATGGCATGAACTTTTTTAACAATATTAAATTGAATTTTCATTGGCGAAATTTCTACTAATATGTAGTAACAGGAAGACTTGATTTGTGTGTCGAGCTTTTGACCTCACTGTTATTTTTTCTTTTGAAGTGAAAAGAACATAATTCTTAACGTTTTGATAGCTAAAGTGATTCACTACTTAATAGAAATAAGTGTTTTACTGTGTATGATTTGAAGTGTATATAAGGTAAATTGGAGTGTTATGGTAAATTTTATTGTGATTTGAAATAATTGAATAGAAATAACCATTTCATTTCAGAATACCGACAATTTACGTAGAGCCTAAAGAATTTCTCTCAAATTAGACTGGTTTTTTTCTCTTCTCTGAAACTGACAATTATGACGGAGCTTTTGACCATGAAAACGTTAAGTTTAAGCAAGAAAATTTGAACTTAACGTTTCAAATGAATTGAGAATTAACTTGTTTACTGGCAAGACAGGCCATGTGGGAACAGCTGTGGTATTACCGCGTGCCTTGATAAAGATTTTCATTTCCGATATTTCTTGTGGAATGGTAACAATTAATTTCATGATTAAGAACAATTGGAAAACATTGTCTCTTGTCTGTACAAGTGACAAACGGTTTATTGAATTTGGAAATAGAATTTGTTTTACGTCATGAATCAAATAAGTTTTTATTGTGAAGGTTTTGTTTATCTCGTTCGGGTCCAAATACAATGCTTTTGCGATAAGGAGCTTTAGTGAGAACTCAGATGGCCGTGTGTCCTAGTCTCTTGTAATTTCCGAGAGATATCGTGTAGTAGTTCACAATTCATATAATTTAGAGACATCTTTAGCTTCCATTTACTTGTAGGCTTTTTTGGTTCGTTTCGTAGGGTCGCAGAGTCACAGGAGGATGTTTAGATAATGACCAAAATACGAAATACAGTCTGTTAACTCAGGAATAGTGTTGAGAAAGAGTAAGTTACAAGAAAAGAGGGAAGAAAATAACACAGTATCCTTTTTGTCACCCATGCAACTTCATTGCCATTTTTTTCCGCCCATGCTCCTGATTAAAAAATGTCGGTGCTTCTGTTTTTAGACTTCTGAGGTTGCATGTGTGCATCGAGTCGCTTAAAGTGTGTTAAAGGAGGAAATCTGTGACCACGTTCTCAGAATTTTCTTTACTAGCCACAGAACAGCTGAACCGCAATAATCTTTCCTTGACTCGATTGTGAAAGTTGCATGCATTTATTTAAACGTGCTCACCAGTAGAATTAATATTTTACATATCACTATTTCGTGTTCTCTGAACGGAAATTTTATAAACTTGAACAATATCTTTGAATTAGACCAACGTTTGCAATCCATGGCCAGTTGCCGGAGATTTATTTTAATTTTCAACATTTGTTTACCACATTGATATATCGCATTTAATTTCAAACATTGGTATATTCATATATGGAATATTGTGGCAAAACGTCGAAGGCAAACAATGTTCTCTCAGATGTTCCGATGTATTTCCCTTTTGCTGAAGTTCAGCATGGAAAATGGATTGCTCTAATGGTTTTCCTTCATATCAGCTTTGGAATATACCTTCTCACAATGAGGATTGCAATTTTCTGCAATTTCTTCTTTGAATGTTTTGAAATTCCCCAAATATCTTCTTTTGAAACGAAGTTGCAGTTCATCTCTAAGTGAAGCTATTATAACGCTACGGTTAAAAAACAGTGTTATCGCGGAAAAGTTTTCCGTAATCATAACATAACTGATGTCTCGTGCAATCAAAATTCCCTGGTCTCTTCAATACTGCGGTAAACCTTCAAAAATTTTAAAATCACTCCAGCTAATTCGCGTCATGCTTTTCGGTTGCATGATCGATGTTTTTTTAGAAACATCAATGTTTTAAACATGGATATTTTGAAAAATGTTTTTTAACATTGATGTTTTGTGCTCGATGTTGTTACTTGTTGATGTTTTGTTTATGAATGAAAAAATCCCATTATCACAATTTTGTAAAAGTTAACACGTGAGATAACTTGTAGTGTCATTGTTGATGTTCGAATCGAACAAATGTAGTTCGTTCTACCTGCAATGACCACAATATCTCTCGCCCGCGATGACCCTGGCGCGCTGGTATTTCCTTCGACTTTCCGCGTATTTCGCAAGCGGAGAGCTGTTTTTTAATTTTTATTTTCAATTAAACTTAGTTATAAATTAAAATACACCGTTACAGTCAAATTAGACTTTGTTCACACACATTTAATGTTAGAAGTTCTTAATTCAACTGTAAAACATTGATATTGAAAAAATATCGGTGGTATCGATTTATTATTAGTATTGATGTTTTAACTTCGAAAATCGATGTTTTGTTATCAGTATCTCATTCAGACCCTACCAGAAAATCCCCAAATATGCTCCAGATGTTTTACAAACAGGCGAGCCCTCTTCGGAATGTACCGTGCGGGTAAGAAAATGCGGTCATGAAGCTGAGAAAAAATTGCGGAAAGTTGAGTGCTACAGAGTTGCATCCGTTACAATGATGCACTTTACCAGACATCTGACTTTGAATTCAGAGGATGGCGGTTGTAAAAGACTCCTGGGAATCTGCAGGGAATGTGACTTAGCGATTCTTTCTTCGGCGCTTTAGGGAAAAATGGAGTCGGGTAGTTCTTCAAAGTACGTCGCAAGACTCTTTAAGAAAGTTCCTGACTTTTTGATTGCGTCAAAGGAAAAGCTCGAAGTAAAGTAGTTGTTGGGAAATAGGCTTCATTCTCGCATCGGCGTGAACAGCTTATTTCGAAATGTGACTGTAGGCGGTAAATAATGTGACAGTGTTTAATAGATTATGGAAGAAAAGGGGAATTCAACGTATTGCTGTGTACATATATTAAAATATATTGCGCAAAATGAAAAATGAAAATAATTAGATAAATACGAAATTTACTAATATCCAACTTGAAATAAGGTTAAATTATTGCAATGTATTCATGGAACGTGTTAGTTGAAAGATGTTCGAAAGAAATAGTTGAAAGATGTTCGAATCATTTAGAGTAAATTGTTTTGTGGTTTCGTGCGTTTATTTCAATCTACAATATTGGTCGTCTCCATTATTTCAAATATCTTAGGAGGCGCATCAGTGTTGCGTGATGTGGTTAATGCGTTTTATTTATGGGATTTTAAGCCTTTTAAATTTGCGTACGGTTCTCCTTAATTCCCATAACTGCAATATTCCTGCCGTTATAATACCTATCTCTTGTGAAGTAATGTGATTTGAAACCTTTTCTATTCGCGTGGCATTTCGAAGTTAAACCTATACTGATTTATGTAGTATTAAATGCTAAGAATACTTAGTGAAACTTCTTCGGCGGTACTACAACCAAGGATGAACAAGGTCGTAATAGTATTGGTGTTAATAATGTACGGAAGAAAGAAAACATTTGACATCTTTCGCTGGGTATTTAATCAAGAGTTGTACATACTTGAGTGATTTAGTCTAGTTGTTCATTTTGCATTTAATAAATGTCATGAAAATAACTCGACAGACAGAAAAATACAAATTATCGTAATTCCCTCTAAGTATTTCCTGAAAAATGTTTCCAAGTTTCCGCGTATATTCGTTACAGCAGTTACCCCGATATGACATCATCTTCAAAACACCAATAAAATAAAATAAAATTTCCACACTAACAAATACATTGTTACTCTAATTGTTTACAGAAATAGAAATAGATTTTATTGATAGAAATTGAGTTTTTAGCAGCATACTGTTTCGTAAATGAAAGAATGATTGTTAGGAGATTATTGTTTCACTATAAACAAGTACTATTTTCATCGTGACAATTTTAACAGCTGAAAATTCGTACACCAAATGAATAGAATAAGATTAAGTAAATATTAATGGATATGTGTGTAACTTGTCTGATGATTGATTTTGTAGAAAATTTCGGTAACTGCTTTATCACAATTTTGTTATTCATTTATCGTAGTAAAAAGCTAGTAGGCACCGTGTGTACGAAGGCTTAATGTAGACCACGTGCGATATGCCATTCATCTCACTCACATTACAAAAAACGCCCTTCCACCTTTCTTTTATAGTGCTTTATTTATGCCTCAACGTTATGTTGAATACTTGATTGCGAAAAATGATGGATATGCTATTTACGACACTAATTAAAGATTCTTGTGCATATTTTAAGTGCAAGTTATGTTTGAAACGATAACAGTCAGCGTCTTGGTGACCTTGTTTCCATGCTATGCTTTCATTGCACTTTCTGACGCAGGTTTTTTTCATTGTTGCTAAATGAGTGCGTGATGTAAACACAAGTCATGACTAAACTGTTGCATAATGCCATGCGGATTGCACTGTGTGAAACTAGTTCGCAGAACGTTTAACATTTGATGAATATGGTGCGATCACCGCATCCTCGTACCGTTTCTTTTGTAATCGTCCTGGTTAAGACCTCCCGAGTGCTGGCTTAAAGCTGAACGGAACGGATAACCGATTTGGCTGACAAATCATAATGGAGGACAGAATACATACACAAAGTGTTAGGATGCACCGAATAAATTATTTGTTAAACGTTTACAGCAACTGTGTAGACGTTATACTTTGACAGCTTAACCGCAAGCAATCAGGTGTCAAAGCTCCCTAGATCTAGCGTGTTTGATATGATTTATGCAACATTTTATCGCTTTTCATTCACCCTTGTTTTTGCCAATGAAAATAAAAATTGCACTATGAAAATGAATTAATTTATGCATACGTTCATGTTTTCTTCCGTTTGTTTATTGTACATGGATGTAGTAATCTGATTACTTGAGAATCAGACGTTACGGAAATTTTAAATTCCGAATTGATAAATTAAATTCCTCAAATGACTTTCTTGAATGATTTCTAAAATGACTTCCTCAAATTACTATATTACTTTTGAGTTGTATTTTCAGTATTTTTGGTAATGAACGAAATTCTTATTAAGATGTATAGAAAATACTAAATCCTGATCCTTCTGGGTCTGGTGGCCTTGTAATGTTCTCGAATTAGTCAACATTGTACCAAAAATATTTCGAAGTCTTTAAAAGCGTCAAGAAACAGTATAACATAATATAACGCATAAACGAAATATTTGAATCATATAACCTATACATAGCTGAGAACTAAACATAAATTGCATTTCAATTAACATTATACCATATAGTTTGAGCTTTCTGATTATTTAGCTTCAAAATGATATTGCAAAAATTGCTTCAAATTGATATTGCGAAGTCGCAAAAAATTATGTCCCAGAAACAAATAAACGTATATGCTAAAATAAATGAATGATATATTAAGACAATCATTCTTGAAAAGTACTTATCTGAGGCGGGAATGTAACAAATTGCTGTTAGAAATGCGGAGATCCGATAGAAGAACGAGTAAAAGATTTTTTTTTGAAAAATGTAGGGAAACAATCAATAATGTATGTTAAGAATGAAAATAATGAGTGTATAAAAGTATAAAATATTACATAAACAATGGTTATAAATATTCTATTGATTCCTGTATTTTCCCCACTTACTTATTTTCATTAATTTTTTTAATAATTTTTTTCCCAGTACAACAAAACAAATTGATCGTTCAAAAATTATTTTACATACAATTAAAATTTGAAAGATATTTATTTTGAAATATGAAAGAATGAGCAACATGGCTGCTGAGTGGCCAAGCAGCGCGTGAAGGAAACGAGAAGAGGAATCGTTCCCGGAGGAGGAATGTATTTTCTTTGCTGCTCTTTTTGCTTTGGGCAAAATGTGCTGTGTCGTCCATTCACGCGTCGTCCTAACTAGGACATTCGTGTCTACGTTCTCCGCCATTCACCCTCTGGGGGTTAGGCGTACCACTGGCCTCTATTTGCCAGATCCCGGAGAAGCTCTGGTTTTGAGGCTCTGTGCCGGACAATGGCGTATTAGGGCGTGGTACACTTGATTTATGATTCGAACGCATTTACGTAGCCAATGAATAGTAAAAAAATGTAATAGAATGAAACCATCCGTAGAATGAACACATAGAATGAAAAGATAATAAGCATGTAATTACAAAAAAATCATTGTTTTAATTTTTGAAATTTTGTTGATTTTTTGAATGCCCCTCTCGCGCTCTGAGAACATGCCCACTGGTCCACTACTATCTTAGGCTGCATTGTTGTGAATTTGACACCAAATGCGCCTAA
Source organism: Gryllus bimaculatus (assembly GCA_017312745.1). Taxonomy (NCBI): domain Eukaryota; kingdom Metazoa; phylum Arthropoda; class Insecta; order Orthoptera; family Gryllidae; genus Gryllus; species Gryllus bimaculatus. Next base: position 608,377 of record BOPP01000016.1, on the reverse strand, counting down.
GAATGAGCCTACCATATGAATAACATATTTTTCTTCATTGTTGCTGCACAAAACATCATTTGTCTCCTTATTCTTGCTAACAAACAACTATTATTCTCTTGTGACATCCAAAATATTAACTCGGTGATAAAAAAATAACTTCTCATAAGTTATTCGAAATAAAGAATTTTGTACCTCACCTCGATGGCAATATGATTCATACATGTACTGTTATGTTCCGTTTGTGCACAGAAATATTCAGATTTTTAAGTAAGCATTTTTCACTCTTTACATGGTGGTAATTTATAATAGTTATTCATGGTACGAGTGGTAAAAATTAAGTTATTTTTACTACGTGTGTCATTCACTAATTTTTAGGCTGCGTTACTGACTTTATTTTCATTTCAATTCATGTATACAGATGAATAAATGGAGCACTATAATTACATCAGTTGTAGCTGATGCGAACAGACTAAAGTATTCAGTTTCCTTTGTCACATTCAGTTTTATTTGAACTTTTGAGCAAAAATACGACGCGTACCGCCGTGACTCGCGGACCAGCGGCTGTCTATAGCAGATCTAGATTATAAATGCAGGTCTAAGATCTAGAACTTCAATGGATGGTTTCGTGGGGTTATTTGAAATCAGAAAATTCACATATCTCGCCATTTCAATTAGGTTTAGTCACCTATAAGACTGATGTATAAATAAAAATCTGCTACAAACACATTAAAAAAAAAATCAGAATACTTGCTAGCACCCAAATATGATAGCTGCAAGAAGAATTGCAAACCCAGCAGAGTTCCGGCGCCAGCGAATTGTATTGCATTTTTATTTCCGTTACTGAATGAAGGGAACGTAATGGACAATTGTGACGAAGTTTTGGATTGGATTAAAAATGTTCGATTTATTAGATTAAAACATCTCTGTGCGACAGGATTAAGTATTTTCTATACATCTTAATAAGCATTTCATTAATTACCAAAAATACTGAAAATACAACTCAAAAGTAATACGGACGAAAGTAATTTGAGGAATTTAATTTACCAATTCGGAATTTAAAATTTCCGTAACGTCTGATTCTCATGTAATCAGATTACTACATCCGTGTACAAGAAACAAACGAAAGACGCGAAAAGAAAGAAACATGAACGTATGCACCAATTAATCCGACTTGCATCCCCGCGAGCACCGCGAGCCCGACGGCAGTCGCCGATCCGCGGCCTCGATGGGCGCGCTGCAAACCTCGAGGCCGCGCGCGTCGCGGAGAGAGGTGGCCACCCTATCGGCGATGGCGTGCGCAAATGCGGCGGCGGCGGCGGCGGCGGCGGTCGGCGTGAACTCGCGCAAGCCGGCGCAGCCCGCCTCCGGCACGGCCGCCGGCCGCTCCCACCAGCCGCGTTGCGCCCAGGGCCGCCCACCCGCCCACCGCGGCTCCGCCTCGCTCGGTGTGGCATGACAAGCCACGCCGCTCGTCCGACATGGACTGGCCCGGCCACGTTCCCTGGCGTTCCGGCTCCCGTCCGGCCCCGCCCGCCCGGCGCGCGGCCGCGCCTCCCGCCAAGCCCGCGGCCGGCCTCGCTCGCGCCTTCAGCCCTACGCCACGGCGCCGGCCCGCCGGACCCAGGCTCAGGCGGTGGAAAACCCCGAGTCGATGGTCTCAAGTGGGCGGACCTTTGAACACGGTGACCGGTCTTCAATTCCTTGTGAGGCCGCGTAGGAGCTGGTCGTCGATTCTTGAGGGCGTAGGGAAGCGTAGGTCTCGATTCTCTGAGCGTGAGGGACGTGGGTCGTCGATTCTCTTTGAAGGGCGCCCGTCGGAAATAACGTGGTCGTCGATGCCTTTCAGCGAGGGTCCGTTGCGAACGTTGATAGTCGTATGCCTCCAGAGGTGCGTATTTGGAACGCGATCTTTGTACGCATTGCTCAGAGGACGTTCTGGAACTTCATGTCACAAAACTCAGCAGTCGTTTGATGGAAGTTCCAATGTCCGATGCCTCAGAGTCGTCTGAAACGTCAAATGTCCGATCCTCAGAGTCTGGAACGTCCAATGTCATAGCTCAAGAGTCGGGTTGGAACGTCAATTTTCGAATTGCTCAGAGGTTCTGGTTGGAACCGTCCAATGGTTTGATGCCTCAGAGTGCTCCTTGCGGAACGTTGATTTCGAGTTGCTCAGAAGTCTCCTGAACAGTTGATGTCGACATCAAGTACTCAAGTCGTCGGAACAGTTGATGTACGATGCTCCCAGTAGATTGTGAGATATGATGTCGCATGCTCAGAGGTCGTTGGACTTATGATGTCATGCTCGAGAGGTCGTTGTAAACTCGAGTCCATGTCAGCGCAGAGTCGTTGAACTGTTTGATGTCGAACTGTTCAGAGGTCGTTTGGAACGTTGCATGTCGATGCCTCAGACGTCGTCTGAGTAGTACTCAGGTACGTTGATGTCGAATGCTCAGATCGTGTTGGAACGTTGATGTCGATGCTCAAGGCGTTGCGCTGCAGCAAGTCGTTGAAACTCGATTCCGATGCTCAAGCGTCGTTGATTACGTAATGTTGCAATGCTCAGAGGTCCTTGGAACCGTCCCAATGTCGATGCTCAGAGGTCGTTGGAACGTCGATGTCGATGCTCAGAGGTCGTTGGATCGTCAATGTCAAAGCTCAGAGGTCGTTGGAACGTCAATGTCGATGCTCAGAGGGCGTTGGAACGTTGATGTCGATGCTCAGAGGTTGTTGGAACGCGGACGTCGATGCTCCGTGGGCGTTCAACCGTCGACGGATTTGGACCGTCGACGCTCACAAGGGAGCAAGTTGGAAGATGTTAAATGCGATAGAATCTCGCGCAAACGGCCGGCAGAGCCAATAAAATGACTGAGCGAGTGCTGTGAAGTCACTTGGTGGGGCAGTCGTGATCAAGCATAACTGGAGCGTGGAATGTTTCTTGTGTAAATTTCGGCTGCGGCATTTTTTATCAGCTATCATCTCTTTCGTAGAAAGAAAATTATGTATTGCTGCAGGTAAAAGGGTTGATTTGTTCTCAGAAAAACTCGTGTTTGGGGCCCCTGTTATCGCAAAAGTGGAATTTCTGGATCCTAGGTATAGTAAATTACTTTCTCAAAAGTGGAATGTCGTCAGAATCCATGTTTTTTGGGTCTTTGATACTTGAAAATACTTTTTCCCATTCTGTCTGTTCATCCGTCCGTGACAACTAAACTACGAGATTTTCCACAGGATTTTCACCAATGATATACTTCCCAATCGATCTGATGATAATGTGGTACCTCGAATTATTAACTTTAATTTTGGGGGTACTTCACATGAAGCTATTTTGCAGATTCGGTTTTCAATAAAACCTTTGAAATTATTGTTAAACGGTATTTCCATGCGTTGAGAGCGATCTTCAAATACAAACCACCTGGTGATGAAGTGGATAAGAGTTTTGCTTGCGGAGCCAATACGCTTGTTTCCGAATCACAACTCTGGCAAATGTTTTTGCCAGTTCAACTAGAGTTACTATTTAATATTAAATAACGGTTATAAATAATTCGAGAAATGATTTGCTTTTGGAGCACCACTGGTTTGTAATTTCGTCTTGTTGTTACTTTAAATGTATTATTCCGAAATTTTTTACATAATTAGTTTTGTTTTTAAAGGCGAATATTTTCCAAATGAACAAATAAAAATAATTTTGTATAATTATTTTCGAGGTGAGTGTAGGAAATATAACTACGTAGCAGCGTTTCGCGCTCAAATGAGGAATCCTACCAACTGTGCCTCCAGGGAACCTGACAGTTACTGCGGAGTCGGATCAAGTACTCGGAAGATCGCCCCCGATTTTGCTCAATGTTCAGGCAGTGTTCCTTGATATACTAGAGAACATCAGTAACTTGGCAGTACAAAATTTTAAAATTGTCAAATTGCCATATTTTCAAATTGTCATATTTTCAAATTGTCAAATTTTCAAATGTTATGTTGTTTTCGTTTGACAATTTGAAAATTTTCAAACTTTTAATTTTTTTTTAAATTTTTAAATTTTCAAATTGTCAAATGCAAACATCGAAACCTAACTTCTTGATTCTCAATCTGTTCCCTAGCAGTAACGGAGATGGGTCACATAGTTTCTTTTCTACAACTTCGAAGCAAAACTGGAATTGGTAGAGCTTCCACGAAACTACCACATTGCAGGCTATCATAATTTGAGCGGTCTTCCGTCTTACCCGAATTTCCACACCTTAGCGATATTCCAGAAGAATGGATTCGAGACAATTTTGGCAAAAAAAAGTCTTATTTCCAGGCCCTTAGACTAAGAAACCTTGGTAACTTTATATAGAAAACTTACCTAAATTCACAGTGGTTGTTGAGTAGACGCATTGTATTTTTCTTAAATTCGATATCGATAAGGTTGTTCCAAAATCATTTTTTGCCATTGCCTTCCTTTCTTTCACTCTTTTTTGAGAAGGCCCAGTAGTTGAGCTACGTTTAGTATTTCCAGACGTGGTCGACTTCGTGAGGAATTTTATTGAACCTCTTAGACTGATTTCGACACACGTGCCTCATTAGTTCGGACGCGACGGGGGGCGAGCTGAAGTGACCAGAGTGAATCTGAACGACTACCTTCAACAGCGGCGTCTGAACGAATTAACGGCGGACAAACTTGTCTCCTGGTCGGCTTATTGGACGTAAATCACCTGAGCTGTGACAGTGGTCGCCATTAATAAGTGTAAAATAGGTAATAGTTGATGCGTATTTAGAGGACGTAAACCTCAGTAAATACGGTAACTTTATTCTTTACGACTGTATCGTAATGTTTCAATAATTTATGTTATTACCAGACTGCACGAATGAATAAGGGTTGGTGGTTTTTACAGTGTGATTTGGGAGTTTTTCCCCTCCCTGATAACTTGTGAAAATATGCACGGATTTTGGTAAGGTAAGAACAAAATAAAGTATTTTTAACATGGGAGAGCTGTTAGCAGTTTAATAGTACTCAGAAGACACTGATAAGGAACAAAAATGTATTCTTATAATAAACGCTATATCAGGAAAGCAAACGCAATGTCAGGAAAGCAAAGAAACTACTTTGCATCTACATCTTTTTCTTTTGTGTATGTGTTTGAGTGTTGCATCGAACCCATTACTTGCATTTCCTTTGTGCAACTACTAAAAGCTTTCTTGAGTTTTAATCAGACTTTGGCGTGCCGTGGTGTTATAGGATCTTTCAGAATAGTCTTATTGATAATATTGTTTACGAATGTACAGAGTAAAATGTACGTAATAAACTTGTTCATACACCATTTTAAAAATGTAGCGCGAGGAATCTGTCCTTTGAGAAGGAGAGGATGCCATTTGCTTGAGTTTTCGTGTGGGTACCCGAGTGACGTTTTGCAAGTGGGCGAGCCTTATCCACGGTGTCCTCGAGACCTTATCGTTTTGTGGTCCCATCGCAGACAAGGCCTCTTTGAAGGGAAGGAAGCCGGCGTCTGGCCTCTTCCAAGCGTACTTGCACTTGGGCGAACGGAGGCTTGCCAAGAGTTGTCCTTTCGTGCGGTTGGTACCCGTGGCCCGCTTTCCTCTACAATTTATTTGTACTAGCCCTCGTGAACACTTTAGTTGTACGTACTGCCTCTATGAGTAATACGGATGAAAATTATAAATTCTACCGCGTGATTCCTTTGTTTATTGGCGTGTTCACATAAATATGGCAACATCAGTGTTGCCAACGTCGTGAATGAAAAATTATGGCTCATGGAGTGAAACTTGTCTTTAAGTACCGAAGTTACAATTACAACGCCCCCAACAAACTCTGAAAAACTTCTAAAAACGAATGAAACTTTTTCAAATTTGACTGAATAATGCAAATATTTCACCGTTTCTCATGCTGCGCGTACCGACTTACTCGTAATTTTTCGTACTCAGCGCGCCGCTCCTTACGACACAGCTGTCATGCAACAGTAATGGTTGAAGGAAGAGGGCGACTGCCTTTAAAAGCATACAATTCACGCGTTGTGCTATGGTAGAGCAGTTTTTTTGTGGATATTTTGAGGAATGGAAATAACTGTTTGCACTGTAGTAAAGATACTGTATTATGTGATTGAAATGTCTGTGAAGACGGTTTTTATTAATTTTTTTAATTCATTGCAGTGTTATACGAGCGTATTTTATTAGTGGTTCTTGAACAGAGTGCGTGCTGTTTTTGGAAAACCATTTTGTGTATGTTTGTTCAGCAGCTTTTCTGCTGGTAAAGGCCACTAGTTGCATTTCGTTTTCATTATTTGTTCACCATTGCATCATTTGGTAAATTTTATTTTGTACGTATATCTGTGGACTGATAATGGCAGCAAAACCGGCTATCAATGTTAAGTTACGTTGACGAATACGTCGCGTATTAAATACACTAGACATGAAGGTCGTATTGCCATGAAGTCAGAATTGACAATGATGAATTCCTGGGTTTGATTGTTGGATTTACTTAAAGATGTTTAAAAGTGTGTTAGTTTTTACCTCTGAACTAACAGTGACCGCTTAAGTCATGTTCCACAGTGCTTTGTTTAACGCACTGTTAAATACGTGGAGGACGATCTCTGTGAGATTTGGCAAGGAAACCCACAAGTTGCCCATGGTCATACTCCAACTAGAAACGCAGTCAAGGTTCAACTTCTTCAATCCATGCATCATCACAGCATTATGAAAGATGCATAAATCACTTTACATTTAATCCGATGGAACGCGTCAATTGCATCGAATTAGGTCAATAGGAACGGTCGAGAGCGTCCGAAGAGTGAAGTGTCATGCACGGATTGAAAACAAACGCTTCTAACGCATGCGTTCATACCGAGGCAGAAGGATGCCTACTTCAAGATCGTGATGTGAGCCGGAGGAACGAGGAAATCGGAACATCGTAATTTGCAGGCGGTGCAAAGTTTACTCTAATCAGTTTTCTGCGTTGCATTGTGACTGACCGTAAATCAAGAGTGAATTACGAACTGATGTCGAGCGAAGGTTTGGAGATAAAATATCGATTAGATAAAAAGGCACGGAAGGATTTTATCTCTTACTTCCTGTTCGAGCAAATATTTATTTCCTCTCATTCAGCCTTCATGAGTAAATTATCATTTGGATGTATTTTACAAATGATTGATGGTACTGATGCTTTTTATTTTTGTTTCATATATCGCAGTTTCGGAAACTCACATTACAAGTTCCTCATTCATTCAGTATAACGGTACGCTAAACATTAATAATGTTAATCTTAATCATATTTGGGAAGAGTTAATGTTCTTTATTACACTTACATTTAGAGTGGAGTGGATTTTCAGAAGAATATCACATGTTGCGTTCTTAAAATTATATTTGAAGAGTTTTGTTGATATAATAAAACGATCTATTGAAAAATTGAAGAAAAAAATTCAAATTTTACGTATTTACAATAAATGATCTAAAATAAATATTCTGGAAACTCTAGAAATAACAAAATTACTAAAAAAGTCTTTCAAGACTTGTCTAAATGAGGAAACGATGTAAAGTGTGGCGTGCTTATGCATCTGTTTACTTCTTTTCCCCCACCCCACACTAAACGATGTACAAAATGGCCTCTCCATTTATATAAGAATTACGATAACCTCAAAGTGTTCATATTTTGACTATGTAGTCTTAGTAAGTATTATCTTCATAGAAATTAATCATTTATATTTTTTTTTAAAAATACATTGCATTAATTTAAGATTGGCAGACTTGTTTCGCCTACACATGGAGCTGAAAGTGGTACGCCATATTTCTGTGGTCTGATTACACAGACTATAAAAGAAAAGCATCTCCTTTTTTTTAGATCGAATAACTGAATTTATATTTTTTAAGTTCAAGGATTACAGAAATGACATCTATTTTCCCCTATCACATCAGGTTTTTAAAACCATTACATTTAAAAATCTTTGTAATATGTTTAACGTGAAAATCAGAAAACATTGATCAATCCAAAATTAGGATCTGAAATACTGTTTACCGCATTATTTTTTGTAATGGAGTTAACAAAATAAAAAGAAACATTAACTTAAAGCCATTACTTAACCGTTAGTTAGACTTTACTGTTAAAAATCTCGGTTTTCACGCGTATGAGCAGTCAATAGAACCGTTGTCGTCGCTTAGACAAAAAGCTTCTTGATCCACTTGTTCTCTTGTGCACTCTAGTAAGATCATGTTGTACTGACCAACAGTAGGCTGCGTCTTTCAATGTCTTTAATATCTTAGTGAAACTTTTCACCTGGTTGTTCACTCACTGCTCCCAGGTTTCCTGGAAAGCAGTCTGAACGATAGTGAAGGAAATGCACTGTCAGACTCTTGTTACATCCTAAGGCTTTATATTTTTTCTGCATATTATTTACATAATAATCATAGTTTGGATCTTTATACTTTTCCAAGAATTTATGAACTACTTCTTTGAAGACAATCCAAGCGTCTTTCCGGAGGTTTCATAATAGCTTCAACATGTTCATCTTTAGCTAGTTCTCTGATCAGCGACTCTACAAAGAGACCTTCTCTTCCTTCTGAGAGGGTGGGGAATTTGTTGGTTAGGTTCTTCTAGGAAACTGGAATTAGTGTGTTTCTTCTAGGCCACTCTCGTGTTGTCCAATGATTCTTTCTATCTCGGCTGTCCCATTCACAAATGTGACATAGGTACTTGGTACCAGTACCGTCCAGCACAACAAATATTTAAACAAACGAACTAGTTCTTCGAAACACGCTACTTGAGATGCATTCGAATATCGTAGTCAACACTGGTTGATTTAACTTTTGCACAGTGTCTGCTATTATAAGCATGGAGCTATGAAGACATGTATTCGTAGGTCTATGAATATAACACTCTAACGTGCTGCCATCTGGCCGTGTCCTTTTACAAAATCATGCAAAATTAACTGACATCAACTACCAGGAATAATATATATTTGCGTTTCTAAGTCATTAAAAATATTGTGTATATTTTCAGCATGTTTTGATCATAACCATTGAAGTTATTAAAAACTGAGATAGAACAAAAGTAAGGGCATTATTGGATTCAGGTAACCAACTTACGAATAATACAAGTGTCAAAATTGTATTATGTGTTATCCGCGCGCAACAAAATGAGGTAGTATTTTACTGATATGATTGTGAGATTTTATTCCCTTATTAACACACGTACCGCATAATTGATTTTGATGAATCAGGTGACAACAGATTGAGCATGATCTCGCGTGTTTTACTTGAGCGTACGACATGGCGAATGAGTCAATGTCACAGGTGCGATGAGTGGATAATACGTGTAGAATTAAAGTCTATAAAATATCGTTCGAAAATTATCATACATGTTTTCAAATATAATAACACATGGCCAGTCGAGATGACCGAGATCGTTAAGGCAGTAGTACCGTAGCGGTCATTCCCTCTCACATCTAAATTATGAGCATCATTACTTTTCTGTGTACCCTAATGAAATTGTTATTAAAAAATATACAAAGTATTAGTGACGTTCCAATAAAATATATACTTGTAGCTATCTTTGTACCATAAGGATATTTACTACAATATATTGGCATAAACAAAATTGATGTTAAGATACCAGCACTCTTTGTATTGTTCCTTAGTACTGCCAGATTGTGTTTAAATTACTGTTGTTATTGCTTACAGTGTATTGTGCTTCTTTGTGTTTAAAATTATTGTATATTTATGTAAAAAGCTACCGTAAACTAAACGTAGCTTTCTCTAACGTTCCTCAAATAACTTCACTTTTTTTGCCTACTCTTTCTTCGTCCTTTTCTTCGCTTCTTTTCTCTTCCCTCTTCACTCACAAATTTTATCATTTTAATTTTAGACCCTTCCCTGAACGTCTCTTCTTTCTCTTTACGAAACTTCCCTTTCACTACTATGTACAACTTACTCAGTACTATTAATGTTCGGCCTAAGCTCTGATTGAGTTTTTCTGGTTTACTCAATCGCTTAAGCGTAGTGCGGATGGTCCCTAGGTTGTTCTCCCAGACGTAAATGTACAGCTTGTCCTCCTCTTAAAATGTTACTACTCTAAATGTATGTAAATTCAAGTGGTTAGGCGGAAAGCAGGCCCTATTGGCCCTAGGCCTCGCCACTAATAAAGACATCATTATTATTATTATTATTATTATTATTATTATTATTAGCGGTCTCGATCCAGAAAACCGCGGGTTCGAGGCCTCCCTCAGGCATGGGTGTATTTGTGTATGTATATATCTGTGTGCCGTCATTTCATCCTTCAGTATCATCATCATCTTATTGTCCATACCCTCAGGGATAACCACCTTTGGGGATAAAAATCTGAATTACACAAAAAAGAAATAGTGATAGATGGTATCGGACTAGAAACTGAAAACTGTTATTGATCTTGACTTCGCAAACGAGTCTCGTCTATGTCGTGGTTTCGAAACAAAAGCCATAATCCTACCATTATTTGGGTTCTTGTTCAACTACGAATGCCAGTAGAGGTAAAAACGAAGACGAAGAACGACATTAGTTGATTGTCGGTCAAGGAAGAACTCTGAATGTTCAACACCACAAACGACATGAAAACACTTCCTCCAAGTCTTGAAAACTAAATGGAGTGGAAGACCTCTAAGGCTAGTAACTTTCATTGGAAAATTAGTAATTTTTATGAGCTACAAAATCGAAACCCCATTTATTACTGAAATCAGAGCTGAACATGTAAAAATTGTTCAGCTTTACTTATAAGACAATCTACCTAGTTTTGATACATACAATTAACAGCTATCAATCGAATATACCATTCGTATATGAACCTCAACATATCATATATAGGCAGACAGTTCTTCAAAAGGACAATCTAGACTCATTATTATTTTTAAATTCCATACAAAAAGAATTATCACGTTCCGTAAGTAATTAAGATATTCTAATATAAATAATTGTAAAACTTATGAAGTGTTTTGTTTATGTAAACCTGAGTGTCGTGAATATTACTCACAACCTCTGCGTATAAAATAAGTATTGTAATAGCTATTTTGTACAGGGAGTTTTGTAATCTAAAATTGTTGTGTACAAACATTGTAACGTACATCAAAGGTATCACTAATAATAATGTGATGCCTCTATAAAAATAAATGTAATATATAAATAGCTTTAGAGAAGAAATCATGAAGTATCACATCTGTTTTCATAGTATTGAGAATAGTTTATGTTTATACGAAAATAATGAATTGTGTGATTCTAATAACGTGTAATTACGGTTAAAAAAATTAATTTGGAAGTAGAATAATGTTTTGGAAACTTTTTTTGCCTAACTTTGTATTGCTAGACACGATATTTTTATCGTAAAAGTTGCGAATGATTTTTCTGACGTGACGATTTTTTCTGTTTCAGGTAAGGTCTAATTCGTGCCAGTTGCACATCGTCCCAGACATCTGACCGGTTAGTAAGCTTATCTTTGTCTTACATAATGTGTCTATATGACGTCAGTTTACTTGCAGTGTTGGAAACACTACCGCACAAGAACCACGTGTCTTTAGGACGGTATGAGCGCATAGTTGAAATGGTGATAATTCTTTATTTTTAGGATATCGTCAAGGAACTACCCCAATTAGCCGTGACGTAAGATGGATTACATCACTGGAATATTGAGAACTCATTTTATACGCTAAGGACGCTCATAATCTTCTACCCCAAGGGTATCAAATGAATGAAAGGGTCATCTGCACTGTTCAATCATTTATATACAATGTTTAAGATGCTTCTTGTTTGAGATGATAAACATTTGATGCATGATTCTGCAATTACGATGACATTACAATTTTACTTTCACCTTTTACTAGTACAATGAATTTCTTTTTGTCGTGTCTGGTACAATGAGGTCTTCGAGACTACGGCATAATTTTGTCAACATGATCTACATATTTGAATTGAAAGTAAACTTTCGATTTTTGTCTTCAATTCTTAACTTCTATTATTCAATAAAATTTCCTGAAAAATGTATATTAGTGGAAATATTAATAATAAAATATGCTATTCTAAACGTAATTGTTAAAAACTTTTCAATATGAAAATCTACACTATTGTTTATGTTTACAATTTTTCAAAACGAAGCTACCGTTTTAATTACACCGATTAAAGTAAATTCAAAGAAAAATTTCCTTTTACTTATTTACGGCATTATCAGAGGGTATTTTGTCTCTCTAATGTACATACATCGTCTCTAACGTACACCGTGGCTGTGCACAAGCGCAGAAATGTGCATACGTTTGGTAATGTAATTATTATTTGTTTATAGTCTGAATGAATATGACTATCGTCAGTCGCTTCAGTGTAATACATCATTCACGGAGTCATTATTATATTTTCCACTAACATCAGGTTTCAAATTTTCAGACCAACCGGCTTCATCGCAAAAATTACACCTATGTCATCGTAATTTCCACGTCACGCATCGAATTCACATACACACACACACACACACTGACAAAAATATAGCAATTAAATCAGCAGAGACATTTGTATTGTTCGCGAATCACCTGGAGCCAGAATGTTAAGGAAACTGATCCTCTACGTCTGTGAGTTTCCTCCGGAAATATAATCGGCTGACGTCCGGGGATGAGAGTCTCTGATATGTCACTTCCTGGGAACACTCATAGTTACTTAACTTATAGGAGACAACACGGCTCATTTCGAAGTCACACTAGTTCTGCGGAAGAGAATGATCTCGAGGATGTAGTAGACCATATCACAATTCTCTAATTTTCAAAGATAATGAACAAGGTGACTTTCTACTTGACTAAAGATAAAAATTTAGTGTATAGTGATTGAAAATAGTAAGTCATTACGCTAACTCGAAGTTGGTTTTCGCATCTCTAATATAATATTTTACATTGTCGTTATTAATTGAAATGTATTTGGATTTGTGATGTTGGACGGGCAAAATCCAGCTTGACGCCAGGAAAGCTAAAGTCTCCTGCTGTGGGAGCTATTGATTTTGACGAGCTCTTGCGGAATTAACCGACGCTTGTTCCGAAAAGCATCTGCGCAAAAAATCGATTCTCCGCGCAAAACCATTGTGAGTGCAGTACTGCATTAGTTCAACGCGCAGTCGAAGTGCACGCACGAAGTGTATGTTCCATTGTTCACAGTGGGAATGTACGAGTAATCGTGTTATTTACATATTTAGACGTAGGCATTGAGGCAGCGGGAAGCAGCGACAGTCTGAGAATGTCAAAGAACAGGACAAAGTGAGAAATTTGGGTTTGCCTGGAAAATTCGCGATACTTTCAGAGAACTTTATCACTTGTATCAGTTGCAGCTCTTGAATTTTCTATTTTTCTCCTTGAGTGGTAGTGCGCCGTTTTATTGCCTCGAAAACTGTAGGAAATGAATAATGATAAGGGAAATGGCGACATTTTGTCCCGTTTTGCTTCATACGCCCATCTTCTTTTAGTCTCTCTCACAGTGAATGCAATACACATAATATGGAATGCAAAACAGGAACTATATGTCGTCTTAAATTTAAGAAGGAAATGTAATGAAAGAGTAATCAAGAAATATGAATAAATTTCAAAATACGAATTTTTGGCATTATTATTATATTATTATTATATTATTTTATTATTATATTATTATCATATTATATTATTATATTATATTATTATTATATTATTATTATTTTATTTTTATTATTATTATTAATACATAATTCGCACTGCTCAAGGAGCTTCACGAAATTCACTTCTCAAATGGCGATCGCTGACCTGCAACGGTAGGCCGTTCGACTGTGAAAACGGCGCCGAGAGGACAAGTTGGTTTTTGCGAAGGCTTTCCCGCCCCGCGAGAGGGGTGCGGGCGGCGGGCGACGGCAGCAGCTGGCTCGTCTCGCTGGACGTCGCCCGGGGCGGGGCGGAGGGGGGCGGAGCGGAGTGGGATCCGCCCCGCGCCGGATCCCGCCGGCGGAGCGGCGCGCCGCCGCCCGCGTGGACCGATTCGCGTCCGCACTAGCGCAGGCAGAACGCCGCTCCGCCGGCGGGGGGAGTCAGCGAGCGAGCGGTATGCCGGGGAATGGCGCCGCGAGGGGAAGGGAGGCGAGAGCGATGCGGGCGAGAGCGAAGAGAGTGAAGCGAACGAGAGCGATGAGGGCGTGAGCGGAGCGGACGAGAGCAAATTGAGCGGAGCGGGCGAGAGCGGAACGGGGCGAGAGCGGAGCGGGCGAGAGCGAAGCGGGCGAGAGCGAAGCGGGCGAGAGCGGAGCGGACGAGAGCAAATTGAGCGGAGCGTGCGAGAGCGGAGCGAGTGAAGCGAGCGAGAACGAAGCGAAGTTGACGAGAGCGATGAGGGGCGGAGAACGGGCGAGAACAATGAGGAGCGGAGCGAGTGAAGCGGGCGAGAGCGGAGCGAAGTTGACGAGTGCGATGCGGGCGAGAGCATTGAGGAGCGGAGCGGAACGGGGCGGACGAAGCGGGGCAGGAGGAAGCGGGGCGGTGAGAGGTAAAGCGGAGCTGGGTGAGAAGTGATGGGGGCGGAGCGGTGTGTGGTGTGTGATGTGTGATGTGATGTGTGGGGCGGAGCGGGCCATGTGTCGGGACGGACGCAGTTAGGCGAGCTAGGCCTGACAGGTCGGGGCGGAGCGGGCCTTTGCGTTGTGGNNNGTTGGAGGGGGAATGACGGGCTGGGGCGGTGGGGAAGGAAGCTAACGCCCAGCTGACCGCCCGCGCTATCGCACAGCTGCTCCTCCCCGCGGCCGAAGTTTGTAATCGACCAACTTAGTCACTCCAGCCTTCGGAAACTCTCTATCTCTCTCCGTTGAATATTCCTTTGTGGATGACGCTTTCGTGTTTGATCATCTCTGCGAGAACTTTTGCATACGATTGTATAAGTCCAGTTAGAAATTCGTATTGCTGATTTTCCACATAATAGAACGGCGTTCTCTACGTTCTGACCACAAGCTTTACGTTTTCACGACGACACTTGCACTGTCTGAACGAAAACAAGTATATTTTTCTAAAATTTAGTAATAAAGCGGAATAGCGCTTTATCAGAGATTATACATATATATGTATATATATATATATGTATATATATGTATATATATATGTATATATATATGTATATATATGTATATATATGTATATATATGTATATAACTTAACATTAGCCTTAATAAGAGCGAGGCCACTCCCTCTGTAGTCCTGGATTTCAATTTCCTATTCAGTGGTTGCGGTGATGTGGATAAATGGTAGAGGGTTGGGTTAGTATAAACGGAATATATTTTCCAAAGTTGCCCTGGACGATGGTCGTCTTGAAGGCTGCCGTCGCCGTCCCTGCCGGCTGTCTGCCGGGACGGCCTTCGCGTCCGGATCTGAGACGCGCGCGCAAGGGCCCTGGCGAGGGCGGGGTGGGGCGCGGCGCGTGTGCGCCAAACGAAATAGGGTCGCGGCCGCGGAAACCCGCAAAGCCTTGTCGCAATTCGGCCCCGTCAGCAACGCGCCTGCTCCATGTAAAACTGCCTGTCTGCCCTTGTGTCCGGCGTAGTTTAATTTAGGAATGGTGCATTGAAAGAGGTCGTAACTTACTGCTGTTTCACCCATCGCATTTCAAACATTTGAAATTTACCTAAAAAGAAACGGTATGAATGGTATATTGATCTACAACACCGTACGTAAAACAGAAAATGTAATATTGCAATGAGAGATGTGTTGATTTACACTAACTTTATTTATCCTCTGAATTACAGAAAGCACAAAAATGAAATATACCACTCTGTTGCCTTGACCCCTTCATTTAACAAATTATTTTCTGTTGAGAGCTTAGAGCTTGTCCTGACTTGGACCGAATCCTGTTGGAAGGAGATACCTAGCAGGAGGAAATCTCCTTCAAGCCGACGTGTAGGTCGGCGTTGGATCTCATGTATCAATGAGAGAGGAACACCACCACTTTCCACTGGTATAAAACCTGCACCATACCTATGGGACTGGCTGTCAATATATCAGCTAATCATTCAATCAATTATATCGCACATTGATTGGCCTCAGTGGCTCAGGGGCGTCGTTCAATTCAAGATCAGGGAATCGACACCCACGTAAGTTGTTTTTTTTTCACCTTATAACTAACAAGTTTGACTTTTGCTGCAACGCGTCTCTCCTGAGTCTTCGTGATGTTCGTAATAATTCATTTGTCATCATTATTTATACCTTCTATCTTTCATACAGCGATAGGCAATGGCATATTGGTCATTTGTGTTGAGGAAATCGTAGGGCACAATGACGTAAGCCATCGCGCCTACGCCCACAAAATCAATAATGTTACTATTAAAAATGTCTAGTAATTCAAATTGTGACGATAAAAAGAAATATTTTTTCAATAGAGTATCAATTATATCCACTTGGAAAATTCGTTTGGACATATTAATATATTGGAAGAGAGCGACACAATTGAAAAATGTATTTACATAAGACAAGAACTCTGGAGAGGAGATGTTATTTGGAGGATTTAAATGTAAAAAAATATACTGCTGCAATGAAGAAAAAAATAGAGAATATGGAAGGCAATCATTGACGAAGTCAAAATCTCTCAAAGGACAGTAGCCCTAGAAAAGAAACGAATGAATTCTGCGTTTTTCGAATGTTTCTGTCGGTTGTTATTGCCAATAAAATTACATGTGGTTATCACCTCTTTTCACTTTTACGTGACTTGAAGTTAGAAACGTTTCAATAAGTTAGAAACGTCTTACACACTTATTATAAGACTTTGTTGAACTGAACAATTTTCTCTACATTTAGTTACATTGGTTACTAAGGGATAAACAAATAACAGTCGGATAATGACTTCTTAGTGCAATATACACCGTACATATCTTCAAGATATCGAAAATGGTTGCGGTATTCATGTGGACTGTTTCTTGTCCGCTTAACGTTTGAAACAATCAACGGATTTGATGGTTGAACGCAACAAGCCAGCATCCAGTAATGCATGCAGTGTATAGAAAATTGAAAAGTTAATGTCGCGGACACGAAAGAGATGAAGTATTCAAAGGACCAACACCAGTTTATTTATTCGCTTTCGTTTATGCAGTAAACGTGGATGAAATAATAATTCCACTCGAAATAAAATATATTTTTTTGTATTCCAGCATTATAAAAGAACCTTTTCTGTTGCAAGAAATCGTGCATAATCGGGCATTTTACGGCACAAATGATGACGTATTAGATTTTATGTCACGAATGATTGCTTCTTCACACATTCAGCCAATTGTTGCGGGAGAATCGGGGGAGGTAGAGCTAAACGGAACAGCCGACCACCGTTTGCTCGCACGATGTCAAATACCCGAGTCGTCACAGGGAAGTTGTTACGCAAAATTAAGTTTGATTCTCTTATAAATGTATAATGCTGTTATACAAAAAAAAAAATAGTATACAACTCGTTTATAATGTTCCTTTATTACATTCGTACAAATTTGAAAACTCGCTCCTAAAGTCGCTCGTTTTCAAAACATGTACTCATGCAATAAAGCTTAACATTATAAACAAATTGCATAAACTACTATTATTCGCTGAAAAATTAGCATCATCCGCTCCTGTACTAAAATTTTGGCGTGAATAAAATATTCCGCTTATAACACAGCATGCCACAATTAGAGGAGTGGCGTGTTGCGTGTTTTATTTGCGCGATAACCTTTCGTGTCCTGCCGTAGCATGCCTTTGCACCTTCGTCACTGCTTGCTGGCCGGCCGGCCATTACTCGCAGGGTGGTGTTCGTCGCATTTTCCGTGCGCGGTTAAAGGCGGAGACGAGCCGGTTGGCGGTTAGAGGTGGCGGTTAGAGCCGGTGACGATTCAGGTCTATGACCGGTGGGTCGCCGGTTCGAATCCCTCCACCTTGGATCCTTTGTCTGAGAGATGTTCGTGTTGCAGTGGCTTGTCAGGCAAGGAATCCCGTGAATGAGTTATTGCGTGACGCATGGTTCGAAAAAAACACACACCTCGAAGAACACTAAGGGTAACCGGTTTAATCTGGAGAAAAGTAATGAAAAAAGGGAAGGGACAAGGGGTCATCCGTAAGTTAGTGAGAGGGAGAGAGTGTTTGAGGCATCGTTACGTTGCATTACATAGGTGTAGGGAGGTGTTAGTTATGTGTTATGTAACGCTTTTATTTATTTATTTTTTCATGTTTCAACATTTGTTGAATGAATTAATTTTATTCAGTCTTGTACTTTGACATTGAACTAGTATTAACAAATTGAATTTAAAAATATAAATTAAAAAGTTAAGTGGTAATTATAAATTGTTACAATAAATGAAGATATTTTTCATCAGTGGTTTTATTGGATCTATTACATTTTGAAGAAAATATCGAAATGTGAGCTATAGAATATTCTAGAATCTAATTGAGTCATCTATGGCAGTTTGTGCAAGGCTCGGCCTAGGCATCCCCTCTTCACTCAAAAATGGTCCCCAATCATTGTTAGGAGCAGTCAACATCGCCAATTAATTTTTACTTTAATTATAATAAATAAATACGATTAATACAAATTATTTTACATAAATTAAACTTATTTAAATGGGGAGTGTTGTCGGAAGCGTTTTGTAATTATGCGTTACTGGAGTTTAACTGAGACGAGTGATGGTTTTCAAAATACTCCAAAATAACGTTAGGTAATTTAAGGACGGCCCCAAAGACATAAAAAGTAAGGGAAGACGATGTAAGGAGGTTTCATACTGAAGGTTATGCACATTAGATGGGTTTGTACAATGAAAAATGCACACAGGGTTAGGGCGTGCAGGATTGTGTATCTGTTGCTTGGCCCACGTGCGCTTGCTGTGATGTGCCGCGTCAATGCGTCGCCCTCGGACCTCTCAAATGTGCGTGGCTTTGGAGAAGTGATTAGCACTGGGTTGGCAGACGGTGACAAGGATCATTGTGGTAAGCCACTATAAAGAGGATTATTCGCAGCCATAATTTTCGATCCTAATCGGACAGATATTAGTACGGCGAGATAAAGTGTAAACACCACATGTGTATCATTTGTCTTTGATTATAAATATTAATCATAACATTTACATTGAGGCCATAACATTATTTCGAAATGTGAAGACATCATTCAATTACTACTTTGGTTAATAATTCTGAGTAGACTACAAGCGATTAAGACATGTTTGTATTTATATAAAATGTTATTTGGACTATAAATGTTATTCCAATGTTACTATTTTTAGTACAGAGTTTGCAGAAATATCAGTATAGAAAACATTGTCCTAAACATATAAATGGGCATACAGGTAACCACATTCTCTCATAGAATTTTTAATGTTT
The DNA here is from genome assembly GCA_017312745.1 of Gryllus bimaculatus. Lineage (NCBI taxonomy): Eukaryota > Metazoa > Arthropoda > Insecta > Orthoptera > Gryllidae > Gryllus > Gryllus bimaculatus. The sequence continues at coordinate 589,100 of BOPP01000016.1, read as the reverse complement.
TATCATTATTGATTAAGCACCAATACAAAAATGAAGCTATTCACACCGGAACACGTTTTAAATAATTATTCCGTCAGAAACGGATTTAATTTTTAATTTTTATAACCATAATTGCGTAACGAAACTGTGTTTACATCCATGTTACATATACCGCGTGAGCGTATGTGCCAGTCGAGAATAGGATCGAAAATGGCTGTTGTGATTACTTGTAACGCTCTAGTTGTAGTAGTGGATGCCGCTGTAATAACAATGTTTCCTCTTCGAATTGCGTGATAAGGTCTCCAGAGCGTCTTGGCAAAATGCTCTTTCGTATCGTAAAAACAACCAATAACTTTGAATTGCGACATGTCTCTGAATGAAAAATTATTGTTACTCGTACTGCATTGGTATAAAAATAGCTGAGACGGCAGTAATTAATTGCTTACTATATATTTCAATTTATGAATTAATTAACGGACTCTTTCGGCATACTACTATCATGTGTTATCAGTTCGAGTGAATGTAATTCTAAAATTTGGTGTTGCCTATCTTTTTCAGTGAAAAAAAAAAGACTGTGGGAATCGGTAAATAACATATGTTAGGTTTTAAGTTGGCTGTTTTTTTTTTTTCTATGATAGGCAGTAGGGCAGTGGTCATTGTATGAGTTATATGATGGAGGGAAAACTTCGTGCCTGCACAGTCCGACAGAACTCTGCCGCTCTGAAGTACGTCCATCACTTTGTTACATACGCTGTATCTAGGCATATACTCTTAATGAAGAGAAATATTTACTCGCTCCCTGCGTGAAGGATCCCGGTGTTCTTGAAAGAGCTTGCTAACACCACGCGCCATTGTGTCCGTAGTCGGCCAACCCCAACAGAAATAGAAGGCTGATTAATTGATGAGTGTTTTCTGGCGCGTCAACGGCTATGGTCATTATTCCCATAAGTGTAGTACATGTTTTATCGCGTGATGTGGCGGTGATCTTCCCCGCTGGATGGCGAGATCTGTCGCCGACCCAGACGTCGACTTTCTGTTTCCCCCCCAACCAGATACCTCGCACCAGCGAGGCACCGCCCCAGTCGGGACAAATTCTAAAATGCCGACCGGTCTCCTGACATGTGTGGTAGTGTAATGCACGTGAGTGTGAGTGTGTCTAAGTAAGGGGTAAGGGGTGAGGAGAGGACCAGGAAGAGAAAGGAAATATCACTCGCGGTACGTGGCCGTTTGTTAAGGCCCATTCACAATGCAAACGTAAACATAAATATAGCGCCTAGACACAAACGTTTACATAATCGATAGATTGAAGTACTCAAAATGCCTAACACAAAGGTATGTAAACTAAGTTCCTATTGGCCGTGAGACTTTCTGGTTGGATACAGAAAATCGATTTCAAGATATCGACTCTGCCTATGTCCTTTATGGCGTTAGTTCTTCTATCGACTACGCTCCAATTTCGATTCTCGATTTTGAGTTACCTTTCTGTGATTGGTTCATTTCTTATGACTTCCGTAAGCATAAGCACAGCGTAAGCACAGCGCAGTAAGCGTAAGCACAGAAGCTTGAAGATTGCAAGCTTTTAAGTTAACGTCTTACGTGTTATACTTATGCGAACGCATTGTGAATGAGTCCGCGTATGGACGAAGCCCTAACTTTTATGTCAACGCCATGCTTATGGTTACGTTTGCATTGTGAATGGGCCTTTAGGGTACTGCTCCGGCATTTGCGTGGTGTTGTACGCAGAAACTACGGATAATTACCGATCAGAGCAGCCTAGCCCTAGAATTCTCCAGGCAGCGACCGAATTCGAAGTAGCTATAAGGATAGTACAGAAAATGCTCCGTTTGGAACTCGAACCTCAGGTCCTCGCGGTCAGAGACACTGCAGTGGCATCAGTCGATGCCATGAGCAGCCTCAGCCGGCAGAGAAAGCAGAACGGGAGGAGGGGATCCTAGAACGCGAAGTGTGGTGCTCGCAGAAACGGGAGAGGGCGTTTTCGAGAACGCGATGCCCGACTGTCTACCTGGTATTGTGTGCAACGTACATGCAGCATTCTTTGAAGAACCTGCTGGCGACGGGCCAAGTTTCAGCGTCAGGTTTCCCGCAGGACACCTGGAAGAGCAGTGAAGACGGAGGAGGGGAAAGAATGCGAATGCAGACGCGCTATTATGCTGCTGCTGCGGGAGAATGCTGCTGACCGAGTCGGTTTGCTGTCGCGGAGCGTCTTCAGTTACATTGCTAAGCCCTCTGCAGATGGAATTTGGCTGCCGCAGTACACGCGCTTAGCCCGTATGTGGAACGCTAGGGTGGTTGTTATTTGCGGGACTCTTTCGATAATCTCTATGCGAGACATTTGGTAGCATTACGTTATTTATCATAATTAACTTTTTTGAATTTTGCTAAACTGAGGGGGTTCTCCGTGTAACCTCTCGAAGAGAAATCGTTCCAATCCAGTTCATTCACATCTAAAATGGGATAACGCATCTTTACAATGTGGACGTCTAAATGCTGGACGATGTTTGTTTTCATTTGTTGAATCGCAAATGAAATGAGCTGGTTTTGATATCAAAAGTCTCAAATTTAAAATGTTAACTGAGGGCTACTCATTTTCACCGATTAAATAATAATAATAATAATAATAATAATAATAATAATAATAATAATAATAATAATAATAATAATCGCTGTCACTAGTACCCATGAAGTTTTGTAGATTATTGTTTTGCTTCGTCCCCACGGAAATAAAGATTGCGAATATAATAGTGTACAAATGTGAAACAAAAGGCTCGCTTTCGACAACGGAATTTTTGTTACGCATAAACAATACGTTTTACGGGAGTATCGTCGAAATAATGGATAAGTGATGTTGCCAATAAAATCACCGTTTCCGTCGGCTGAATAAAAATCCTAATTCAGCTCCAGCAACTCGAAAGAACACGGAAATTATCCATACCCTCTGAAGCCTAGACAGTATTTTCTGTTGCAGTAGGTGTTGGGCTCACTCTTCTGAAAATTATCAGCTTCTGCTTTTTACATCACTTTAGAAAGTTCCTTTTAGATTCCATCCCGGTTAGACGTTAGGCGTGCCTTACGTAAGTCCATAGCAATAGGGTCAGCATAGGAGTCTTGACCCCTCTCCTTCTTCATCTCTCTCTCTTTCTCTCCCTCTCTTCTGTCTCCCTCTCTTCTCTCTGTCTTCTCTCTCTTCTGTCTTCTCTCCTCTCTCTCTTCTCTCTTTCTCTCTTCTCTCTCTCTCTTCTCTCTTTTCTCTTTTCTCTCTTTCTTTCTTTTCACATTATTTGAGTTACATAAATAAAAATAAATGAAGTAAAATAAATAATTTATTTGCTAGACAACAAACTACAATATTTCACATATTAATGAGTTCTTGCTACAAAGTCATTTAAAATGCGACATGACAAGTTTTTTTTTGTGACTCGTCGCTTCGGTCCAAAAGGTCGCAGGCTCGAGTCCGCCTCGGGCATGGTTGTTTGTCCGTCTCTCGAGTATGTGTTGTCGCGCTGACGCGGGCCGCGCTGACTCTAGATTCTGCTGACCCTAGATCAGAGGAGCCCGCAACTGTGATGGTGTGTAGTGTACGGTCGAATAAGCGTCTCATCGGGATGTAAAGGGTAATAGGCGGTCGGCTGGAAAAAGTTCTAGGGAAAAAAGGGAAAAAAAGAAAAGAAAGAAAGAAAGAAAGAAAAGACAAACATGGAAACAGTTATTTCAATAAATGTGTTGGATTCCCTCCTTGTTTGCACTTGACGTAACAGCCCCCAAGCGCATAATCAAATCCTTCTCTTATTGAATCCCGATCCGACCGTGACCTGCCTGGTGCCGCCCCTCGCCGCTGCGCCAGAAGCTGCTCGCGGGGCGCAGCAGGGCGGAGCGGGACGGAGCGGAGCGGGGTTTGCCAAGAATTTGGAGCAGCAGCGTCCCGAGCGCGATGCCCCACTTTCGCCTGCCCCAACACGCTGGGCGCCGCGCCGTCGCCGCCCGCCCTCGCCTCCCCCCCGCCGCGCGTCCGCGTGGCCCTCCCGAATTTATCGACTGTTTTCCTGCAGCTCTGCTCCGCGCAGGCGAGGCCGCGCCGTCCAGGGGAGGGAAGGGCGGGGCCGGCGGGGGTAGTTTTCGCCTTTTTTTGCTTATGTTTGTTTCCTTCTACCTTTGTTTTTTCTTCTTCTCTTCTTCCTCACTTATTCTTCCACTGCCTTCTTCCCACTGCCATTCTTCCCACTGCCATTCTTCCCACTGCCATTCTTCCCACTGCCATTCTTCCTACTGCCACTCTTCCTAATGATACTTTCTTTTGCTATTCTTCCTACTCTACTTCTTTCCGCTTTTTTCTTTCTACACTTTTTATTCTTCTTTCTACACTTTTTATGCTTTTTTCTACACTTTTTCTAGACTTTTTTATCCTTCTGCCTACTAGTCTTCCGCGATTTTCGTGTTAGTCTTTTCCCCTTTCTCTCCTCCCTTTCTCTCCTTTTTCCTTTCACTCGTTTTCCCTTTCTCTCCTTCTCCCTTTCTCTCCTTTTCCCTTTCTCTCTTTCTCCCTTTCTTTTTCTCTTTCTCCCTTTCTTTTTCTCTTTCTCCCTTTCTTTTTCTCTTTCTCCCTTTCTTTCTCTCTTTCTTTCTCTCTTTGTCTCTTGCTGTTCAGCCTTTAGGGCTAAACTCGTACCCGCAGTACTTGTTCAGCCTTCACAACAGCTGGGAAGAGAAGCTATATTTCTTCATTAGGTTGTTTATAAAAGTTATGATTTCCTTAGGTATACACTAGCATGTCATTCTAAAGCAGAGAATTGTAAACAAAGAATCGTTTGGAAATGTATATTTCTTGTGACTACGTTAACCCCATGTTTTTTTATTCGATAGTTTATTTTCAAAATAATCACTTTTGTAAAGATACAATTTTTAAAGAACAACCGAAGAGTGGAAAATTGTGTGAAAACTCAGACAAAACAATAAATTTCTTTGTTTGGAGTACGTTAATTGAATGATCAGAAACATGGACAAAAGGAAGTGGGAGAAAAAGCATCTGGACGCATTTGAAATTCATCAAAGGGCTAATGATAGAGGGAATTTGAAGACCCAGAAAACAATGTAGTATGAGAATGCGACAGTTATTCAATCACAGAGAAAGAAGCAAAAGGATCTGGATAGAATCTGGATATTTTGAGAGGAAAAGACCAAGATATAAAGGATAAATTACTGAAATAAAACTTGAGAAAGAGCATCCAAATATTGGACGAGGTGATAGAAGGGAATAGAGCAAAGAGCCGATAAACAAAGGAATACTTATAAGTAAATGGAAAATGCTTGGGCCTCCTCACCGAGCAGAAAACAGATGCGTTACTTTTTATCTAGAATGAAGATCGGTCGCACAAAGTTGATTCTGGGCATATAGAGTCTGAAAGGTATTCCACATTGTTGGCGCCTAGCAAGACATTCTCACGTTTTCTATTTTTAGAAAAAGCAAGAAATATTTTACCGCGTCATTCATTTTCCCTATAAAACGTATCGAATTTCTAAGTTGGGATCAAATGACCTGTCACTGAAATATTTTCCTCCAGAAGGCAATTTTCTCCGAACGACTCTACGCGCCTCTCAAGTTACTGATTACTATGCAAACTCCAGGACTTGTCACATTAAGGAGAAAGGGAAACTGAGGTAAAAGTATACACTCATTTTTATTAAATTACGTGCTCCTGGAAATTACACGTTGTTGTGCAAATGGACGGTTATATTTGTGAACGCAAACTTAGTTTTCTGACTCCTGCTTAATGAACCAAAATATAAGGTAATACAGTATTTTTCGAGTACAAACTCGGGTTAAAACACAAGAATGATTGGATAAGGAGTTCGAAGAAATGAAAAATCTTAAATTTCGAGAATCCGGCTGCTAAAATGGTTCAAATCCCTCAATCTTTTAATTCATTCACATAATAATATTAAGCAATTTATTTAAAATTTCATAATGTAGGAATGCTGCCATGAAAGATCAATTGTGAAAAAATCGTCGAATTGTGGAATCGGTCATAACTTAACATACATACAAATTTCATTGGCTTATTTTTAAATTTTATGTTACATTACGTACTATAGTAAAGAATTAATTACTAAACCAATTAAAATGGGAGACCCGGAGGAGAGGAAAGTAAGCAAAGGAACATCGCATGTGAAATATGTATTGTATTCTAAAGCTGTGATAGCAGAGCTAGGCGTCATGACATCTATTGAGTGAAAGTTCTTGCTCTGATATCACAACTCCTTTGTAGTGCCACGCTCGTTTTATCCTTTACTTCTGTAGAAAAATAGGATTGCGACTAGGGTTGACTGTAATAATCTTAAATTACATTTAAAAAAACCGATAGTTTTTGGATCGCTTGCGATGACTTGCATGGCGTTTGACGTATTGCATCGCGTGTATGTTGTGAAGTTCGTACAATGACTCGTGAAGGACACCTGAACCGCTGTAACAGGGGAGACCGGTTCGGAGCAACAGAAACCAGATTACTTCGCTTGGAGGTAGATAGCTCTATTGTACGGTTGCCGGCTGCTTTAACCGCTTTTTGCCGATTGCCATTGGGCCCCGGCAGAAGTCGCGAGACACCTGCGCCAACACCATCTGGATGGTGCTGCGTGCACAAAGGGCACCCTCTCTGACGCTAATAGGTAATCAAATTTTTATTATCATTGGAATTCCCTTTAAACGTCTTTCATTAGTTGATCGTCTACATTGCTTTCTGCCTGTTATACATTGTTTTTTTGCAATGAAAACTAACAAAGCACAAATGATTGGGGGCGATATTGTTTGGAAAATGTCCCAGCGGCTCTTGAAATACTGAAATAAAAGTACAAATTTCTTTCTTTGAAAGAAATAGTGCTAAATTCTTAACTCAAGACTACGCATTTAGTTTGAAGTGACAGCATAATTCTCTTTCGTGAACTTAGATCGGTTAGATTTATAAGCCATTTCGTTTATCTGGCAAACCTGCGATACAATAAACATGAAAAAAGACGTACCTGACTTTAAGACGTGCTAACTGTAAAGTTTGGGCACAATGTAGCTTGGCTCACGTATTTTACATCAAACAGACTGAGATGTATTAGTAAGTCATACGTACTGGTGTTCTCAGGTCTGGATTGTTTGCAAACAGCGGTGTTTCGGGACAAATGCTCATTCAAATGATAATGAAGTGCGACGTCACTCCGCTTTACCTATCTTGTTTGCCATGTTTTCAGCCCTAAAGAAGAATGAGTGTGGACACAGAAACGTTCACTCGACTTAGTCGTACTGTGTTTTTCAGACGTAATAAGTGCTATCGTTCAACATTTCCTCATACCTCTCTACTTGGAAGGCGAAATTTGCGATCGTAAGCTTCCGTGCGTCAGTACATACCATTAATGTTAGACTCCGCTGTCGAAGCGAAGAACATCATTGGTTAATTGTAATAGATAAGTGGGTTTTGATTTGCGCTGCGAGGGTTTAAGTTCAAACCTACTGCCAAATGTTTTCATAATAAAAGTTATTTCAAATTCAAGTAAATATATAATATAATAATTATATTTAAGAGAAGTGCAATTATTTAGAAAACATCTGCAGGAAGTTTGGTTTTCAATTTCTCATCTACCATAAGAATATGAATTGCTGCATATTTCATTCTTGCTTTTTTGTTCTGCAATATTGTGTTCGAAAGCAAAAAACGAACAAACAAAACCATCATATTGGTTAAAATATAAGCGAGTTTGAAAGTTACACGAACCGTTGCTGAATCATGAAATCCTGGGAATTATTTCGTGATCTCCGCAGTGTTAGCAAGCCTTGTCTGTTCGTTTAACGTTTCTTTCTTTCGTAGGTTCCAAACAATTTATTTTAAGTCGATCAGTCAAATCTGCGTAAAAAAACTGCTTTCTATTTTAAATTACTTTGTGTAATGACTTTCGGCAATGGACGGGGATATGTTTGAAGATAAAATTTATTGACTGAGGTTGGTGTTATCTTTTATTAAATATAATTATATTGATTGTTGTGTTTAGCAAAAGGTGAAAACAAATATTTCAGCAAGTCTTTCCCCTAAAATAAAGATGCATCTTAGTATTAGATTTTGAACTGCTCTTTTAAAAGATAAGAATATTTGTTCATAATCTAAACGGAGAAAGTTAATGCAATTATCGCACTCTTAGGTAAACGCGATTACGAAATCAAGGCCCTTTCGATTCAAAATGCTTAATTGTACCCTTAATTGATGAGTTCAATGCAAGTGATATATTTCATTTAATGGATAACATATTTGCTATAGTAAGGGCTATGTGACTTGTTGATGCTAACTCAAATGACTTTTCCAAAAGACTCTCATAGGCCAGGTATCCAGGGAAGTAACCCAAACCTTGAGCAGTTTGTACAACCCTTAATTTTAAACTTCGCGGGAGTTACTCTGGACGAAGTGCCTGAGAACTCTGGCACGCTAGTTATTCGCCGTCGACCTTGACATGCTTGCCTTAAGACTTATCAGACCACTCTTACGTGTTTGTAGTTGTAGATTGTATTTATTTGATATCATCAATGGGAGGAAAAATATCCGAATGAGCGCAAAGTGTTTATCGAAGAAAATAATGTTTTAAATAGGGAGAAACAAACACCGTAGTTGAGTACTTATGACAATATTACGTTCATTAACAGGCATGACGGACAATTACGAACTAACAGCATTGCAACATTTCAGTCACAAAATAATCTGCACCTCTACGTGTTCTGTTTGTATGTGCGTTTACGTTCGCAGTTCCAAAGTGACCTTTTTGTTGTTTGCATTTCTTGAATGGCCCCTAACCTGCTCCACCGCCACCGCTACTGCCAGTGCTGGGATCGCCAAATGCTATTGCCAGACTCCACGTCAGCCTCGCCGCCACCGCCGCCGCCACCGCCGCCGCCGCCGCCGCCGGGCCGCCGCGCCGCCGCGCGCGCCGCCGCCGCCGCCGCCTCGCCACGCCACCTGGTGAAAGAATGACGAGATGTTACGCAAGAATGCAAACGCGCTACGAGCATCAGCAGGCGAGGAGCCAGCATGCAATCGCAAAGGCTGCACGAAGCACATCCGCCGCTTCACTTCGCACTTCCGTCTTTCCTTTCCCTCTTCCTCCCTTTCTCAGGCTGCTCTCCTTCCTTTCGTCCTTCTCCTCGAGTCTCCTGAACGGCGAAGCCAACTCTCCTTCGCAATGTGCTCTTCACTGTTCCTGTTCCAACGGACTATTGATGCTGCTGATGATTGGGTTTGTTGATATTACGTTGCAGCGGTGATTATGAGACTGGCGGCGGTGGCGACGGCTATGGGACCGGCGCGTGTTTCGCGGGTGACGGGTGGGGCAGGCGCAGGCCAAGGTTCGCCGCGAGCGCACGTGTTGGCCCGCGTTTATTCTGGCGTTGCAGCAGGCGTCTCCGCGCGGCTGCCAACATTGCCCATGTTCTCTCCCTCTCTCCCCATCTCCCCGCCTCTTCTCCAACATCCCGCTTCTCAATACTCATATCATCTCCTCTCTCTCCCCCACTCCCTCGTCCTATTCAACTGCTCAACTTCTCGTTTCCCCTCTCTTCTCCCCCGTTCTTTCACTATTCCCATCTCTACTCTTTTCCCCTACTCTCCCGTTTTCACGCCGCTCCCTCTTTCCCCGCCTCTCTCATAATTTCTCTCGGCTCTCCCACTTTCCCTACTCTTCTCCACTTTCCCCGCCTCTCCCACTTCCCGCCTCTCTCCCACTTCCCCCGCTCTCCTCCATATTCCCCGCCCTCCCCACTTTCCCCCGCTCTCCTCATTCAGCCTTCTCCCCACTTTCCCCTCGCCTTCCTCATGCCCGCCTTTCCCCACTTTCCCGCTTCCTCCATTTCCCGCCTCTCACACTTCCCCGCTCTCTCCATTTCCCGCCTTCCTCCCCACTTTCCCCGCCTCCTCTCCATTCCCCGCCTTGCCCGCCTCTCTCCATTTCCCTCCGCCTTTTTCTCCCCGACTCCCCCCGCCTCTCCCTCGCATTCCCCGCCTTTCTCCACTTTTCCCCCGCCCTCTCCGCCTCTCCCCATTATCCCCGCCTCTCATTCCTGTCCCACCTTTTCCCCCGCCTCTCACCATTTCCCGCGCCTTCCCCACTTTCACCTCGCCTCTCCTCCATCCCCGCCTTCCCACTATTCCCCGCCTCGCCTCCATTTCCCCGCCTCTCTCCCACATTCTCCCCGCCTCTCCTCCATTTTCCCCGCCTCTCCACCACTTTCCCCCGCCTCTCCTCCATTTCCCCGGGCCGTCTCCCCACTTAGGCCCCCGCCTCTCCTCCATTTCCCGCCCTTATCCCACTTTCCCCCGCCTCTCCTCACATTTCCCCGCCTCCACACTTGTCCCCGCCTCTCCCTCTCTTCTCCAACCCTTTCCATTTCTCCGACCCCGCCATTCTCCACTCTTCCCCAACCCTCTCCCCGCCCCTCTCCGTTCTTCCCGCCCTGCCCCTGCCTCTGTCTCTCGTCGCCGTTCGTCCGCCGTCCCGCACTCCCGTTCCTCCCGTCGCCCGCCCGGTGGCTTGCAGTCGGCGCATTGTGGACGCTCGCTCGGCGGCCGCGCCTGGGCCCGTGCCAACGCGCGCCTTCTCCAGCCTCCGCTTATGCAACGCCTTTGAATGAGAGGAGCGGCGCCCGGGACCTTGGGGCTACCTGCGCCTCTCGCGGTCAGGTTGTTGGGCAACACTCTATTGACGGGGCGTTGTTTTGGGTCACCGGCTGCGTTGCAGAGTGCGAGTTCGCGTCTGATGCGTCGGACGGCAGAAGGATTCGAAGCTCATGCTGCATAATGGAACCTTGTCCGCAAACAACTTCATAATTTAGTCAGGGGCGCCACCGCTGACTGCATGTGCAATAGTTTCTTGAGGCCGGCTGCTTTGATTCCTCGGTTCCATAAATGTATTCCGTAAATCGGGAATGCAGGTGCAGAACCTTAAAAACGGACCACGGATCGCAAGGGATTAATCTCCCCTTATCTCCTCCCCTCTACCACCCTTCTGGTCGAGCGATATTTTTTAAATTTAATTTCTATCTGAATGATCTAATGATACTACAAAGAGCAATTAGGTGATACCTCAACTCCGTATTGCATTCTCTCATGATCTAGAGACTCAGCAGAACTGCATGTTCACGGTTACCAAGCTAGGCGATCTGTCCAGTTGTGCTAGCTTTTGGCATTGGACTGATAGGCTGGAGTTCAAGTGTCCGTTGGTCAGAACCTCCTTAACAACGTTTTAAGGAATCAAGAAATGTTTCATTAGGGAGGTAGATTTAATGAAGTCCCACACCAGCCCTCGTCATATGCATGATAGTTCGGCTTCGGGCCAACCCTTCTGACCTGCTAGGACCATTGTGAGGTGGAGGAGGACTGATGTGCGAATTAAAGATGTAGAAGCAAAATTTCCATGCAAATGGATGTTTTTATGTAAACTGCCTGCATATATAAAAATTGTAAATACGCTTCATCGCGTACTACTCATTTTAAAAAACGTAATTTTTCCGTGCACGTGTGCTTGGTTTGGTCCTTTTTGGAAGAAATTCATGCAAAATGTTTGTTTACACTTTTTTTGTATTTTATGACATTTGGACTATCTAGCATGTTGAGTTCGTTGTATTAGATTTTTTTAATATACTGTGCAAACAAAAATTAATTCATAATACGTATACATTATATGTATTCTAGAAATCTACTATTTATATATAAACAGCAGGTTTCTAGAATATGACATTCGTCTGGTGTGCTAGTCACTTATTTTACTTCAAATTTGTAGGAAATTTTGAAGTGAAGCAACTATGGAGTGACTCCTCTTTCGGGAAGTGAAATTCACACCCAATATATTCTCTTCGAAGCCAGTACTGAGTAAATGAGATCGAACTACTGCAGGCATTGAAAAATCCTTAGCTGGTCAACCGACGGCAGACAGGTAGTATATGAATAAGCTGGGTCCATGCTGTCGCGAGACCGTCTGCAAAGTGCTCGGTCGTTGCTTGGACCACGAAGTATTCCACATGAAGGGAAATTCACATCCGACACTCCTCCCTATAACCCTCTCTAATTCACTGAGAAGTAGTGATGTTACAGAATGGCATAGATTTTCCCGTATTAGTATTCTATTTCCTCTGGTCTCGGCTAACTATTCGGCTTCGCTACATACTCTTTCCCAGCTGTATATGCCGAACATTTTTCAAAGTACATTTCAAAAATCAAATTTAATTTTTTTTGACATTTTGTTAATTTTTCGTGTTCCTAATTACAGAGCAAAAATATTATTTTAAGAATATTAATGAACAGTAAAACCTCATCCTAAAGGGAAATTCTCTTTGAAAAATTTGTATCTGTTTTTAAACTGGCGATTAAGCGCTGCTGTAAATCCGAAATTTAAAACTTTTTCACAGAAAATGTGTCAATTTCGTAAAATTTCAATTGAACTCATTTTAAATACTCTAACTTACTATTACAATAGTGTTTACCCATTGCTATATATGTGCATTCAAACAGCGTGCGAGATCTTAAAAAAAAATACATTTGTGTAAATTTTGAAGAAAAATACCCCGAAATGACTTTTATACCATATTAAAGAGTGCAATTAACACTATCCGTTCAAAATATTTAAAGAAAAAAATTGGAGCCGTTTTTCAGAAAATCCTGGTTTTGTAATTTTTTGAATTTGCACCTATTCACGCAATTTTGCGCAAAGACCAGTAATATTTTTCAAAAAATGTACATTACCTTACTAAAAGAACCCACTGTGAAGAACAAATTGTATTTAACGGAAAAATCACTATCTATAATTTTGTAGTTGTAGGAAGACACCCAAAAAAATTCACACCTCTGAAATTTGCGAAAATTTAACCGTGAAAATCGGGCTTATGCCACCTTTATACGTGTATTTTACTCTATTCTTACAAGAAATTTAAAGAAAACATTTGGAGCCGTCCTTGAGAAAAGTTTGAAAATGTGTGGAGGGCTTCAAGTAAAATACCCCCGAATTTTGAAGAATGCTTTTCAAAATCTCAAAATTTCGACTCGAGCCAGAGTGGCGCGGGTTTCTTCATTTTGGAAAATAATACTTCGAATGGGTTAGGCGCTAGTAGTGTTCAAACATCAGACGGACGTTTTGAAAAGAAAAAGGAAAAAACAACATCAACAACAACAACAACACTTTTTTGGTATCAGGAGACCCCAAAAGGTGAACAGAACTCTTAATTTAAATAAATTGAATAAGAACTATATTTCTCTGGTTGCCCTCTAAAAGTAGAACAAGGAGAAAAACACCATCAGGTGTGAATAGAAAATTTATCAAAATATATTTTTAATATGTGCATAAAATTATTTTCTTCTGGGAGAAGAGCCAGAAATCAAAAGTGAATTTGGCTCTCGTCCTTGTTATTCTCACATTGTCCCTTGACGCCAGGAGTTGGAAGGGTTGCCAACTATTTTATTTTCTTACTGGGCAGGTCTCAACAGCAGCGCAGCTGGTGGTAATAACAGAGGGAAAAAAGTTAAGTTAAAACTACAAGAGTTCTGCCAGTTGCAAAAGTTCGCAATTCTAAATAAACGATCAGACTGGCGTTTTATAATGTAAATTCGTGCCTGGTATTGTACACAAGCATCCAAATGTATTGCAAGAATACGCAATTCTGACTCGTCCAAGGCTTAAATGAAAGAGAAAGTTTTTAATCATTAGCCTCTAAGACATTACGAAACAATGGAAATAAAGGTATAATTTTTACACCTGTATATGCATTAAAAACAATAGGAAAAGATAAAATCTAGATGTGTATGTAACATTTCAATAAATACTGCTATAAAATTTTAACAGGTTTTCATCGTGATGAAAAAGGAATTACCTTGATATAACTTATATAATGCAAATTTTAGTCTGTAAATGTAACATCACTAAATATGTGCAATTTTCATAAGACGTAGCACTACAGCGAAGGACTTTTCTATGGTCGACATCCTGGTATGGGTCTCGGCAGATCAGCACATCCTCTTGGCCATGGGGTAAGGGTTCCGTGTTGTTAGCACGAAGACATCCCTTCACCCTATATTCTGGCCTTCATAACCTTAGGGTGGGCTTTCTCATATTCAGCAATAGATACTGGGACACTTGTAAGGAAAGCGCACGTGAATCGGCCAGGAATCAAACCCGGGATTGCGCCGTGGAAAGCGAGCACGTTAAACAACGAGCTACCGAGACATTTGGGAGTTTTAGCGCCACGCGTAAGGTAGCGGCGTTATGCACAAACAGTAACGTGACGAACATGGACGTCATAACGTCTTACCTCAGGCCTAAGGTACGACCTTATACCTTCATAAATAGTGCACGCTTGTGGGAGTCTCTACAGTCACCTTACATGCGGCAAAATAGCCGCCGAAAAATATGAATAGTTGGATTTTTCCAACCCTGGTAAACCGATTCTCGTATGTGAGGCAGTTACAATTATTCCTTACAACTCCACAACGCTGGCAAGAATTAACAGGATATATTGGAGAGGTGACAGGAAATAAATTCGCGAAAAAGGAAATCAAATCATACCTTCGAGATAGGTTATGTCTCATGCTCATAACGAACGATTTTTTAGGTATTTCATATATTTTCAAGAAAAGCAGATTCCAAATTCCAAACGGCATACTCATCACGGCGGGCCACGAAATGTAAAACTCCAAGCACAATGTATATTTGTTAATGTTACTGTTGACTCGTAAGGTGTTTTAAATGTCTCACCACTAGTGTACAGTCTTTGATACACTCGTATAATGGAATTTCTCTGTTCAACGCTTAAAATGCTTCCTTTGTTATAATGCATAACGCAGTAGCAATTGCTAAAACTCTTCTGAAAGTTGTTCATTACGACCGTATAAAGTCGTTACTCACGTGTTCAATAGAGTTTATGGATATCTCCTTACGCCTGATGCTAAAACTCCCTATTAAAGGACTACTTTTTAAAGTTTAGAGTGGCTCTTACGGTACGTACGTGCCTCATCTTTTAAATAGTATTTAAATTAAAGATGAGTGGTAAGTGGGGGAGATTTTTATGTTGTCGTCTCGGATATCGTAGTTATCTTATGTTAATGTTCAACATTACCATCCAGAAGTGAACATGCCAAAAAAGTCTAGAAAAACTCGGTGTAAAATACTGAATAATTCACTGCAAAATACATCGTAGAAGACCAAGTAGTTACACACTTCAAGATGTAGATGTAAAGTATTATACTTTGTAAATATATTTAATTCTGATACGAACGTGCTGTCATTGAATATTACCTTTCCCAACAGTAACAGCTACACCTTAGTTACCATTTCGGCTGCAATAGTGGCACAACTCAAATTAGGTGTTGAGACATATGAGCTTGAAACTTTCACTTTGAATTGAAATGCATTATTCTTGCATTCACACTTTTGCTATTTGTTGGTGGAATTCTGTTAGATAAGCTGCTGGAAGGTAGGCTACTCTCGAATTTTGGAGAGTGCACTAATTAAAAATTCATATTTTTTTATCTGTGCCCCCATTGAGCAGTTGACTAGGTATTTCATATTTTCAGTACATACTCTAAATGGAAATGTACCACAATACATACACATACGCACACACACACACACACACAGAAACGTGAAGTGGCGCCGCCCATATGCCGGGCATTTCATTTGGGCGGGGATATGCAATGCGATGTTTTTAAAACACCGATATTTTTCATCAGATGTATTGAAATCAATGTTTTGTTTTCGATATTTTTTTTCAGATCGATATATTTGTTCAGAAACGTCTCTATTTAAAACAAAAGTTTCTTATCTTTTTCGATGAGTTTGTACCTGGTGTATATTAGATACAAAAGACGTTTTACTTCAATGATTTATGAATGAAAGTGATTAAATAGAATAATAGCAAACACGGTATCGTTTATTTTTTTTATTTCCTTTTTTACATTCGATATACATTATTATTATCATATCACTTATACATGACCAAACCATAAAATATACTGATATTTCATTTAAGTATTTTAATTTTTAGAAAATAAACCAAGATGGGAAACCATCTGTTTTATCACATTTTAACCGTGTGTGGTTGTGTCCATGTTTTCATCGAAATCGAAAACCGTTTGGCGATGTATCGAAACATCTGTGTCGATATCGATGAAATTCGCCATCCCTAGCTACGCCCCCGCGAGATTCCACTCGGTTGAAGTGGTACCTTGGCGAAATCGCGATAACCTGCGCGCCGTCGTATCTGTCGCGGCGATAACCGCGTGCGTCGCCTCGATTAGCGTCGGCGGGAGAGGTTCGATGCGACGCGGTCCAGTTCGGAGCGGCGCGCGCGGCGGCGAGGGACGGACGGACGGACGATGCGGGCCGCGCGACTCTCGTCCGCGAGCGCAGCCGCGCGGCGCCCTCGCCCGGGGCGGAGGCCGAACAGCGCGCGGTCTCGGCGTGAAAGAGTGAGGAGCAGGAGCACGAATCTCCGTCTGGCGTAGTCCAGGTAAAAAAAAAACAGCTAATTAATTTAGTTGTGTTGTGGACGTGAAATTCAATATGACGTTTAAATCCGATTCCGTGTTGTGGACGTGAAGTTTAATTCCGAGAGCAGACACCTTTTCCGTCGTTATCATTGTATTAAAAACGGAACAACACTAACAATAATAACAAAAAAATGCAATGAATTGAATACAGGAAGATGAACGTGACTGCATTACAATATAAGAAAGGAATTGGTTGTAAACACACACGCCGTCTTACCACGCAAGCAGGCGGCAAAAGTTGAGGGTCGCGATTGAATAGTTATGTGATTGCAATTTTTTACCGCTGATTGTGCGCGTGTGCGTGCGCGCGTGCGTGTGTGGAAGCAAAACAAATGAGTGCACGTGTTTTGGAGTATCCCGCGTGTTACAAACAGTGCGGGTAGAATAGCTTTGTGATTGCTTTTTCTGAGGGCTGCTCCTGTCTGTGAGAGAAGCAGTTGCGTGTGTGGGAGACAGGGTAGAACACCTTTGTGCTTGCTATTTTCCGTGTTCTGTCTCAGAACACCTTCTGACGCCACGAGACACACCTAACGAAACCAAGCCATAAATCGAGGCCAGTTCTACACTGGTTCGCGAATTTCATCACCCAACGGCACAGACAAGCGAAATAAGATTGCACAAGCTGCAGGTTGTGCGGCATGCAGTTCCAAACTTCTCTTTGTTCGCTCTTTAACTAGTCTCTGTCGAAGCTTAGAGGAAATACTGCTTTCTCTCGTCATCCCGCCTACTTCTTTTCTCAGCCTCACTCCTCTCGTCCCCGTTGCTGCCTGGCGAGCGTGACGGGAGTCTCCGGTGCGTTATCGCCCGGTGGATCCCTGGCAGACAAGGCCGTCCTGCTAGTCCGCGAACGTCCTAGCTACTCAGACGCCCATGGCCTTCTGCGAAGCTTGGGTGAACAAGGCGGGGCTTGTGGCTCCAGTGCAGTCCGACGCGGAAATTATACAGGATATCGTGTGTTAATGGAAGCAATCTACCATAGAGAATATCATGACGTAACTCCTAGCGTGGTAGACAATAAAAATAGAAGGAAAAGAGGGGAGAGAAGAAGGCGGGGATGAACAGAGAGAAAGAAGGTGGAGGTGAGAGGAGGGAGAGGAAAGAAGTAGAGTGAGACTGTGAATATTCTACAACATATTTGTGCGTCATTTTATTTCAAATGTGGATTTCTGATATTAATTTCTGTTATGAGCCGATTTATTGTGCCTATTGATTTCTCCTCCTCCTCTTCAAAATTTGGTTCTGAAATAACCTTTACTGGTGTCCACTTCCCTGTTGGTCGTCCTGCATCTCTTTTCCGCACTGGTATATAATGAATCCATTTTTGATGCCTGGTAACCTGGATTTGGCCTTCAAATTCCGATACTATTTACATAAAGTTTGTTTCATTTTTCTAGCAATTCCTCTAGATATCATTATCTCTCAACATTCTATCACCGAATTGTTTATTGTACTACGAAGGTGTAACAATTGTATTCAGCCGACAGTTTCGCGCAAAAAGCGAATTGAATTTTTTTTTCCAAGATAGAGTGACTGAGTTGCTGAAAGGAAAGGCAACTCGAGCGTTTCGTCTCTACCGTCTCTACACTATGTGTTCAAACTTCTATGAAACAATTGTTTCTCGGTAATTCCATGTTCGGTTCAGTATCTACCCAGAATACGTAGTGAAAAGTTAGTCTTATCTTTCACTGAACAAGTTGTGAAAAGCAGGTGCTCTTGTCAGAGAGTGTAGCAACGAAGTGCTGACTGAAGTGCCCCAACCTTCAGTTTTATGGACGGTGAAAAGCGATAGAAGGATATGGTTGCCAACATATTTATACTAGGGGAGGATTGCAACAGGTAAGAGATGGACGAGCGAGTAGCCAATAAAATGGGTTGAATGGGTTGAAGGAGCCTCTGTACGCGCTCTGTGGTGCTTTCGAGGACGAATTAATTGCGGAGGTATTATTAGTCATTTCGTCCATACCTATGTATGTTACAAAAATCCTGGAAGTAGCGCGAGATTAACTTCCAAGAAATCGGCTTCATCTTTTTTTTTTATGAAATGTTTTATGAATATTTTGCGTTACTTGCTACATTTTCAGTAAGTTCAATAAGTGAATAAATTAGCAAACAAACAATAATCATAATTTTAAAAATATATTGTACTATTACATCGACATAACGGCACAAAACACGGGGATTATACGCCGTTCTTAAGCGTCTCAATAATAACTGAAAGTAATGAGTGGTGACTAAAGATGACTATTCTTCCTACAAAAGGTACTTCTTACGAATATATTTGTTCGTTGTAAGAAATTGAAAGTGTGAAACGACTACATACGGCTGATATCACAAATAACTGATTGGTTGTAAATGTCGGATATCGCCTCGGTTTGCTAACTAACCGCTCACGTTGCCTGCACTAAATCGCCCTATTGACGTTCAAGCTGCTTCGAGCTCGGATTTTGTGTTTTGTGCGGAGGAACAGCTTCTTCGCTTTTACGCGTCAACGACCCTGTTCAGAAGGCTACCGGTGGCGGCGTTTTGCAGGCGGCGTTGTCAGCGTCGGCGACAGCGTCGGCGTCGGCGTCGGCGTGCGAGGCTAAAGGGGCCGCCATCGCTTTCCCCGCTGCGCACAGGTGAAAGCTCGGAGAACTCCCGCCCCGCCTCCTCTGCTCCCCCTCGCCTCCTCTGCCCCCGCCGACCCCTG